>PYHW01010485.1:2312225-2381276 GCA_013186435.1 Turdus rufiventris | reverse complement strand
ATGTACCTTTTGCTCTAATAGTTTTAAAATAGACTGAACTGGAAGCTTTCCTACCTGACTGAGCTCATGTCTTGGATGTCAGTGCATCCCTTCCTTGAATATGAGGAACTTAACTGGTCTAAACCCAACCATATTAAACTTTTGAGATGATGGTAAAGTGGCTTTCTGACGCTTTGGGCTTTTACATTTTGCATTGTTAAAGGTGTCAAGTTTAACCTTGAATAGAATGATCCTGGTCTAGTCTTATTTTCCTGAAGATGCACTTTTCTCAGCCTATTAAGAATGTCAGCAATGCTGGGTGGAAGAGGGTTTTTGAATAAACCACCAAGAGAAAGGCACAGATAAGATATGAGAATAATCTTGCATAAACTGATATAAAGGTGACCATCAGGTTTGGCAGAAAAGGCATAGTGAAGAACTGGAAAGTAGGAGTTAAAGCTTGTAAAAAGCTTTGTATGTTTGAACACAAAATTATCTGCTGAATTGCAAGGGGTTTTTAAAATGTCTGAACTCCTGGGAGCTCTGACACCCATTTATTTTTCAGCAGCTCTGACAATGAGGTTTGTGGGGATGTGCTCTGAGGCTCTGTTAAGGCCAGGAGAGTTACCATAGTTTGAGTTGGGAGATAAATTCTTATTGACCCAGCCCTCCTGTTCAGCTCCAGCCTGGCAGATCAGCTTCACCAGGGTCTGAGAACCTCAGTAAAACTGAGAGGCAAATTCATCCACGAGGACTTCATTGAAGTCACTGAGTTACAACAGCCCACAGGAACATTCTGCACAAAATTCATTTCTGTGTAACTAATGAGTTTTATTAAAGAGGTAGATTAGCATGACCTCAGATTTAAATCCAATGGTCTATTATCTTCTTGTCTTCTCAGTTCTGTTTACTTCAACAGGAGCTGTCATTCTGGTCAACTGTAAGCAGTGTGTCTCTATGGCAACTTTCAAAAAATGAATTATTTATTTGTATACAAACACACTTTTTAAACCTAATTTATACCCCAAGACAGATGCCTGAATCACTGGGAAAAACGATTTATAGTTCTCTCTTTTAAATAAATTAAACTCTTCCCTGTTTCAGGCCCACCAAGGGACCATGCTAAGCAGTTGAGGCTTGTGCACACAAGAGAAAGCTGTGCTGCAGAAATGTTAGATCTGGGTGGGGTGATGTACACTGATTCTGCACAAAACACCTCTAAGTTCAGAGACTAGAGTGGGTACATCCTTTTCCTTTTCAATCTTTGGAATTTGAATGAGCTTAACAAACTTATTATAGCTTAATGTGTATGAAAAATATTAAGTTTATCACCTTCAATGGTATGTGAGAGAAGAGCAGTGTTACCCAAATAGGAGGCTGCAATGGAAATGAATCGAGAATAGCAGCTGTGTACAGCATATTAATCAGAAAATCTAAGATGTTGTATTCAATTCAAGTTTTTTTCTTTGGAGGTTTCATAGAACTATTATGAATATGTTGATTTCTGTTAGAGAATTAAATATCACAGCATTTGCTTTATAGATGAAGGATTAGACATGGCAGGATTACCTAAAGCTAAACCATGAGCCTGAATGTTCCTTCTAGTATCATTTTGGACTGCGGTGATATGGACTAAAAATTGCATAATACTTAAACCATGTTCTATTAAAAAAAAATTTAAAAAATATACTGTTAGGTATTTAAGAGTTTTATTTACCACCAAATTTTGTTATGGCTGGCATATGTTAGAAAGGAGTGCTTCCTGAGGGGAAAAGTACTTATTTTTTTGTTGCTCAAATACTCTTTGCCTCTAGATATTGTTGTCTAAATAGTTTTGTAATAAAAAGCCCCAGTAGGTCATGTCAGGCTTGCTTATTATCATTACTCCTAAGATTTCTTTGGTGTTATTTTCATGAAAGCCAGCCAGTGTCCAAAAAAGCTGTGGAGCCCTATGGTGCTTAGGAACCTTAAAAATGAGTCAGCCTTAAATAATTTGTAACAGAAAACCAATGCTCTATTTTCCAAATATGTGAAAACTATTAGCAGTTGCTGCACAAGTTAATTTGACATTTAATTGCACGGTATTTGTCCATGGGCCAGAAAATATATAGAGCAGGCTTTGTTTATTGTCATTTTATGCTCCAAAATCATGTGCCTAGCAGCTTACCCCGAGCATAAACACCAATTTCCAGCACGGATTTCTCTTTTGGGAACCCTACTCTGTGGTGCAGCTGCAACTTTTAAAAATATTTTCCTGTGTAAGAATTAATGCATGGCCTGGCTTACATATAGATGGCAAAACAGGGAGAAAAATACATATGAGCTCAAGCAAAGGTGTTGTTTTTGCCATGTGGATATGTTTCTTGCACAGCTGTGATGCTGTGTCTTAGGAAGTCCCAAGGTTTGTGTACCTGGCACATCCACATAAAGTGACAAAGAGCTGTCGTGAGACTGCTTTTAGGAGCAGCCCTGCTTTTCTTTCTTCTTTCCATGCCAGCTGTGCCCCACATCTGTGACAGCATCTGGTTTCAAAGGCAGGGTTACTGCCAGTGCTCCTTTCTGGGGCAGTAAAACCATTCTGCAGCTCAGTGCAACCCTTAGCAGTTCTGTTGTCTTCATGTCTGCATGCAAGTTTTATTTATCCAGAAGAGATTTTACAGGTTTTAGTTGTTCTGGTGCTTGAGATTTGCTTGCCAGGCCAGAGGCTTGAAATTCTTTGCCCATGTATAGCAGGAGTACATTTTCTTTCTGTGTTCCTAAACCCTTTAAACACTTTAATCTGTTGACTTGGGAACAATTATTAATGTCTTGATACATATTTGACAAGAAAAGCACTCTTTATAGAAAATACATTGCATTGTCCATTGTAAACCTTATTAATAAATGTTTGAGGCTGTTTTCTTAGAGAATCCAGTCTAATATTACTAAGATGGAGAAAGGAAATCTTCGTTTTTAGAATTCTAATAGTGCTGTTCCAGATTAAATAAAAAAAGGGGGAAAAAATCCATCAAAAAATCACTCTAGCAAAAACTAATAAAAAAATGTCATCTGCCTGTTACCACAACTACATGTCAATAACCTGATGCTTGTATAGACAAGGAGACATTTTCTGGGAGTTTGTATGTGCTTTTTCTCTGGTGGCCCTAAATTATCCTGTAGGACTGTAAAATATGCCATTGGTAGAAAGGGAATTCTCCTCTCAGGGCCTTTTTCCAGTCTTTGAGCCAAAAACTCCCAACTTTCATGTATGCAGAGGTTTGTAAGTCCAAAATTTCATGCTGAATTCCAATGGATATTCATGCAAGATGTTTCCCTGCATTTCCTCTGCCCTCTTTTTGTTTGTCTGTGTGACCACTTCAGGGGAGATTGGCTGCTTGGGGAATGGCCAAACTGAGAATTTTCTGCAGATCCTCTGAATGCCTTCACTAGACAAATCCAGGTGTGCTCACACAGTTGAATCTGGGCATAATCCTGGACTGAGAGTAAAAGAAATTATTGCTGCTGTGGAAACTGTTGGAAATGATGGAAGTGCCCTCTCAGGGGTTATACAAACTCAGATTGATGGATTTGAGTTTATAGTTTATTATAGCCAGGTTTTATATTAGAGTTTTCCCTTGACAGAAACATGCATTAATCCAGTTGGCACTGGTTGGGCACAGAAAGTAAATAAAGAAGAACTAGAAGGCGTGTATTACTCTACACAGCTGAAACACAACAGAGGCAGAGTTGGAATAAAGTGTCTTCCTAGAGCTGGAGATAGCTGGAGCAGCAGCTGAGAGTTATTTACAAAGTTATTTTTTATGGAAGTCCTCTCATAAAAAAAATTCCTATAAATCAGCACATTACATTGCTTGACATCAGGCTACTCTTGGTTTTTTAAAAAGTTTTTTTAGTGTGTTGTATATATATCTATAAGCTCTATTAACAATTATATAATTATATATAGGAAAAACACAGTAGGAACTTTAGCACCTTTTTTTTTACTTTTCTTGCTTGAGTATTTCTGAACTGACTTAAATTTGGTGTGGTATTTAATATTTAATATTCATAAATCATGGAAAGGACTTGTACAAGGATCAAAATAGTGTGATTGATTGTACTTTTTCCTTCTGGAAGATGTTTGACATGTTTTTATACATCTTGAAAACATTCAAACAAGAGCAGATGGAAGTTTTTGAGAATGGTAGCTTTTAGATCAGGAACCAGACAGATTAATGTTTTGTGAATTAGATTAGAGTCCAAATTGTCTCAATGAGTTTGTTACCAGACAGCTAACCAAAGTGTGTTTTTTTCCTCTTGAATTGGATTAAACTGTCATGGTCACAGCAATTATGCTGTTTTATGGGAAGTTTACTGACTTTCATTATTGAAATAAATTTTAAGGAATTTTGCAATTTTGACCTTTTATCACACCAGATAGCAGCAGGTGTTTGGAAGGAAATCAGCTGGCTAACAAACTGTTGAAAAGCCAGATTTGTTCAAGTATATGATCATTTTTGAGAATGGATTATACTAAAACTCCAGAAGACCTTTGAAACCTCTTGAATAATTCTAAGTGATATTTTTCTAATTTTTAGTGTTTAGTTCTCATCTGGATTTTAAAATTTCTGTGTTGGAAATGAAGTCTTGGAAATTAAGGAATACTGGGTGGTTTTTGTTACCACCCTGATGCATTTGTTCTAGCCAGGTAATAATGGCATACAAAAAATTAAATATCAGAAATAAATAAAAAAATATGTCATATATAAAGGAAGAAAATCCCCGGGAATATCTGACAATCTCTGTGGCATTCTTATCTAGGACTTTGTCTCAAAATGGAAATATAGCAGGGAGAGATTTAAATGAGGATTATGCAAATCTACATCGTGAGTACAGAGTTGTTACAAACCCAATATGAGCAGCAGAAAAATCAATGGAGGTAAGAACTTTCTACTGATGTTGTGCATGGAAGAGTGTTTTGTATGTGCAATCTAATAAACATCCTTATGGGTGAAAATTTTGTATTTGGCCCAGAAAGGGGGAATACAGCATGAGCTAAAGGAACTCAGGTTCCAGTCAAAATTATCTAAGTTACTCTATCATCTGCATTTATTCTGTAAAACATATTTTGGTCTTCGCAAATAGCTGAGCAAAAGTTAGCTATTCAATAGACATAAAAGGATTACTTTTTCTGAAATAGTAGCAAAGTGTTATGAAGAACAAGGCAGTAAATAATATCTCCCTTGCTTTGTAAAAATAAATTCACTGAAACAAAATATTGGAAGAACTAGCTTGGGTTTTTGACAGAAGTTCTTCTAACTTCTTGCCTAAAAATACAGTCTGTTTTACAAAATATTTATTTCACAAGCTTTCTGCTAGATTGAGATCCTCATTTGGTCAATTCTAATATTAATCTTATGGATACTAAGGTTGCTAACAAAATAGTCAAAAAAGTCTGTTCTGGTGTAGCCATAGCACGTGTGGAGGGGGTGAAGATATTCCTGGAAATCAGGCTGGTGTTGCTGACAGGTGCTAATGATGGCAAATGAAAAATCAGTGATCGCTTGTTTGTCATGGACTAGAACATAATTCAGGAGAAAATGAACTGTGTCTCTTGAATACAGGAAACTGAAATGTCTCAGAATTCTTTAGGTCAAGTCTTGCATAATGCCTATAAAGGTCTTTTGAGGGCTATTACCTAGATCAGAACACCTACAGACGTGGTGAGGTGTATTGTCTGTGAAGTTTTGTCATATGTGGGACTCCTGTGTCTGAATCAAGCCCCCTAAAAACCCCAAAGAAAAGAACAACCCATGGCATGAAGCCTGAACTGAACTCTTCTTGACCTGACCTTGCCTGCTGCCTTCATTTGTGCTGTGAGGAATGAGCTGATGTATCTCCAGGTGGGCTCTGCATGCAAAGGGGGAATGGGAGTAGAAATGGTTGATCATTTTTATTTTTCTTCTTTTTAGCTGCTTAATTGTATCTTAGCTTTGTATACCGTGACTTTTCTGTGCTACCTCTTTCTTGATGACAGCAGCCTCATGTACTTAAAGGGTAATGTCATTTTGGCTTCAGAAAGCATTGAAAAGTCAATGGAAAATGTGAACTACTGAACTGGCATATTACAAGGACAAAAACATCAAATCAGATGAGTAGAAAACAGATCCTTTATAACAAAGAGTATTCTATATGCCTAGGAGGGAGATGAATATTTCAGGTTTAATTTTTAAATAAAGCAGATTTAAATCAAAGAACAAATTAGTTCAGGGGTTCCAGGGTCAGTTCAGTAGGTAAATGCAACATGCTTAAGAAATAGAAAAAGAGCAAAATAGTAATTTAAAAATAGATTTTGAAATTCCTAGGCTGCCTAAGAAATTCAAACCAGAGCAAGGCTGATATTGGCTCCTGTCCTTTCCAGGTGGTTGCACTGGCACTCAATCAGCACCCAAGCTTCTCTTGCCATTGGTTTGGATTAGACAACTATAAATTGAAAGCCAGTTTGTTCTTTTCCAAAAATGGGAAATCAAAGTTTTTACAAAGTTAATTCTCATCTTTATTTACTATCTCAATAGGAGTGGGGCCACCGAAGCCCAGTGAAACAGGAAGCAAAATGTAATATTGGCCAAATAAATAATATAAAATCAGCTCTTTCTAATATTAAAACTTCATAGTCTTCAGCTCCAGACACTTATCTGTGTATTCTTAGATTATAGAATGTTTTCTGGAAAACTTAATGCTCCATTCTGTTCTTTTAAAAAGATTGCAGGTTTCCTGTCTCTTGTACAACTCCTGTATTTCTATCACTTGGCCTGCACCAAATAAGAGGCAGGTGGTTTCAGAGCCATAGCTGACTTGAATTGTTCTGGGTAAGGAGGATCTGGAAACCATGCACAGGTTGCATAGGTGGCCAGAGAAACCCGGAAAGGGGAGCAGTGCAGGTGGGGACAGCACTGGGGTGACCTGGCAGAGCTGGTGCCAGTCCATATGTGCCATGGCCTTACTGCACCAGTGCTGAGTGTGCCTTCAGAGAGCTCTGCTTTTACTGTGTGAAACTCTGGTGATCTCTGCTTTTCACCACACAGCCCTACAGTGCCTTTGTCCCCTTCAGATTTGTCATTACTGATGGTGAAAGCTACGTGATGGAAGAATTCAAAATTGGCTGTAAAGTTCAATCTATATACTCTTCACAATCAGGCTTAATTAACTTTGAAGTTTGAGAGCAGCAGCTGTCAGTGACCTCAGCAGAACACAGAAGACTGAATGTTGTTCAACTCAGGACGAGAGTTCTATTGGTGACAGTAAGTGGCAGAAAAATAAATCAGTTCTGGGAACTAAAGCCAGGACAAGATCCATTATCTGGCAGCCAGCGTCTGCTTCACCTCAGGCTCAAAATTCTGGTCTGTGGTTCCTTTAATGTGTGTTCTGGAAAGAAGTCAGGAAATAGTTCAGATAAATGTGCATTTGGTTTCGAGCAAATCATCCATATTTACCTTAAAGTGTAATTTAGGATAAGCTTCCCTTCTTGGGAAGGGAGGAATTAGCCTTGGTTGGCTCAGGGGGTGACTGAAGGAACCTCCCCAGTGTCTGTCAGGGGCTGCAGGAGGTGGCAGAGGATGCAGCAGCCTCTGCTCAGTAGGGCCAAGCAAGAGGACAAGAAGAAATGGGCAGAGAGTGAGGGACAGGAAATTCCACCTGAGCACCACTGGATCAGCCCCTGGGGTCCCCTTCCACCAGAGTCATTCTGAGTCAGCAGAATCTTTCCCCTCTAGGAATTTTTAAACTTTTACAAATTCAAGAAATGGGTAAAAACATGTAATATCGATTATGATACTTTCAAAGTTTCAACTGAATAGCTTTAACTGTGATAATTTGTGGTCACACTTAATGTCAAATATAAAATTTCTTGAAAGATTTGCTTTCATAAGCACCATTGAATGAAGCATCAAGCATCTCTTCTTTGAAATGTGGTAGAATTTTTTTCTCTGACTGAAACTGCAACTTTTTTGTTTTGTTTTTGTTTTTTATTTTTCAGCCTACATGTCCTGTATTTTGTTGTAGTGGTTTGTGAAGGTTTTGTTAAAAGGTAATGAGTGAAACCACTTGACAATTTTGTTCTGTTTGTGAGCTGCCATTCTCACATTGGTTAATATTGTTGCAAAGTGCTGCTTGCAGAAATTCATCTAGAAACAATAATGTTCATGTTGGTATTTGTGGGGAGCAAGTGCTTTTTTTGATAAAACTGAATGCACAATTCTGAACATTAATCTCATGTATTTATCAGAAATCATACTGTGTTCAATTAGTTAAAACAACTTGAACTTCAAGTGTTTCCCAAGCCTGTCTATGGAAATTTTGTGATCAGGGATTTAGAAAAACAGTATTGACCAACAGTACTCCCTATTTGATTGTTTCTGGCTTTGGCAGAGAGAAAGAAAATTAAAAAATGGATTTTCATTTTAAAATGTTTTGGTGGTATGTAAGTATCTTAAATTATGTTGGTTTTTTTCTGAGTCTCAGAGACTAAAAGTAATAAACCCCTAACACCAGTGCCTTCTGAAAATGCATGCAGTGTCATATATTTTGGTTAAAGTCAATTTCTGTCTCTGCAAACTGAGAACTAAATCTTTGCTGAAAGAGGAATCAATGTTTTGATCATACATTTTTGCTTGAAATGACAGTAAATTTCACAATTTGATTTTAACATGACCCTGCAGAAAAATAATTGATGGGTGGCTGAACTTCAAGTCTGCTTGTGTGCATAAGGAGGAATTAGGACCAGGAGACACTGAACTTTCCAGTTTGGTTCAATGTGGATTTGTGTAATGTGGATTTGTGTAATGTGGAACAGCTTTCATTAAAATATGTAAATGCTTCCACACACAATTTGTAGACACCTAGGAAGAAAATTATTGACTTCTTTTAGTTCTTTTTTGCAAACCACAGGAAGAGGAGATGCTTTAGCATGTCCTTTAAAGAGTTTTAACAACTGTAGGAGTGAGGGGTTCTAATATCTGGCTTGTGTAATGCCATTGCTCTGGTCTGTCCCAGACACTTCAAAACTTGAGGAGGATTAGCAGCATTGTCACTGCTTTTACAGCTGAGGAAGGAGAGGGCCCTGCTGTTCTCTAGGAATTGCTCTTGATTTATTGCTGGAATTACACATTGGTGGATTATGCAAGTAGGCATTTCTGGATCTCTTTCAATTCTAGCAGTTCACTCTTAGTTTTTAAAACTGCTTTCTTGTGGAACTCTTAAAAAATGTCCTTTTTATTTCAGTTGCTACTTTTAAACATGTCATATCAGTTTTCATTCTCTTTGCTTGTACAAGAATGTAATACTTCAGCTTTTTGGCAGCACTGTTGATTTGTCTTATAATGAAAAAAATCTGCAGATGTTTCTGGCTTTCCCAAGCCTTCAATTTTCTTTTCAAAGGTAGTTTTTGTTGTGTTTCTGCATTTTAAATGACCTTAGGTTTGAAATATTGGCTTAGATAAGAAAGCAAATTTAAATTTCATGTTCCCTTGTATGAAACTGAGATGCTGAAGAGTCAGGGATGCTGACACAGTTGGTAGCATCCAGTGCCTCATCTGCCTGATCTGCCTCATCTTCCTCTCCTGCATCTTCTGCTTTGCTACTTAAATTCCTGATTTTTGAGTAAATTTGGGAGATACCAGAAGAGGTAACACAGGTATCCAAAAATAGACGGAAAACTTGGTTTCACTAATACTTCCAGGAGGACAGCATGATTCCAATATTTTAAGTAATCCCTCTCTAGTTTTACTTCCATAATAATCTGTTAATGCTGAGTCCTAAACACTTGCCAATTGACTGAAGCTTGGTTAGAGCAGCTGTTTGGAGAATGAAGAGCAGTGGTAAAAAGTTAATTTTTGTAATTAGGCTGCTGTTGAACAGTAGAATAAATTCTGTTTCACAGAAATTTGTTTTGAAATATCTTGAAATTATTCAACTTTTAATTGCGTTAATACTAATTTGTGGGTTTGAGTGTTTGACATGATTAAAAACTGGCATACAAAAATTTTGTCATTCAGTCTTTCAGATGTATTAAAATAATTTAAACTATGCTTTTCTTACTTGAAGGCAGTAGAGAAATATAAATAATTGAAGTCTGTACCTTAATAATATTGAGATCTGCTTAAAGAAAAATTACCAAGGAAGGTCATTAGGTTCTGTATGTTCCAAGAATAAAATTTGTATGGAGATTTTGAAAATAGTGCTTTTCATTACTGATGTGGAAATATAAGAAAATGGTTTTAGTTACAGTAGAAAAAGTTAAATAAAATCATTGTTGCATATTCTTCATTTATATTGGGTTAATAATCTCCTTTTCCTAGCTGATCTGTAAATTAGAATAATGTGCTTGTGGCTATTACTACTTATGGCCAAATTAACAAGACAAAAGGAATTTCTTGTAAAAAGGAGACCAGTGTAGCCTTGGAGAATTAGGGTATCTCTGCTGTGCATCTTGATTCATGTTCCTAGAAGGTCTTGATTATTTCCTTTCACTGTGTGCTTGTGAAAGCTTTGTTGCATCACTGTAATTATTTTGCTGATAGGATTCAAATGTAGAAATCGATCTGCCCACTGCATCCTCTGGGGACCAAAAGGATGTGAACAATCTCCTGCAGGCTGAGTGCTGTGTAGGTTTCCAGCTTTTGGGATTTTGTTTTCAGCTCTCTGCCGATCCAAGGACCAGAAGCCCTGCAAAGCTTTAGCTTGAATAATATTGACAAAACTCAAAAATTTAATTTCAGCTTTTAATTGACAGAAGTAAATTCTTGGTACATAATTCCTTTTCTTTATACTCTTTTTATGTGCATATTTGTCAGATTTTATTTAAATAATTTTATACACAATATTGGGATAATCTGTTACATTAATGCACAGCTTAAAACAGTTCTTATTTACACTGATCACAGAAAGACAGAGGTATGAGGACAAATACTTTACATTCACCATCTTTATCAGCATTTTAAGTATAATTAACCAGCACACATCACACACATCCATATCCATATTTATAAGAAATGTAAGTTGTTTCTAATTATACACATGGGCATGTAGGTGTCTCCCTTTGAAAAAAACAAAAATTAATGAAAAAAAATTCAAAATGCCATTTCCCCCAGATAACCAAAGACTTTAAAAAAAAAAAAAAAGGCATAATTGACCTGCAGATTGCACAGTTAATGGAATTAAGCATGGACACATGGTGGCTGTATTTGGACACTTTTGGTCACTGGGGCACTTTGGAGAGAATTTTTACTAGTGGCAAGTTTTGAGCTCCTATGAAGACTTATTCCTGAAAACTGCAATGTGTTCTCTTGCTTTGGAATTAGATCTCCTGGACACTAACACATTTGGTTTAATGTTAAGTCACCTAACAACACAAAATTGCAGCCAAAGGATACTCTGGATTTTTTTGGTTTTCTTTAAGAACATAAATTAAAAACACATGACTTCATTCTATGAGATTAAGGCAGCAATGGAGAATATTGTGCTACAATGTGCATTAGCTGTAGGTAATGTTCTATTCTCCTGTATCACATTTTTACATTTATAATCAAAGGCCAACATATTATTGAACTAGACTGGCTGACTACAAAATCTTGTAATGGAGAGATAGGTCCTGTGTGATAACCTTGTTACATCAAAGTTGAATTTCTCGCCTTACAATATACATATATTCTATGAAAATTAAAAAAACTGGTAAAAATAGTAAAATATTTCCTATACAGAGGTACCCTGATCTAAGTTAAATTCTAGTCACTGCTATAAAAAGGCATTAAAAATTAAGTAAAACACTGGTGTAAACCAAGTAAATGCTCACTGTAAAGCTTTTATTTGTAAGGCAAATCTTCATCAGACCTATTAGGATTTATTTTCAAAATGTACTGTTTGGAGGTTCTCTCTTTGTAACTGATATTGCCCATAGCAAAGGAGAGCTAAGTCTTGCAGAAACGTTCACAGAGTGCAAGGTAAATTACAAATGCAGGTCACCTGCCAGCTTGATGCTCTTGGCAGTGGCCAAGAAACAACATGACACCTTCAAAAGAAAGCCAGCTTAAGGCTTAGTAATTCTCTTAATTCACTGAATTTATTCTGTTTCCTTATAATGAAATTAGGCAACTCATGTTTAGAACAGCAGCTAAAGAAACACCTTAAGAAAGGAGGAAAGCAAAGCACATGGGTGACTCAATCTTGCTGTCAGTGCTTGGGCAGGAAAGGCTCCTTGTTCTTATGGAAATTAATGCATGGTTAATGGACCCCAGGGCTGCACTGCTGGACTGAGACTTAAACCTCTCCATTGATCCCCTGCTCTTCCCAGGCACTCAGCTCTGGAGACCTCATGTCCTTCTAAGAGCACAATTTCACTGAGCACAATCATATCTGTGTCATTTCTGTCCTTCTGGTGTCTTCAGTTCCTGTTTCTGCTCCTCAGCCACCCAGTGACTGCAATCTGTCTAAGCACATTCTGTTTTATAATGGTGAAGGAAAGCCAATAAAAACTGTACTTAAAAGTGACTGTATTACCCTGTTATGTTCTTTTAATGATTGAATGTTTTTATTGCCCATGTAGCGCTCTAATGAATTTAGATGCACCTAAATTTGGTCTAAATTTGAGCAGTACCACTGTAACATTAATCACTTTCCACTGATTAGCTAGGAAAGTCCACAGTCAGCAAGAGGAAGATGGATATGAGTCCGAGGAAGGTGGCTGAGAAAGTCTCCCAAGTTGTTCAGGGTCTAATCTGGAACATCATGTTAGTCTTTACATTAAGAAAATCAGGTTCTTACATGAGGTGATATGTGGATCACAATTATTCCTAGTACTTAGAAAATAAAGTGTGTTAGAACAAAAACGTCCTAGTTTGTTGGAACCTTGAAGATAGGGAGTTTTGAAATTAAACAAAATCTAATACTAGTTTACTGCTCCTTGTTGAATTGTGAGTTTTATGATGTCTGAGTCCTTCAGGCTCATTTTAAAATGTTTTAACATAGCACTGCAAATAAAATATTTTTAAGTCTCATCTCTTTTGAAATTGTTGATCTGAAGTTTTAATTTCATTATTAAGAAAAAAATTCTTTGACATTCGCCAATTCCTCATGAAATGTAGTGAAGCGGTCCAGGATATGAATGAAAGCTATATACTCCCATAAAAGCAAGTATCTGCTAATTAATGCTGTATGAATTGGAAGAACTGCAAAAGAGACATGAACAGCAAAAGAACTTTGATGTGGCCTCCTAATCTAACAGTACAAAATAAACTTAATTCATGTCAAAACAATAGCACGAGAAGAAAATTTATATACAAAAATTTTGGGCTTGACCTTTTAAAATAATAACACCTAAATGGTATTTTGCTGAGAAGAAAAGACCAAGTACAGGAAATTTCCTCTGGGAAAAGTACACATAACACACATTGCACGTTCAGTTAGGGAACATGCACAGTAGTAACAGCCAAGTAATTCTCCTACATTCTAAATTTAAAATATCATGTTTGATCCTGGATATCCTGCAGAATCCCTAAATATGGTAAGATGTCTTTCAAGTGTTGCCAGGGTGTATGTCTCAGGACCTGACTGAGCACAAGAAGGACTGATAAAAAAGGTGTGGGTCAAACAGGGGCCCAATAACAAATAGCATTAGTGCATTTTGGACTATTGCCTTGAAAAGCCCACTGTTTCTTCCAGAAATCTAAATCTGAGGAGTTTTAGTAATGTAGCTTTAGAATAGTTCCAAGGATGTGAAGAATTATCTGGCTGAGTGATAGCAGGGAGGGGGTCAAAGAGAAAATGGAGAATCTTTCCTTGGTGCTAACTAACCTTCTGTGGATTGTTGAAACATTATGGATCACAGGCTTTTTCATTGGGCAAAAGAAAGGTCAGAAGAGAGATGCTGATATATGACAGCTGCTTCCTTTATCAGATTAAGAAAAGGCTTTCGAGGAAATATTTTCTAGAACAGTCAAATGAGCTCTTTAATTGCTTCACTGAACTCTTCCCGTGGGCTTGTTACCCGAACAGCCAACGTAATTAGAAAACAGATGATTCTGCAGCTTGTACCAAAAAATTTCTTCTTTAAAAAGTGGGTTGCCTACTCAGTTGGCATATACATACAATTCCAGGGGGATATCTGGGAGAGAGGCATTCCCCAGAGAGGGTCTGTTCTTGAAACAGGTTCAGCTGAGGGGAAGGGTGAGCTGCTGGGCTGAAAAGTCAAGATGGATTTAGGGGAAAACTTGCGTTAAGTGACATGGAAGATAAAGACCTAATTGGAGGCTTTGGTCTTTTGTTTTTTAACTACAAGAGTTTTAACTGAAGGGAGAGGAGTATCTATGTGGCATTTGATGTTTTCCATATTGAAAATGATTTGGGAACCCAGAGCAGGTGTGTAAGAGGAGGTGGGTGCCCATGCTATGGCTTCTCATTGGCCTGTCTGTTCCATATCACTGAGTGGAGGAAATGAACGTAACCTGGTCTTCACAGAAGTATTTGTCATTTGTGTCGATGCTAGTTTGTCTAATGGCATCATTCATCACCCAAGAGGCATGAGGTAGTTCATCATCCTATTCTGTGGAGAATTGAAGACATTTGTCTCTAGGACAGAAGTCATGTTATTTGAGGGGAGACTTTCTTTGGGCAACATCTTGACTTTAAAATCTATCTATGCAGTCATGCACTGTGTATTGTCTTTTTTCATCCAGGCTAATTCTGGTACTAAGATTCCTACTTTCTTTGAAAAGACTTTTGTCTTCTGTATAGATTGCATGTTCTTTACCTAGAAAACCTCAGAACAAGGTGGCAATAGTGCAATGTAGTCCTGAGCTATAAATACTACACAAAACCCAAGAAGTTATACAGTAACAGACATAAAAATAATCCAGTAGGTAATTGCCTTGGGAGTCGGTATTAAAATGCAATCAAACCTGAACACACTGGCTGATGCTGATTTCACTCCCATGGGTGGTAGCTTTGCTCCTGTGTCAGAGCAGAGTGGTGAGGAAATGTAACTTTTCCTGTGTGGGTGGTGCTGTGGGGATGGTGCTGATGGACTGTGTCCCAGGTGAATGTTGGTGGATTTCAGCATTTCCAATCATGAGCCAACCAACCAATGTGTAAATTGATAACCTATTAAAGCTCCACCTTAAACAGCCCCTAGAACTTTCA
The DNA here is from genome assembly GCA_013186435.1 of Turdus rufiventris. Classification (NCBI taxonomy): domain Eukaryota; kingdom Metazoa; phylum Chordata; class Aves; order Passeriformes; family Turdidae; genus Turdus; species Turdus rufiventris. The sequence goes on along the minus strand of PYHW01010485.1, from coordinate 2,366,129 downwards.
AAACCTGATAATTACATCTATGCTAAGAAGCTTTTGGGCCATGCCAAGACAGCGACTGAAGCAGCTGTATTGTTGAAAAGCAGGCTTTAAAACAGTGGAAAGATTCTCATGTAGTTTGGCAAACAATAAAAATGAGATTAACTGGGAAGTTGGTGGGATGACTTTTTTTAAGCCTTCAACTTATTTTCACTATTTAGCTTTTTTGTGTAATTACAGCATTAGAACTGGAACATTTGGAATTCCTTTATTATTGAAATACATTTAATAACAGGGTTTAAGCAGCTGTTGGCCATCAGCTGGGCCAGAAAATAAGACTTCCTCTATAATTAGAAGAAAGTATTCTTTGGGTTTAAATCCCTGTTTAAATAAAACTACTATTTGTCACAGAGACTCTTCAAGAGAAGGACAACACTTGATTCGTTCTGAAGTATTGAATAAGTTGGAGGAAAAGTATGAATAAGGAGAGAAATTTCCCTTTCATTATTTTGAACAGAAATCAATGTTAAATAGATAAAGCCCAAAAGCACTTGGCACTTTAAAACTTGGCTATTTAAAAAAGAGAACAACTCAACAAAAATTGTTTTATAAATAAAAAGGCCCATCCATGTAAAAGGTTTGTTTTTAAAAAGAGGAAGCACTACATACATTTAAAAGACAAGCTCAATTGAATGTATAGAGACAAAAAAAAATCAGAGGTAATGTCTAGAGGTAAACTCTGGGTTGGATCCAGCTGAGAAGCTACTGCCTCTGAAAATTGCTGTAGACCTAGTGTTAAATAATTACAAGAACTAACTAAAAGCTACTGAATGTTGTGATCACTTGAAAGCTCCTACAGTGACAAGTGACCACAGAATAAGAACAGCACCCAAATGCAGAGTTTGTTCTGTATCTTCTACTTTGCATAATACTACTAGAGAACAGAACTGGAATAGGTTTAGAGAGCTGACTGTGCCTAAAATATACTTTTAAATTATTCAGAAAAATCTTACTACATTTTGGTAGGCGAATCGTGGTTGAATTATAATAATAACATGTACACAGGAGGGGAATAAAGCCAGTTTGGTTTTTTTGTGCCACTTGGTAATTATATAATTCTAAAAACTATCTCTTCTTATGTATTTTACATTCTTTATTTGGAACAAAATGCAAGAAAAAGATGAGAGTCTGTCTATTTGGATGTAACTTTCTTGCTTAGCTGGAAAAGTCTGCAGAGTGTGGATCATATGATAAAGCCATTTCAATTGTTGATATAAGGGAATTTCTCTTTCATGAAGTACACTGTGATATTAAGCTGTGTTCTGCACTAGCTGTAACAGGAATTCTCTTCCTGCTGCTCTTCAGCTCAGTGGAATGGAACTGGTCAGAAAATGGCATGGACATGAACAGCAAAGACAATGTTCTTCACCAAGAGAAGGAACTAATAAAAACCACTGAAAATGAAGTACTGAGTCCTCATTTCAGAAGGATGCAAACTCTCATCCCAAAGGACAGTATGGCAAGAAAGCTAATGAATGACATGAGTAGTTAAAATTGCTCTTTTGTCATCACTGAGGTGTACTCTTTCCTTAGATCTAAGAGCGCTCAGGTGGTGTTGGTTTAAATAGGTTGTGGCATGAATATCTGAAGTAGTTATTACTGTCAGAAAAGTTTAATTCACTTATTCACAATAAAAAAGCACTTAACTTATGCTGATTGCTCTTTTTCCTCTGCTCCCCCCTCCTCCACTTCTGCCTGTAGCAAAACTCACAAGTTTTGGTCATGTAGGGATCTCATGGCACCAAAGGATGCAAGAAAAATTAAATGGAGTCTTTAAAGATCATTTGAAGCCAAGTAATAGAAGGGAGGCATTGACAACAGAGAGCAGATGGCTTCCCTCAAAGAGTCAGTAGAGAAGCTCTGGGCCAGCCTGGTCCAAGCATAAATGAGGGAGCTTTGAACTTGACTTTTCTGTATTCTCAGTTTAGCTGAACGTGGCCTTTTCCCTTGAGCTGTTGGTTGTCATATTGTTAGCCAGTGTTGGAGCTGTAAGGAAAAAGAAGTGGTTGTTAAATTAAATCATTGATTCAAATGATGTTGACAGATACAATTTTTGACAAATCTAGAATTACAAAGAAATGTCAAAATAATGGATAGATTATTGAGATTATCCATCCAGTAACTAAATTTCTGTGTAGTCCAGTTTGCAGTGAGAAATGCACTGAATGTAAAGGCTATTTAGTCAGATTTCAATTCAGTTTTAAAATTCAGAACTGCCAGACATATATGGGAATAAAATATTTGTGTTTGTTTGGTTACAGTAGGCAGTGTTTTGTTTTCAATCTTAAACATTGTGAGCAAAACACTAAATATGCTTTAGGACTAACAAAGCCATTCCTAGCTGTTCATTGAAGATGGCAGCAAATTAAAATGCTCTCATGTTTGGCATGGTTTGAGGTAACTTCAGTAGTTTACTTCTGAAAACAGCATTTTCTAATTTATGTGAAATTAATTTGCTACCTTTTTGTCATAGATTTGTGTTCAGAAGACCAGCACTGTGGAATGGCTGTTGGTAGCCCTTTCACACAGGAACATCTGCCTCTGGAAACACTGAGTTACAGCAGGAACAGTAAATCATCTGACAACCGAGGGCAGGAATAGAAGAAAGAGAAGGCAGGAAGAGTTGCTGTGCTATTTCATATTCTTGGCACATCAAATAAATTGTGGTCATGAAACAGGAAGCCTACTTGTGCTTTCATTCTGCATCCCATAAATCTACACAGATTATTTCCTTCAAAAGCCAAAATTTACTTTAAACAATATCTTTCAGAATAAGCAAAAGCCAGATTTATTTTTTCAGTATCAACATGCAAACCACCACCATAAAATCTGGGTCACGTTTTGTGGAGGTGTGCATAATTCTAGTTGCTTTCAACTTTGAAGACAGAAAGTGGTCCAGAATGAATGCTGATAAGTGTAACAAGCTTCACATTTGCATCCTTTTTATCTTCTACATAAAGGAGTTTATTTCAATAAGCTTATTTTATTTGCTAAAAGGAAAGCAGTATTTGGAAACCTATAGCATATTTTGCATGGCTTATGAAGTCTCCAGCAGTGTTTTCAATCAACTCCAGTCCTGTGGGGAAAGCCAATTCCACAAAACCTGGTCCATCATATCATGACATTATAGGTAAGCCATTACAGTGGGTATTTTTTTGCTGTTTACTGTGTGTTGTGGGACATAACTGCAGTTTTGGAGACAGGACTTCAGGGTGCTGTGCAGTAACTCAGTGAGAGCCATGACTTCTTCAAATGCACACGATAGTTTGGAAATTCCTTTGTTTCTTGGTGAGATCTCACTGTATTCAAACACAACCTAAAATACCAGATTCAGGTGACCTGTAAAATTGAGAAAATTTAGAAGATCTGCCTCTCCTCAGTCACAGAAGGTAGGTCCCAAAAGCCTTCCAAAAGGGTTGATGCACTTGGTACTGACCCTCCTGAATCTTGTCATACTGGCAGAAATAAAGAACCACAGACCTGCAGAGGCATCCACCATGAGGAGATTGGTGCAAACCTGTAGCTGCTGCTAAAGACAGGAAAGGGCTGGTATCAGGGGAAGAAGCATGTGAAAGGTGTACAAACCTTAAACTGCCTGACATTTCCTTGGGCCACGAGTTGGTGCTCATTTTCAGGTGTGATGCAGTAAGCTAGTCTCTAAACCAGACAGGAAGAAGAGGAAAAAGTCAGCCATATGAAGTGGGATTATGCATGTAATCCCCAATCTATAGAGGGGAAGTAGCATGAACTTTATTTAAAATGGTAACTTAAATCTTTAATATCACAGCATCATGTGCCTTTACTCAGTCACTGAGAGAATAAGCCTATTATAAGCCCTTGGGTGTTAGCCTTTAATATAAGAAGCAACAGTAGAAAGTTTATGCAAATACTAAATCCAAATATTTAGCAAATGCATATAGAAAAGAAGATCGGGAACAAGTTGATATCACAGGCCTTACATGCCCTAAATTCACTTTTTCTCTTAGTGCTGTAAGAGGTTTGGCAGCCCCAGAGTGGGAGAGGAAGGGGGTACTGGTATTTCCCAGCACATCTCCCTTGCCTACCCTGTGCTGTGCCCTTTGAGATCACACGTAGATTTTGGTTGATCAGGAACTTTCAACCAATTTAAGGAGTTTCCATTAGATTAGGTTCATACCTTTCCCCATCCTTTTAAGAGCCTCAATTTGGGGCATCATATCTTAGACTAGTTACTTGGATGTCATATATCAGCCTTTTGCTATGATGCTCATGGAAAAATTGGGGAGCTTTGCAGGGGCAGTGAAAGACAACCCAGAACTTGCTAACAATACAGATGAATGAGAGAATGTGGTTTTGGTCAAAAGCTTCTGCATCCCCATGTCAGTAAACCTATGCAAGAGGGCAAAAGCCTGATGGGCCAGCAAAAATAATTATTTGAGACCTAAATGCTCCTAGAAAATGTGTTTGTAACCCACCCAGGATGGAACAAAACAAAAGGTTTACAGAACTGCTGAAAATGAGATCTAGAAATTGTGCACAACATTGAGATGTGGAAGCTGATGAGACAGGACAGGTCCAACAGAGGATGAAACAGAGGAGGTCCAACTTTGGGGCACCTTTCTCAGGTTAACTTTACATGACATCACTGCAATGTTTCAGAAACAAGACCTTTGTTCCTTTGGGTTTGCTGGTCAGTGTGAGGAGGATGTGACCTATTTATGGAAAGGTTGAGATCCTCTTTTCTGCTTAATTCTGTTTGTGGTGTTGGTTCAAAATCTTGCTACACCATTGTGTAAGTGTAGCAGTGGGAAAGGAGAGCAGTAGAACTAGGTGTGAACTCAGTGGGTCTAGATAAAGTCATAAAATTATGGCACGATAGCAAAAAACCCAAAATGGTGCTGTATAATGGTGAGGAGACTTCTGAGCACTGTGATAGGTTTTTTTAGACTAGAGATAATAGTGAGGGTATATAGACAGTGAAGGTAAAGTTAATATGATGGTAAAAATGATATGGGTTAGTGAACCTTAATCATGAGCCATTTTGAACTGATAAATAAAGAAAAGTACAGAACAGATTGAAGACCATACCTCACAGCTGAATATGAAGATGCCATCATTTGTACATTCTTTGTTAATAACAAAAATCTAATCTCATCAATTGGATCAATTATATGAATAAAAAATAATTTTACACAATGATTATTGTGCTGTCTGAAAAGCTAATTTCTGTCTAGAAGCTCAAACACAGTGCTGTAATCCTACCTCAAACCACTGATCCACCTGACAGATGGATTCAAAAGGTCACTCATAAGTAATAAGTTTTGGCAGAGAAATAAACTGCCAACTTAGACCCAGCCATTTCATTTCACAGCAACATTTCATGACATTTGATTAGTGTTCCACTTACTTCTTTAAAGGTCCCACGCACATTCATAAATTTATAGATGATGTAGGCAGGCACGAGGATCATGGAGGACAATGCTATTCCCCAGCCAATGCGGTTTGCCCACAGAGGGAAGGTGTAGTCATCATAGGTCAGAGGCTTGAAATTTATTATGCTGACTATCACAACAAACTAGAGAAGAAAGGAGAAAATGAACCACAGTTTTCAGACGAAAAGCCTTACTGGAACTGATTCCAGGTGTTCTATTAGGCAGCCACTCCAAAGTCTGTTTGGAGCTAGCTTTATGATTTACCTTCAGTCAGTTTACTTTGTGCCTCTTACTGCTTAAGCTGTAGAAGTTTACTAGTATTAACAGTCCATTTTAGCTCCTCTGGACACAGATTATTTGAAATTTTGATGGGAAGATCAGGTGATTGTCCAATAGTGCCTCATTTAAACTCATGTTTCAGATGTAGAAAAGGGATTCTGTAGTCAAGAAAAAACTGCAGGATCTATTGTTTTTACTTTCTTTGTTTTCCAGGAATATTAGACTTCCTTTAGAAGCTTTGTACACATTTTTCAGTGAGAGGCATAATGCAGACTCCAGCCTGATACATGTACTGAAGAAAGGTAGAGCAGCCTTATGGCCTGGAAAACAAAGTGGTTTTTTTTTCTTGTGCTTCCATGTCCAGAAAGAGTGGGGTACCACCCTGCTTCTGTCCTGTTGAATCCCTCTGGGTTGTATGACATGCAGATATCCTTGATTTGGTTCTCTGGGGCTATGTTCTGCTCCATATTTCAATTTCCAATTAAAACATTTTGAGCCTAGGGTTTCAAAGACTACACCAGGATAGTCTGGGTTAAAGGAAGATGATAGCGTGGAATCTGGTTAGAAAAATACTAATTCTGTTTTATGATTTTTCTTGGGATTATGTACATAGATGCAGTCAATATGGAGAAAGAGCTTCACAAACTTCCTGATGGAAAAAAAGAAGTGTGCATTCTGTGGCTGAGAGATGCATTATCTACATTATTCTGACCCTTATGTTTTCAGGCTTTCCTGGGAATGTATTGAGGCTCTTTCACCAAGACATCTTAAACTACCTAAAGGTTAAACTGATGGGTTCTCCACCTTTAGCTAGATTGTCACAATGCTCATGACAAAATGTAAATTTTCAGCTGTCTCCTTGTGTGCAAAACCTAAGGATGCTTGCTCCAGCATTTTCCCATTCTGCTTGAGTCAGCCTTCTGGAAGTGCTGCAGGATATGGTTCCATACAAGTTTCCTTATAGAACTGTGTTTAAAAGGATAATTAAAACAGGCTTGGTAGGTGCTTATGGATGAATTGGTCATAGCTTTAATATTTTAAAAAATGTGGACCTGTCCTAAAAGCCTATCCAGCACATATTTGCAATGCCAATGCTGCTTTAAGATTGCACAGCTTTAATGCAAATAATTGTCTCCTAAAACCACAGTGGGGTCAAATTTCAGTATTATTATCCTGACCTTTTGATTTACAAATATGCATAGGAAGAGATTCCAATATAAACTCCAGGTTGGTATTGAATCTAACCTTTACACAAAGCAACCAAATTTATACTTTGGGATTTCTTTCCCCTAATGCAATCTTGTTTTTTCCAACAGGCAGTTTGCAAGGTATATTTTATACAATTCTTCAGTGTTTCACACAGCTAATTACAGATGTAGTTGTATATTAATTTTTCTAAGGCGTCATTCCACAATTTGAGGATCTTGGTATCTTCCAATCAAAAATACATTTATGCTAACACAATCTCTTATCCCTGGCTAGCTGACTTTCCCAAGGGAATGATTTGTTTAATATGTAGAGGTGCTGCAGGGACAGAGAGGACACTGCCTAAGTGTTCCCTAAGGAAAGCTGCCTTCTTAAAACCATACTAAAATGAAGGAACAGAAGAAGACCACAACCACCATTAGCTTCTATTTCACAGCTGAAATGTATGATACAAAATATAACCAGGATAGAATTTCAAGGAGAAAAAAAAGAATTAAATTGGAGTGTCTTCTATTCATGCCAACAATATCTGGCACAGCAATAGGTATCTTGCTCTTGGTATCTATAGTGTATTCTGGGAAGCAATGCACTAGTATTCTTTCCATGCCGGAATAATTACCAACACTTACCAATAAAAATGCAGGACTAACAAATTTCCAGCACAGTCTCCAGTAGAGGCCTGGTTTGAAGCCCATCATTTTTTGGATGTCTTCACTGAATCTGTCCACACCTAGAATGGATGTGAGCATGAGACTGACTTCAGTCTAAACTGATGAGATGCTGGCATACCCAAAATACCTTTTTCAGAAACCAAAACTAATGACTTCCAAATCAGAAGACATAGGAAATAACAGCATTAATCTCCTTTCAATGTCTAGATGTGTCATTGACATCACTGCATCTGACTTAAATGCCTGGGAGCACTTAAGGCCTGTTGCAGACAGCAGCATTACCACTGAAAAGAGGAATTTCACAAATATCTAGAATTTAAGTTGTAAATAGGATGCAGTTTTAAAAATAGTTATGGATTACTGTAAGCTAATTCCTCTATGTTATTATGAATACACTGCAGGAAAGTGTAAACCCTTATTCACACAAACTGTTTGCTGATAATGAGGTAGATTCATATGATTCTTAATTTATCAAAGGAGAGTTCTTTGTTCCACTTCAAGGCATATTTACCTTTCAGTGTTTCATTGAACACCACGGAATATTCTTTATATCTATTACAAATATAATTTCATATTTATGAATTTACTAGAAAACTCAGGCAATTCTGTTCATTCTAAATATGGACAAAACTACTTCACTTTAGAATGGGATGGTTAACACTGGTATAAAGTGGGGGAAAAGTATCCTCTGTTTTCTGTAAAAAGAAATCAATCTCTGACTTTACACCTTAGAGACATTGGCTCTGTGCATTCTGTCATGTCAGACTATTTGTTTATAATTTATTTTGCTGTATGTGTTCAGGAAGTTTACTTTTAATCATGAACTCATTAGGTAACCAGCAGAAACGCAGCTGTTTGCCATCAATATTTGTTTATTAGAGAGAACATATAGTTTTCCCTAAAGATTATTTCTCTTTATGTGGATCAGTTCAGTACAATTGATTTAATTTATTTAATGTAAATAATTGGGACAGCTTGAGTTAGTCCATTGTACGTAATAGGATGCAAAATATTTTCAGGGTGTGGACATTTCAGTGTAAATGTCTCAAAAAAAAATTGCAGCCCCCAATATTATGTCCAGAAGAGAAACAGTCAAGAAGGATCTGCAAATGCTCTTTAAACCTAATCTGATTCTATTTGCAGTGCTTTCTGTGAACTTTAAAGTGACTGAATTTTACCTGCTATGAACACTGACTGAAATTTATCATTGTGTAGAAGGTCAAAGACAAGGTCTAGTTACATCAGAATTTTATTCATATGTTTCCAGACAGATGCACTTGGAGCTCAGACAGTGCTTGGTGCTCGGTTTCTGCTGTAAATGGGGGATGACTAGGCCATGCTCTCAGACTGCACTTTTCCACAATGTGCTTTCTCAGTACTGCATCTCTTCAAGTAATTGTTCTAAGAACCAACCTTTAAGCAAAACACAGCTATAGCTACAGATGATGGTACCTTTAGGGCTTGGTTTCAGAGATACTTAAAATTTATTATCAAGACCTGGCTAGATACCCAACAATAGAATATTCATCAGAAAGATGATATCAGGGTTGCACATGAGGAAAATTGGTAGCAACTTAGCAGTCATAACTAAAGTACATCTGCACAGTAAAGCAAACTAGCTCTCCCCTCTCGTACATACACAGTTGGCCTTTGCAATAAAAAAACTTCACAGTAAATTTTCATAGGTATAATTTGAACTAGATTTCCATGCTTTTAGTCTGTGCCAAAATGTCAATGCTTGCCTTTAGGCTGGCTTAATATTCAGCTAGGTCATTAAGGCAAGAGGGGTCTATCAGAAAAAAGAGGCAGACAAGATCATGCCATGTTTAATAAGATTAAATAGCACCTGGGGCTGTAATAAGTTCTTTATAAAGCAACAGGTCATGCTGTGTCAGTAGAAACATCTGTCAGCTGTTCAAGAAAAATGAATAGATATTTTCCCAATTATGGGAAGGGGGGACTGCAGAAAGAAAGGAAAAAATTATAAAAGAGGGTGTGAAATAAAATGCCATATTTGTGATAAAGTAAATCACTATTCCCTTTTTGTGGCATAAATTAGTATCAAATACTAGAAATAGAATTGCTGGTATCTAATATGTTGGGTATTTTATACCATTCTATGAAAAGGAAATAAACTGCTATTGATTTACAATGAAGTAGAATATTGTCTCAAACAAAATGGATTAATGCAGGAATTATTATAACTCTCTAAACACTACCTTTGTTTGTACTGTGTGGGGAGTGCTTGAGACTGGCCCAGGGGGATTAATGAAAAATGGGAACAGGTGAGTCTGTATTTAGGCTTTTCTTTGAAAGTACCAAGTCTAAACCTGCTACTGCAAGTCATCAGCAATACTGAGAGTTGTAAAATACCAGCAAAAGTAGAAACTTTTCCAGCCTATCACAGCCCCTTTCACAAGGCTGTTTGCTTTGGATTTGTGCAGGGTTTCAGAGCTTGGCCCAATGAATTGTCTGCATTCCTGTCACTGCTCATAAATCAGGTGAAAATCACTCTATGAAACCTCACTTGTCATGGTTCCATGTGTACAAGGCTACGCTTTTTTCCCTTAAAATGATGTGTAAGCTTATCATGAGCACTTGGAATTTCAGAAAAGCTTGTGCACATAGAAAAGGAGGTGCTTACCATAAAACCAGGACACTCCAATTGCCTCCATTAGAACAGCAAACAATATTGAAGTCCCAGCTGCAAATGTGTCCAGTAGTGTGAGCACATAAATTCCACCCTGCAATGAAGAGTTAAAAGATTCAAGAAAGTAAAGTTACAAACAGAATCATCTCAGTAGTTTAGTATCCACTTAGCAAAAATCTGCTTTACTCGAAGCATTATCTTAACCCAAGTATTTTAATATGGATCTGATGCTGCAGACACAGGTCCATGTTTGCATACAAAATATTGGAATCAGACTTGCAACTCCTCTTTTCACCCATGTCCTCAGTTCACTGGGAAACAGGAACCTCATCTTAGATTAATGACTTCTCTTGGCACTCCTGTTCAGTGGAAGATTGGGGAAATGACCAGAAGCTGGTAGGGCAGGGCCTGTCTGGAGCAGTTAATGAAGAACTTCCTAAATTAATGTCAGGAATGGAGCACCCCAAGAGGTTCTACAGGCATTATCAGCCAGTTTGTTCCTCAGGCCACTTGTTCTGCAGGCCAGTGGATCTGCACTGCGCTGATTTCCCTTCTCCCTGACTGCCTGCATCTCTTGCCCACTGTTCCTCCCAGGGCAGGAGATGATGTTAATTCTATCCCCAGCACAGCAAGGAGCTGCTGTGCCCTGTTCAGGCTCTGGGCTGTGGTATTTGCAAACCTTTGCTCAGTGCACACAGCAAACCTTGTCTTCCTTCCAACAGCACATTTTGTGCTTAGTGCTTCATGAGTGAGAATTGGAAATGCATTTACTGAAGTCTTGTTTTACTGATTTTTTTTTATTTTTTATTTTTTTAGCTGCAATTTGACTCTTTTTTGCTGTGGTTTACAATGTGGTGTGTATTTGTGTAAATTACTGCTCATTTTACCGAGCTTGGGCTAAAGAGGAATGGAAAACTATTCGATCCAGATTTGTTTCAAAATGAACCTGGATAAAGTGTGTCAGGAAACTCTGTCACACATAAACAGCTGAAATGTTTGCAGTTGCGGTAGATTTTTGTTAAAATATCTTTTCACAACCCAGCTTGATCTGATTCTTCCTGTTCAGAAGGGGAGAAACAAAGGAATTAGTTTCTGTGTTTTTACCACCAGTGATAGAAATAGCACTTGTATTGTTTAAATCTGTAGGTGATTTCATTCTCTGTAATCAGTTGCCTTTTTTTTTTTTTTAAGATATTTTTTCTGAAACAGCTGTGCATATTTACAAAAATAGGAAAACCAGTACTTAGGCCTCATGTAGGTTTTTTATTCTGTGGGGACTTGTCCGGAAATGGAAAGAACTTTGGTTGTTGTTAGAAAATGTTGCTTATTGAATGACATTTGAATCATTTGAGTCTTGTTTTTGCTCTACACCTGCTCCAAATGAATGCCTTTGCAATCAAACTTAGCAAAGTGAATTAATAACATGATTTTGTAAGAAACATGTTTGTTGCAGAAACAGCTACTTTTGAAAATATAACCTTAAATTTCCGGGGGCAAAATCAACCAATAATGTGATGTTCTCACAAGGGTTTTCCTTTTTGTTTTTCATACATCAGCAATGTTCTTTAGTTACATGAACCAATACATTTGGACTATTCTGGACAGTTTTGTGATTTCCAGCTAGAGGGGTGAGCTTAAGTCTAAACAGGTGCCATTATTTAAAAGCTACAATTAGGTCTTATCCTGAATCTTTAGCTCAGTAGGAGGCAGTGGAATTGCATCCACTGGCACCTGTTCAGGTTCTTAACACTAAGTTTCTTCTGATATTGTACTTCAGGAAATTTTATTCCAGTTGAAACTTTGACTAAAGAGGACCATGTTCAGTTTTTAGGTAGCAATAGAAATAGTATGGTACTAAAAGGATAGGTATTTTAAATTACATATGTATTTTTAGAGTCTCAAATGTTTCTCAGTTTGAGGAAACTGGAGTGAAAATATTGGAGTATTTTAATGTAAAAAAACCCCTTAGTTATTTATAAACTTATGCCATTTCAGTAGTCTTAATAAAAGATGTGGAAACCATTTCTGGGGATGGAGAGATGCTCAGCACATCTGCTTTCATGGTGGTTTCCTGAAGTTTCAGTTGTTTTCTGACAGTTTTGGCATCTTTGTTAACAGCTCTCTCTGCTTTTTTTTTATGGTCAAAAAAGGGGGAAATTCTCTCCTGCCCAGAACACTCATTCCTTAATTTTCTGTAAAAAGCCAGATGAGGCAAAACATTCAGTCTGATGGTAGCGATAAATACAGGTTACTAAATGTTCAGGGTAAGTTTTCTGTGTGCTTTATATGGTCTTAAGAGTAAAAGATGTCAAGATTTAGGTACATGAAGGAACAATAGGAAACAAGGTGGGGAGAGTCGATCTTTATTCTACACTCCTTCCAATAAGAAGAGAATGTCTCTTATTTTCTTTAAGAAGAGAACAGCCAGATGGTCATTTGAAATTCTTAGTTGCTCACAGAGGAATAAGCACTCACACAGTTCCATTTAATGTGACTAAAAAATCCAAAACCAAACCAAACAAAAAAACCCAAAAAAACCCCAAAACCCAAAACCCCAAACAATCACAAAAGAAAGCACACAGAACTAAAGAAACCCAGCAAATAAACCCGGCAGCAACACAGACAGTTTTTTGGAACAAAGACTTGTAGGCTTGGTTGATAGCAAATGATCTTGTACCAAAACCCAGAGAAACTTCATATATGTAAGATTAAAAATGATGCTCTGGACAGAAGTTCTTTAAGAACTAAAATTTATAATAAAAACAGTCATCTCAACCTGTCCATATTTCACCTGACAAGGTTAATGGCATTTTTCAGGTAACATTATGATGGAAACTTTTGTTGTACTTACATTGGTAATGCAAAAAAGGGCAAGTAGGAAAGTGCCAAAAGAAACACCAAAGGTGAAGAGCTTTCTGTGCTGTTTCAGAAGGTGGAAATCATCTGCCAGTCCAGTGATGACAGCCTCCATCCCACCCATCTGAGGACGAGAAGGCAAAAACTTCAGTTAAATACTGCTGACTGTTGGAAAATGTTTGTGTCATTAATAGCCAAGCACTCTGATTTCTGATGTTTCAGCTGTAAGGCACTGGTGGTATGAGGTTTTGTTTTCTTCTGGTAAAGGACTGGGTCAGGAAACTGGACAGGAAGGGTGGTTGTAGCCTCCATAGCCATCTCCTCTGAGGACTCTTGGCTGACTCAACAGAACAATAAGTAGACAGTATTTAGGGGGAAAGAATATACATTTTAATATACTCTGGGGAAAAAGCTGCTAGCTTAAGTAACTAAGCTTCTTATGATATTTCTTACATAAAGACAGGCATGACAAGTGCCTAAAGGAAATATACTGAACAAAGATTCACTTTAGCCATTTATTAATGAAATCCAGCTTGACAAAAATCTTTACAGACTTGGAAGAGTTACTACAAAGGAAGCATGCTGTATTTTTTTTTTTTTGTCAACAACATGAAAGAATTTTACTTTGCTTTTTAGAAGTTAATGAGGAACATTAGCTATTGTTTTGAAACACAGGAAAAGTACTTTCCAAATTCTCATTTAAATTGTTGGATTATGTAGGTGGTTATGAATTTTAATTTCTTTCCATTGATGAAAACATTCTGCCCCCACTCCAACAAAAAGCAATGAAAATTAATTTCCATCTTTTATCATAGTAAACAAATTTATTTAATATTTTATAAAGGCTTAATTCTATGCTTTTTGTGATGCTAAAAGACCATGGCAAGACCTGAAGTGCTTAGTGCAATATAATAGTTGGCTAGCAGGTGCTGACATAGCCTGTTCCCTTCCTATAAGCCTTTGATTAAAATATTCCTGGTTGAAATCAGTAACAGAGAATTATCACCATAAAAACTACTGCAGGACCTGACTTTCCTTTGGGAAATCATAACAAATCTCGAACCAGCAAATTCTTCCCCTTTTAGAAGGAAAGAACTGAACTTGGCCATAGTTCACTAGTTCACTTCGCTTCAGAAGAAAGACTTTTCTCCATTTGTAGGAAAATTGTGTTCTGCAATCTGAAGTCTCATGTCTCTGGCACTCCTAAGTCTCTTCACTGCCCTACATTTACTGCTGTTGCAAAGTTAACTGGTTTGGATCTAGATACTTCTGATCATGAATTTTGTTCTTCTTCATTCATGTCCTTTCACTGTGCTTAACCCTTCATATTTGCTTCCAGTTGAAAAATGGCCAAACTACAACCCCAGATATAATCTTTCCTCAAACTTTTGTCTAAGGATGCAGACCTTAGTCTGTATAGACAAACCTCATTGGACCTCAGCTGGAATCCAAAAATCCAAACACTTTGGAAATAATTAGACCTGAATCTGACCTTTACAGTTCAGCCCTCACTCCACAAGATCTCATTCAGCTATTTGCCAATGATTATCAAAACTTCCTGCTGTGACCCCATTTTTTTTTTTTTTTAGTTTTGCTCTTTTCCATTCATTCTTTCCCTTTCTTGTCCTTGAAAATGAATTAATTTTCCTGAACTTGTAAGCAATAGAAACACAATTTTTTACCATTTCAAGCAAAAAATTCCTGGATCAACTTTGTACATTCTGAACTTCAGAAGAGACTTCTATGCTTTGGAATAATAAGAAACCCCTACTCTACAAAGAGGATGAAAGTTTGTCCATGGTACACTATTCCTTAAAGACCCTATTTGGTTTTACAGAAATTTATCAACCTTTAAGTTAAATATAACAGGATGTCTTGAGGCCTCTTTGGTAGAGCAAAGCAGTACAAAAGTTGTTTGGGGACTTGGAATATTTTCTGGGAATATTTTCTTGAAGCTTCTGTGATCGGAATATCGTGGTGGTGTAAAACCTATCACATTAAAGAACAAATACACCTGTTAGACTGGACATTTTACTGGAAGATTACAGGAAAATGCAACCACTATGGAAATATTCTGATGTGTCTAAATTGTGATTAAATTTACAGGAAATTCTGTATCATGGCTTGTAGAAAAACACTGGGACTACCTTCAGACATTGTCTGTCTTGAGCAGATTAGTGGATTTCAGCACATATAATAATCCCTTCTACAAACCACTCTACTCAATGTCTTACTTGTGTTTTGTAAGCAGGGCTCCAAAATCTTTTTGCAGGTTCATAGTAGCAATAGTTCTTAGTAGTGTTGTTGAGTCATACCTTTAAATAAGAATACCTGTTGATGAACAGCCCCTCTGTAAAGTCATAAAAAGGTAGCAGGGAGTAAGTATTTACTGGCTTGTCAAAGATTTAATATTTTCCCAAACTTCTTAATGATGGAGAGTCTCTATAATCCAGTGAGTAGTAGTATTGCTCTGTGTCTATTACTGTGAAAACAGATTTAGGAAATGTACAGAATGTTTACTTGAAATGTAACCCTCTGCTTAGGGCTGATGCCTCTTTAGTTACAGAATAAGACAGGAAAAGAACAATGTCAAGGCTAGAAGGCAAAAACACTCACAGAACTGTCAATGCCAAGAGTAAGGAGCATGATGAAGAACACCACAGCCCAAAATGTAGATCCTGAAAGAGTTGAAATTGCCTCTGGGTACAGGATAAAAACTAAACCAGCTCCTGGAATAGAAAAGGGGAAAAAAAGGTGTCACTATGTGATGTTTCTTATCTTTACAAAAGTGTTCATTTTAATAAGATAAATCATGACTGAGTTGACTTCCATGTCAGTCCTTATCATGCTCTGAGTGTTGTTAAAATTTGCAAGGACTATAGAGCTGAGCTTAGCAGAGCCATCAAAATCAGTCACCTGTGGCACTGAACAGCAATACTTTTGTAAGATGCTGTTTAATGGTTAATACCTGATTGTTCAATGGGCAAAATCTGTGGGGGCATGATGCTGGGGAACATCAATTCAGCAGAGTGAGGTGAATCAATTCCATTTAGAGTTCACATTTCAACAAGGGATTTCAACATGGAGTTCTAGTTCCAAGTAAGTTAAGTAAGTTCACACACTTGTTGGAAGCAAATAGAAATAGATTTGCAAAGAAATGGCGGGGGAAAAGGGTTAAAATTAATGCAGAATTAACTTCCTACCTTCAGTAGCTACGTCCTCAATTTTAACTTTGTGCTCATGAGCCATGTAGCCCAATATGGAGAAAATTGCAAATCCTGAGATGAAGCTTGTGACACAGTTAATGGTGCTAGTCAGCAAAGCGTCCCTAAAGATGGAGAGAAGAACATCCCAGTGGAAAAAACTTTAAGAACTGGGTAGGGATTTTCTTTAATATTTCCCCCCATCCTTCTGTTCACAATGCATTTTTAATACATGTACTTTCTGAATTTGTATTTCATAGGAAAAGTGATGTTTGTTTCCATTCCAAAATGGAATGTTAACAAAATATCTAAATGTTGGAATTTCTCAGAAGGTGAAGAGTGA
Organism: Turdus rufiventris; assembly: GCA_013186435.1. Taxonomy (NCBI): domain Eukaryota; kingdom Metazoa; phylum Chordata; class Aves; order Passeriformes; family Turdidae; genus Turdus; species Turdus rufiventris. The sequence continues at coordinate 2,349,474 of PYHW01010485.1, read as the reverse complement.
TTCTGCTTGAATTTCCATGGTGGTGATTCAGCAAAACACTTATAAATTGACTTGATTTAAAGTGCATTCCTAAACTGGAGTGCAATGTAAAAATATCAGAAATACAATCCCAAAGCACAGAAACCCTTCTGGAAGCTGGAATCTTTCTGCTTTTAGTTCGTGCACCAATGAGATTTCATCCTGTACTCACTGTTGCACTTAATGGTACCTTTGAAAGGCAAACATCAGCACAGTTTACACAGCTGTCTAAAGTCCAAACCTAATCCCATCCTGCTTTGGAGAGCAGCAGATATCCTGGCAGGTTCCTGTTACTAAAATTTCAGTGTTTCAAGATTTGGGTTGGTTACTATGTCTACACAAAACTCACCATCATAAACATATGACTGAAGAGAAAAAAAGATAGCTTGAAACTTATTCCAGCTGCAGTCAGACTAAAATAGGATAATTTTGCAGCAGAAATAGAAGAATAGGCTCTTACCTGTAGCAGTTGTTGTCAAACTTATTGTAACTGGCAAATGCAATTAAAACGCCAAACCCAGCTCCCAAGGAGTAAAATATCTGAGTAGCTGCATCGATCCAAACCTGCATAATGACACCAACATTGCCAGCGTCAGTTCAGCCCACAAGGATACAGCAGGAGAAAAGCAAGACAACCAGCTTTGGGGAAACAATTGGCATTCATGCTAACGGGAGTGTGTCACAAGGAGCCTGGAATGGCCTGACCTGAGGGGTGAGACTGGAGAAGGGCACAAGTCCCCAGAGCACGCACACACACACACACACTGCTGTCCTGCTGGGCTCTGCAGTGGGACAGTTACCTCTGGGATTTACCCAGCACTGAAATGATTGCAGGGTTTTTCTCCCGGTATTTCCCAGAAGAAATACACTTCCAACTGCTCTTGTTCCAAGTTAGTTTGGAATGTACAACCAGAAAACTAAAAATAGTTAATAGGTCAAGAGTTATAGGACTTTTTCTTTCCCATACCAGAGCTTCCTTTAGTGAATGTTAGAGCACTCTACATGATATTTTCTTGATTCAGGAGCTGAAGCATGACTGATGTGCTGAGAACAGAGCCATGCAGATTTATCTCTTGGCTTTCTCACTTAGCTGGAGAAAAAATTATTTCTGTGATAGTCACTATGTTTCAGTTTAGATGCAGCTCGATCATTTTAAGGATTGTCCACCAGGGAAAACATCTGAAGCGTCCCTCCTACCAATATCCATTCATCCAGTCAGGAACAATGCCACTGTCCTGCTTCCCTGAACCAGAAACCTGAAAATAGCCTTGGTTAATGAGGGTTTTCCCATTTCTGTTGTTATGCAGAGATTTTTAAACAAACATCTTCAACAGAAGTAGTGAAGTCAGTGGTGTGAATAATACTCAACATTTCTCAAAATGAGATCTGCAATGTTTGATTAATCTGCCAAGAACTCTGAAAGAACTATGAAAAGCGCTGGATAAGAATGCAGAAGCAGGGATGCAAAGTCTCCTATGTTTGTTCTTGTTTTTTGCAAAACTCCAATAACTTTTGTTAGCAAAATTCCTGAAAATTTTTAGCATCATTTTTGTTAAACTCTAACCAGATCTGCATACTGCCACCACAAGACACTTATTCTTAGTGGTTCTGTGTCTCTTTTATATCTTGCCAGTGCTGTTCCACTCACTTTTTCTAACTCTTCAAGCACTCTTAAGTCCTGTTGACTCAAGTAAGAGCTCAGCACCTGCTGCCTCCCAAAGGAATTAAGCACATGCTGAAGTATCTGTTGAGTAAGAGTCTTGGCTCATAGTAGCTGATTAGGAAACAAATTGAGAAGATCAAGTTGAAGGGAAAGAAGAGCAGAAACCAGAAATTCCTTTACAATTAAGATTGAATGCAAAACATTTTCTTTGATCTAACCAAGCAGGATGTAAGACAGCAGGGCTAGTTCTGCAGTTCATGCTTGTGTTTCTCATCTTCACAGCCTCTGATTGATGTGTAATCTAATTTATTTTATGACAGAATATTGTTTTAGATGTATTAAAAATAAACAAATAGGAACATTTTACAGTAGGTAGTCATCAGCCTTTCCAGCCTTCTTCAGTGCTTATGCTGTTATAACTTTTGTGCATTTTCAGGGTAGTTTGTGGCTGCACAAAATGGGGCACACCTTGACAGTGGTCAGAGTGCTCTAAGGGCTTTAGGAGAGCATTGGCAGAGCCCTCTGTGGGTCATTACTGCTTATCATTTAGGATTTGTTTCACTAGATTCTTCATTTGGAAGAAAAAAAAATTCCTATATCACATCCAGGGATGCATTGACATAGAAATAAAGTGGGATTCTATTCTTTGGAGTCTTTGGAGGCTTCTTCTTTGGAGGACAAAGATAAAACACACAAGGCTATTGCAGCAGCAGGGATCCCAGCCTCCAAGAGAAGGGCTGACATGACAAAGCAGTTGGTGGCACTTCTCAGCATAAGTGATCTTTAGTCTTTTATTATTATAATGCAACTTTTTGTTATTGTCTGAAAAATCTAGTCTTAGAAACAAACAACTTTAGGGTCATCTAAATAGCAGCTGCAGAAATATTAAGCCAAGAAAGAGCAGCACACAGAATGTCCTTCCAGAAGCTGCAGGCAGATTTAATTCTGAGGGCCTGGTACAGTTAGTACAGCTCCATAGATATCGAGCTGAAATTGTGATGCTTATTTCCAAACAGCACTTAAAATATAGAAGAAAAATATAAGAACTTTCTTTGTTCATCTTCGTATCTTTGTATTTATGTGTATGCATAGATATGAATTACTGGCGTGGCTACTGCCACCTGACAAAGGTGGAGGAAAATTCAGTATCTGAATTGGATTATACCAAAATAGACATGGGGTCTGGGTCTGTTTTTGAAGAAATGCCTGCTTTCAAATTTAGCATCAAAAAGTCAAGAACTTATTTTTTGGCTAAGAATGTAAAAGATATGTCTATATTGTAATGCTTGAGTTCTTTTCTAATAATTCAGGAAAAATCAAGACAGGATTCATAGGAAAGGTACAGTGCAAATATGGACAGACTGCAGACACTTCTGAAAGCTGCAATTTTTCAAGATGAAGCATTTCCTTTTAGTAAAATGATGTTTCTTTTCAGATTTATAACCACTTGAATGGCCTTGTGACCCATCCATAGAGATGCTACTGTCTTATAAATGATTTATGCTATTTTTAGGATAGTAGAGGGGTAAAATATCTCTGTAACCTTTGCTCTTTGTAGAGCCTAAATGCTGCTAACTTCATGTATCAGCGACTATAAGTGTAGATTTGGCCTTACAATGTATGAGAGAAATCCTAGTTCCAAGTTACTCCACAAATTGGGTTGGTTTGGATATGTTCAATGATACAGTGAAATGTATGCTACCTTCAATAGTAAGATAAGAACATCATACATTTGAAAATCTTATTTGTATGAAGGACCATAGTTTGACATGGTGAGTTAGTCCTGACTTTCTATGTTTAGCAAGGTTTGTAGGCCAGTATTTTTGTTTATAAGGTTAATATTTAAGCTAGCTATTCAGAAAGCAAGTTTTTCTTCTAGAAGTCTTAGTCTTCTGAGAATTAAATTTTTGCATGACTCTAATCTCCTGTATAAAGGATTGCAGTTTACTGGGTGCACAGTAAAAGCAACGACTTTTTAGGGGTCTGCCATGCCTTCACACAGGTGTTTTGTGACGTGAATTGTTTGGGTTCAGGGTGAGAGAGGACTGTTTTGGACAGTATTGGAAAGTTAAACTGTCAGAGAAAGGGAACCAGTGCTTAGGTAGAATCTATTTAATTTCCAAAGTTACCTGCAATATTTTCAGTTTCAATAACAAGGGCAACAGGTTTAATAATTAGGGACTGAGAATAGTATACTTACTGTGGCTTCTTTTAATCTTCTGAAATCTATATGTAGGTATGCATTTATTCCATTGTATGCACCAGGCAGGGTTATTCCATGTATTAATAAGACAAATAATACAACATAAGGCAGAGTGGCTGTTATCCAAACAACCTGCAGACAACAGAGATCCCAAAGGTTAATCAGAGGTTACAGAAGAGTTAAGGATATGTAATAAGTACAGCTGGCATTTTCTTGGTTTAGTCCATTCAGTTTGATGGAGAAGTTCTTTTTAGGACATGAGGGAAAATGCTGTTACATGTCATGAGTCTTTTCATATAGAAGTTTACAGATACCAGTAGGAGACAGTTCTGACAAACAGAAGACAGCGTCAGTGTGTGTTAGACTGCTGATATTCCTCATCTCTATGTTATTTACTAAAAAGTGCAGTCATTGCATGATGTTAAATGATACTTTCATGAAAATGTACAAAAAGCTCTCAGATGTATCCAGCTCTAGAATTTCTGTTGAGATATTTTCTGAGGGATGTCAAAGAGTGATTTCCATTGATTTTGATCAGGTATTTCTCTTGAGATGGCATTTTTTATAATAAAACCAAAGCCTCTTATATCATTGAAGTATTAGTACATTTGGCTAAAAAGAAGATGCACATTTAAAACAATTTTGAGTACTTAAAAATATTTTCTTTATGAAACTCCCCATGCTGAATTGAAAAATAATACATGAATAAAATTTTCAGTTGGAATATCACACAAGAAATGTGATCTTTTAGTCCTTGGGGATGCCTCAAAACCAGTGATTTATTTTCTTGCTTTCTAAAACTCGGAGATTCCTTAAAGTAGACAAAGCATGTAGTAGAGATAGAAGGACAATATTAGCTCTACCTTTCCTGAAGTCTTCACGCCTTTCCACAGACTAAAGAAAAGAATGATTACCACCACCAAGAGGCAGAGGGAAAGTTGCCAGCGAGGCAAGCCAAGGTCGTGGATCCCACGGCTCTCGTGCAGGTGCAGAACTCCTCGCCTGCATACCAGATATACAGAAACAAAGCCAAGTCACTGGGGGAAAAAGGCTTTTGCACTTCTCATGCTGTGGGCAGCAGGAATGGGCGCTTCACCGCAGCAGTAGAAGCCTACTGGCATCACTGGCAGTCAATGAAGAAGCTTTGTGAATCTTCTGCTCTCTGTCAACTCCTTGAAATTATGTCCAGAGCATGTCTTAAGAATGTCAAAAGTAAAAGTTTCTGAAAGCTTTATAAGTAGAGAAATGTTTGTCCAACTCTGCTAACAAAATATACTCTCAGAGTCAAGTGAGTCAAAAAGAAAGGAAAAACCATTGGTAGTAAGACAACTGGAATTAGTGTTTTGCTTGCAGATTGCTGTTATTAAGAAGAGAATGAAAGTAGATGAGAGATACATGCAAAAATGAGAAGAGAATGTTATGGGGGGAAAGACTGAGAATAAACATTAACAGATGGAGCTGAAATAGAACAGGGATCTATTGTATTATGCTGGACAATATGCAAGAGAAACAAATAAATCATTTAAGCTTTCTTATATTCTAGTCAGAGCTCTAGAAATGTTTAATTAAAACAGCACCAAGATCCAAACTACATGCTCTAGAAATCAGGGATTTGTGCTAAGGAGCTTGGCTTTTGCTAAGACTGCACTCCATGTCAGGGAGTGTAAATTGCATTTGCAATGACTTTGAGATTGTACATCTGGGTTCCAAGAGTCTGTCTACCTATCTGCAGGAGGGGCAGGAATGTGAAGGGCCCTCAGTTTGAAGCTGCATTCATACATTGTGGTTCCCCTCAAGGGAAATTTCTTCTCATTCTCTCCTTTCCTGTGCTCTCTGCTGAGAAGTTTCTCCTGGTCACCCAAGAACTCTGGCACCAGCTCCTGCCTTACTTCCACACTGCATTCAGCTAAATGGAAATAGTTCACCTCCATTGAAATCTGCAGACAGCGATTTGTTTGTTAGCACCACTGACTCTGTTCAGTCTTTGTCAAGCACTTGGGTCCCCTTTAATTTGGCATCAGACCCTGAACAGCCAACAGGCAGCTCAGCTGCTTGGTGCTCGCACATAAATCCTACTAAAAACAAATTGCTGAGGAGGCAGTGGGGCAGCTGCTCAGTAGGATTCATGAAATGAAGGACCCAGTTATAGTTTTAATAGCAGGAAATGTTGGAACCAATAAATTCTTCTCTGTGTCTTGGTTTTCCCATCTGTAAAATAAGGATTATTATAAATGTGTGCTTTGTCTCTACTCTGAGCATTTCAGAATGTATTTGTTACGGAAGTGGTGAATATTTGCTCATAAACAGGGAACCAAACCCGGAAAGAAGAAATGCCAAGGGCTGTGATCTGAAAATTACTCTGTATCATTTTCACTCCAACACCTTTAAGCTATAGCCAGAAATCAGGATTTAAGAGTTTTAGGTGTAGAATTCTCTGTAGAATTTTGTCCAACTGTCACTCTCTAGAGAGCTTTATGTATTATTCATCCCTGGACAGATTTATATGATTGTCTTTTAGAAATTTAGAAAATTTTGCATAAATAGATCAAGTTTAAGGTCTTGGAGTAGACCTCAATTTTTCAATCCAAAATCAATAATAATTTTCATTTTCGATCCAAATATGTTTACACAGTTCTATAGGCTCATTCTTTCTCTTTTTATTAGAGGCAAAAGTTACTTGCCTAAATTTGATGTGCTCAATAGAAGTGTGTCATTTATCTAAATTTTAGATGCCTTCCATCAGATTGATTTAAAATTCAAAAATGTCATCATTTGTCAGTAAATTAGTGTGTTAATTAACAGATGTATTTGTTAGTTAACATATTAAGTAGTTCTAGGAATATCTAAGTACTTCTAAAAGTTAGTAGTCATATTTATGAGATCAAACGCAAATAACTTGCATAAAGTAAGAATCAGCAAAATGGATAAGGTATAAATAGACATAGTCCTGGTCTAAACTATATTCCCTATTCTGGTAGTTAGATTATGTTTTTATGATTTAAAACTTAATGTAAATTGTAGATTGAAGATGCTAAAAGAACTGTCGGTGTATACAATGTGCAATCTATAGAAAGTAAATTGCACACTCAATTTAGAAAGCAATTTGAAGCACGATAATTGTGCTCAATTAGAAAGCTCTTCTACATGCATCTTCTGTGTTATATATTTGGGCAACCATAGTTCAGTCGTCACCGCTGCCAGTTTCCTTCAGAGCATGAATTGTGGTTTTCCTTTACCTGTGGAAGGTTAGGCTGTCTGCATTAAGCTGATGTGGACAGAGCCCTGTTCGCAGAGTTTGCCAAGCTCCAGAATTTCCATTTCACAAATAGCGTTACTGGCATTCAGCTGGAGTTTTCATGGCAGTTTGTGTCCCCACAGCAGTGTGAGGCAGAGGCTTTGGTACAGAAGCTGCAGCTGTAGGTGTGAGCTGGCTCCATGCAGTCCCCAGCAGGGACTCCCCACTGTAACCCTGGGCGGGGGGTGCAGGGCAGGGGGAGCAGAGTGGCTCCAGGTGAAGGGTCTGACCCAGCTCTGCCACACCCAGGGCTGCTGTCTGAGCTGCCTGGGTGGCTCTGGATGCTTTGTGAAGAGCTCTGAGCTCTTCAGCTGCAGTGCTGAAGGATATCCTGGCTCTGGGACAGTGCTGTCCTACAGCCCAGAGCACAAGAGAGCAGCGGAGCCATCTGAGGTGCAGTGCTTGTGCCCTGTGTGCCTCACCCCACCCTGGAGTGCTGGGCACAATCCAGGGGGATGCCAGGGGGATGCAGCAGCATCTGGGTCTTTCTCTAGATATTTCAGCTCCCTCTTGTGTTGGAGAATGGAGCTGTGTAATAGACTTCAAGCTAGATTTTGGGAATCACATAATTTACCAGTGCCACCCTGGCTGGCATATAATAAGTTATTATTGGTACCTAATCACAGAATATACTGAGTTGGAAGGGACCCTCAAGGATAGTTGAGTACAAGTGTTACATCTCCAATAAATGTCCACATCTCCCATGCCTGAGAGCATTATCCAAACACTTCTTGCAGGCTTGGGCCTGTGGCCAGCTCCCTGGGGAGCCTGTTCCAATGGCCAGCTACCCTCTGTGTGAAGAACCTTTTCCTGATATCCAACACAGACCTCCCCTGACACAACTTCAGGCCACTGCCTCAGGTCCTGCCATCACGAAGAGGAGATCAGTGCCTGCCCCTCCTCTTCCCCTCGTGGGGAAGTTGACTGCAATGAGTTCTCTCCTCAGTCTCCTCTTTTCCAGGCTGAACAGACCAAGTGACCTCAGTTGTTCCTCATACAGCTTCCCCTCAAAGTCCTTCACAGCCTTCCTTTAGATGCTCTATAACATCTAAAAACATCTAATTTTTGTATTGTGGTGCCCAGAACTGCCCCCAGCACTCGAGATGAGGCCACCCCAGTGCAGAACAGAGCAAGACAATCCCCTCCCATGCCCAGCTGGCTCCCTGATGGTGTGATGTCCCCCAGGACCTGGATGTCCCTCCTGGCTGCCAGGAGCTCTGCTCACTCATGTTCAACTTGCCATCAACTAGGACCCACAGGTCCCTTTCCACATCACTGCTTTCCAGCATCTCCCTCCCTGTCTGTCTGTACATCCAGTGTTGCCCCACTGCAGGTGAAATTTCTTTTGGATCACAATAATACGGAGAATATTTGTCTCAATGCACTGAAAACTTTATTCTCCCACTAACTTAGCAATTCTGATTTCCTTTGCTACTGTGCACATTCACCACATTCTAGACTCTCCAAACTACTGTTTCAGAAGAGCTGAACGGAAAGATCAAATATAATTAGCAGAATATAGGGCTATCCATTCTCATTAGTTCTTTTTGCCTGATTCAGTTTTTATACACATTTATGGGCAGAATTGCTTATTTTGAAGTGGTGTCTTCTCTTTTGGGAGAAGTTGCTTCACAATTGTTTAATGGGGATGGGTTCCTGCATCTTTGGGGTCCACAGTGTTGGTAATTTCTGTGATCCATTTCTGGGATATTGAACTATGTGGACTCTTTGCCTGGAGTGGCATTTCCAGTGTAGAGTTGTACCCTAAATCACAAACCTATTGGTCTATAAAAGTAACCTTTGTTATATAGGGTGAGGTTTTTTTCAGGATGTTCTTGGTTCACATACTTCTCATAAATTTCATTAGCATGATGTTCATAAATATGACAAATGTAGACTGCCGTGACTAAATCTTGGTTTCAGTCCTTTTCTTAAGTAGATTTTTGCAATTGCTCACAGCTGGGCAGACTTGTGAATTCTGTGAATTTCCTTTACTGAGTCTGGCATGAAAATTTCCCTGTAAAATTTCTTATGCAGAAAGAATGGATTACAGCCCTGAGAAAAAGTACTGTCAGAGGGAAATAGCTGTAGCCCAATGTTTGTTGACATTTTCAGTTTTTTTTTTTTTAAATTGCAAAATTTATTTCTGCAACAGATCGTGATTTTTTGCAGGCACAGTACCTTGTGAGAAGAATAGTGCTTTTATTTCTCCAAACTGGTATTTTTTAATTGTCAGCATAAATGAAAGCAAGATGGTAACAGACTTTTCCCAGACACAAGAATGGAGAGAACAAATACAAAGTATGTCTGCCTATGTTCAGAAAAGTATTTAAATAGGAGCAATATGAAGTAGGTAGGGGAACTTTATTTGTGATGTACTTTTGCTCTTCCAAAGGAAAAAGTTTGTATTGAATTATTTTAACATGTGTGGAAAGGGTAGAAGGTTCCTTTCATTTTCTGTGTTCAATTCCAAACCACTGAAGAGGGAAGGAATTAAAGTAATGTGTGTCCCTAAAGAAATGAGGAGTTGGCATTTTATTCCTAACTGCATTTCTTTTATGTCTGGCTATTACTTAGGAGAAAGGCCCCAGTTGTTATTAGATTTTAGCTTGGTTTGCCAAGTTTACAGTGTACAAATACTTTATAGTTGATTTTAAGCATCTCTAATGAAGTATTGTAGAGTTCCTTCCTGTCCCATGACATCAGTACCACCTTGGCCTTGACAACTAAAACCAGACTTAGTAAAATGAAGCTCTCTACAAGGCCCCAATGTAGAGGCACTTCAACCTTAAGTTCTGCCCAGCTCTTAAGGCTTGAAAACAAAAGCCAGATATGTTCTTCAAGGTTCTCTTGTCATGGCCTTGGCATGGAATTTGCAACTTGAAATGATTTCTTCCAAATCTGAGGCTTAGAGGTTTCTCTCTGCTTTTCCTCCCAGCCAGATACTGGACAGCTGATAGATTTGGCCTAGACTGCAAGTTTTCCCTTTTCTCACTCAATAGAAATAGTGACAACTAGCATATCTCTTCTGGATTTGAGGTACCTTTCTTGTAGTATTTGATGAACTGTCACATCACAATACTCCCACTTCCTCCTACAGTTTATTCCTCTGCTGGTGGAGATAGAGACAGTCAGCTCTGGCAGCTACAGGGCTTCAGGAAACAATCAATTCTAAACTCATGGTCAGGCCAGCTTAGCGTGAGGGAATTATGTCCCAAAAAGAAGTGCCTGTGTCTTTTCAGAATAATCACACCAGCTCTCTGCTTGAGACCTATCTTGGAAGTAGCTCTTTTCAGTCACTCTCCAACTGCAAAATAAATGTTTGGTGTTTCTGGTCTCCCTGCTTCCCCTCAGAGGCCAAAAGTTTGTGTGTGAGTGTTCTGATGTAACTGCACAACCTAGAGAACCAAGTTTAAGCTGTATCATCTCCCATTTTCTTTTGTGATTCTGGCACAAAATATGAAACTTTATAATCAAAAATTCAACTCTCCTTGTTGTAAGAAGACCATGAGCATGAATGAGGTTATTTGATATAAGAAAAACTGTTATCAGATTTAGTTTATTAGGTTGGATCTGAATACACTAGGACTTTGTACAAGTTTGGGTCGACACCTGAGCTGTACAGCTGGACCTGATGAGCTCATCCAAATGCTGGATAAGTGAATATAATGCCCCTTGTGATTCCCTGTTTTTACAGCTGGGAAAACAGATGTTATTGAGTGTTTTAGTTAAGTGGTTACCCTTTTCATTTTTGCAATGTAATCTAGTAGCTAATAAGTACAGGGCCTAGTGACCTAATTACAGCCCCAAAATTCAGGGATCAAAGCATAAAGAAATGTCAAATTCCATTTTTATTCTTACCTTCTGAACACTGCACCTTGAATCTACGTCATGATGAGGAAAGAACTGTAATATTTCAAGTTTCAGTGTACAGACAAGCATTAATTGACCTGTTCCCCAGATCAGTGGAACTAAATCAAAACATCCTAAATCGATTCTACCACTACCTCACCCACTACCAAGTCAAAATCACTACCCAAGCATGGTGTGATAGCAGAAGTTGCACAGAACCATTTTAAATAATAAAAAGGCAAACCAAGAGTCTAGGGATTGCATTTTCCTTTACTAAGACTTAAGCCTTTTGTTGTAAGGGCAGGAGATTTCACAGCTGTCATTATTTGCCATTTCAGTGAGCTCCTTTGAACTCAAGTCCCCATCTTGTTTTCAAAGCAGTGAGTTTCATTTACCCAAACCCCTGCCAGCAGTTTGTGTATCACCACTGATCTTTCACTGTGCTGTCTTCAGAGGAGAAACAGCGGTCACAAATGTTAAAGAGCTATAAACAGAGATACCTACTGGTTATTTATGGTAACAGTGTTTGTTTCTCCAGGGTTGGACTAACTGCTTAGCAGGTGTGTGCCCTGATATCCTTCTATTCCCAACACAAAAATATTAATTACTTCATTATTCAGATTAATTTAACAGCTGATTCAATAGCTTGGTGCTCATCCTCTTTCTTTCTCCTCATCAAATCCCATTGTCCCCTGTTAAGTCCACAATGAAAATATTTATAGAGATTGGTATCTTTGTTCTATAGTTCAGTTGTTAATATATATACCTTTAAGGATTGATTCCAGCTGTTTGATTTGAGTGTGCTTTTGCCTGTCTCAGCCCATGTTGTAGAGCACTCTTTTGCTTAGGCTTTGGTAAAAGTCTGTCTTTCTATAACCTGGCTCTTTCCTCCTGCTCAGTGTTTCATGTCACTTCATTGAACTATTGAAGCAGTGGAACAGAGGCCTACTGTTGCTCTGAAATATTTTGTGAGCAGAGAAACAGTCCAAATCTGTGAACAAATGGTTATTTTAAAGCCTTAAACTCAGCTCAGTTTGGCATGGAATCACCTCTGTCAGAGTATTGCTGTGTTCCCTTTCCCTAGTAAAGCTGGTGCAGACAAAAGTGGCACATAGAGAAGACTTGTGTCTTGTCCAATTCTATTTTGCTTGGTATCAAGCACTGCATTAGTACAGCAGAAACCAAAGATCACAGAAGCAAAAGTCTTAGTCACCCAGGAATACAGATCAACATTACAGCTCCATTTTAGCCTTACTTTTCTGATTCTTATTCTGGAGGCTGGATACAAATTATTTTACCTTCGAGAGGAAACTCCCTTAGACATAAAATTTTGAGTAAATAGCAAAGTCAGGTCAACACTTACTCATAAAATTCAGCTGCAGGAGTGAGCTTGTACTTCGAGTATTTAGTACCATTGCCAAGCACTGATGCATTGAAGAGTTTGGGATCTGTACAGTTTGGGCTGTTCCAGCTGTTGTGGCAGTTTGTCCAGGGAAGCTCAAATGTGAATGATGAAAATAGATAATACAGAGACCAAGCTATGATAACGTTGTAGTAGAAACCCACGTAAAGGGCTATGAGTATCACTGCATAGCCTACACCTAAAGACAAAGGAAAACTAGATTATACATTGCATTTGACATGCGACAGTGTACACAAACACTGGAGTTAAACTCAACCACACAAATTCATTTTAGGTCTTCACACCAATAAAAAGGAATTTATTTGCATACACATAGGTGGACACAATGTACTTGACCTCTAAACAAAAAATTACAGAAATGGTTCTGGAAAATGACTGGCTTTTATCAAATCCAGTTGTTTGTCAGAAAAAGAAATTAAGCAGTGCAATGACAAAATTCGTCCTTGTACAACTCCATTGCTGATTTGCTTCCAATACAGAAGATTGCAAGCCCATGTTAGGAGTGAAACTCACTTCATCTTCATGACGTCAGGGACCTTGGCAACTTCTCTTGGAAAAGTAAAGCTTGACACTTAAATGAAGTGTCCCTATGCCTCATGTTCCCACCCTGAACTAGTTTAGAACAAACACTGATCCCTCTCTTGTTTCTTTCCCATTACTACTCTCTAGATCAGCTTCCACCAGTAACTGGCTCCAAACCATGCAGGAAAGTCTGTGCTCTTTGTCTGAGGTCTCCAGGTGGTTTTGGGGCATGCCTGTAAAACTTGGATATCAGGCTGCAGCTAAACTGTGTGTGACTTTCAACCCTTTTTATTATCTCTCCAGGATTACAGAATTCAGACTGTAAGCATTCTCTTTTGACTTTGAACACTTGCTTTTTATTTCAGCATATCATGAAGTGTGGCTGGAGGGTCTAACCCCAGAAAGTTGCACGTTCTCCTCATGAGAATGGAAATTTTCCAACACTTTGGGAGGAAATTTTGACACTAATGTATGAGCCCAATAAAACTTGGTTGGCAGAATTGCTCAGGAATCCTGCTTTGCCTTGACTTCAATCATTCTTTCTTTACTGTGTGTGCAGCTTTGTTCTCTGAATTCTCCCTCAAAGCTGTACGTACTGCATATAAAAGGTAGGGACTACAGTTATTTTATGAATGTCATCCCTGTCACATTGGATACTGTCAGAGCAACTAGGTGCAAACCTTCACTTCTAGTTTTCTTCAGTTACATTTTTTGTATTGGAGCAGTTGGAGATTATTATACTTTCTTATTTCTTTATAAAGAAAGGAAGTAGCAAACACTGTATTAATCCTGGTTTAAAATTTGCATAAGGAACAGATGCTGACCCTGAAGGAGTTGGCAGCTCAAAGACTGCTGCATGTACAAAAGTTACTCTTTTCTCTGCAGGAGGCTTTTAATCCATAAAGCAGTTTGCTCATCCCTAACAAAGGGGGAAATAATTGCAAAAGTAAAAATGAAACAGTATTTTCAAATCCTTGGCGCTTAAATGAATCTCGTATTTGAACACTCAAATTCTGGTGATACACCATGATCAATGGAATGGAGAGCAGGGAGCAATCCCCCAAAATAATTCTTAAGTATTTAGTGAATGCTAAGACACAAAGTATGGATAATACATTAAATACTAAATTTAGATGGTTGTTTTTTTTAAAAAGCGTTCCTGAAATTCCACCAATCCAGGAGAGCAATGAGAGGTGTTTAATATCAAGATTTTAAAATACTGCATCAAACATGTTTTAAACAGCTGTTCTCTGTGATCTTAAGAAAGTTCAGGAATGAATTTGCTCTTATGTTTCTAGGTTTTCTTAAAAGTAATGCTGCACCACCCACAGTCTAAAATAGACCCTGGAAAAAAATGCAGGGATGAAAACAGACTATGTTACAAAGGTTACAGGGTATATTTGTAATTGCATGTGTTATGATAACATCTCATTAGAAGTAGAGTGCTTAGAGTTCATGGCAATAATATTCATAGCTAAAATTAGAACTATAGTGCTGTTCATTTAGAGAAGCTGTTATAAATTTGTGTAGACTGTGTACTTTTCTTTTGAGTGAGAGATTTGAGTTGTCCCAGAAACAACTCCAAAGCATTAGCAGTAAAATGTGTTTGCGTGTTATCAGAGGTTTTAGTCAAAACTTTAAAAGTACTGAGTTTATACTGAGGTGCAAATATCTCTCAATGCTTATTACTTTTAGAGAATCAAATAACTTATGCTATTCTATATTCTTGTAATAAGAAACCTTAAAAATCAACAGTAATGTATGTTTAGTCCATATTGAAAATGTCAGCTTAAAAACATAGCTGGAATGTCAACAAGAATATACATGAAATAAATTCTATTTTCCTTTCTCATAATCTTTTCAATCCTGAAGTCAACGCAGAATACCTCTGAGCACACTGGTATTTGGCTCAAATGCTTTGAGATCCTGAAGGTCTAATTTTTGCATTTAGGTTTTCAAAATTCTCATTGTCATCCAAAGGTATATAAATAATACCAACAGGATTTTTTTCTTGAACAAGGGTATTTTTTATTGAGCAGGGGTATTGAGGTTCCTGGGTGCTGAGATGAATTTTGTCTCCCATTATGGGTTTATAGGAGGGCTGGGCAAATCTATATTAATTAATTTTAAAAATTCGAGGCACATTATTTTATTAGCTTGCTTACTTGTTTTTTGTTATATCCCTGATTTTGCTGTGAGTTTTGGGTTTGAGTGATGAGAAAAAAAACCCTTCACTTTTCTTGTTGTGTGGCCCTAGACTGCTTGAAGAGGAAAGCTGTATTTTGAGAAGGAAGACTAACATTTACTCAGTGTAACCTATATCCAAGCAGCGGATCTATCAAGTTTGGATTGCTATTGTTAAGCTCCTCAGCTTTTGTCAGTCCCAGGATGAACATGATCTGAATTTGAAGGTTCTAAGGTCAGCTGAGCTTGCCTGGTTTAATTTCAGATATCTCTGTGTTGAAAAGGCTTTTGCGTAAGATTTTAGATACAGTCTGGTATACAAACAAAAGAATTTACTTTCTTTGCTGGCAAGCAATGCTTAAAAAAATTTTTGGGGTTCCTTAACAAATACTTGTCTCATGTACAGAACACATATGGCTTCTTTCACACATTGATCATTTCCTGATCAAAACCAAACACCCTGAAGCATCTAGCCTATTTTTTCCTTGCAGAATGATACAGTGCACAAACAACACTCCACAACTTATTATTCAGTGATGCTGGAGAGTTTATCCTCATGGAAAACACTCAATAGTAATAATGTTCAGATTTTAATAAGTGTTTTTCATTGCTAAATCTAAAAAACACTTTACAAAGACTATCAGAATCATTGCTCCCATTCCACAGGCAGAAAAACTGAGGTACAGAGATACCACAGAAAACTCCTGTGATGTTACAAGTCTATGGAACCTGCAGTCTTCCCAGTTCCATTGTAGTGCTGGAGCTGTGGTATGTTGTGGTATCTTCTGCAGAGAAAGCTGCATGCCCTGAGTGGAGCAGTGGGTCCCTCAGTCAATGGGGAGGACAGGGCTGAACTAACCTGGGTGGGATTTCGTATTTCCAAGGCTTGGATTGGCAAACCCCTCCCTCCACCTAGAGCTACCCAGTTCCTCCCACTCCCCAGAACACAGGGGAAAGGGAGGGCAGGGCTGAAATGCTCCTGTTACACTAGGCCAGCTATCACCCTGAAGATGATTTCTGTGGTTTTTCCCATTTTGTGCTTCACCTTTGATGGCATAAAGGCTTCTGACTTCAAGGGTTGGGGAAAGATCACCAAATACCACATTGTCTGTGAAAGATGAGAGATCTTTACATTGTTTGTGATCACAGCTGTGTGGCACCCAGGGCTGTTCGAGGCAGCAGAGGAACACTCACCTTTGAAAACTGGACAGATTTTCCACACAGTGGCAGCCCCTTCTCGGTTATATTGTCCCAGTGCTAATTCCATATAGAACAGGGGCATTCCAGCAATGATTAAGAAGAGGATGTAAGGAATAAGAAAAGCACCTGAAAAGACAGTAAAGAGACATTGTAGTTTTTGTGTTGGTTGCATTTTTCTTTTTCTGTTGCTTACTTTTACCAGCTACAGACAAAACACTGCTTTTGGGAAATAGAAAGGAAATACCAGGAAGGAAGAACCCATATAGTCTCATCCCTTCTCTGTATTTTTCAAAGGTCTCAGAGACAGAATCCTTGAAATAAGCTATAGACATAACTCCTATTTCCCCTTAATGCTTCCCCTCTGTTTTTTTGCTTTAAAGAGAAAAAAATGAGTCCCTGAAAATTAACCCCTGACTGAAGAAGAAAAAAAATCTGAACACACTTGCACAGCTGAAAGGGAAAGGGACTATGAAAAATTTTGTTAATTTTTTTTTAGTGTAGTATTTTCAGAAGGGAGCACGGAACCAGCAACAGAAGCGAAAAATGTGAAATCCTGTAAGGGCAGCTTAAACCACTGTGTAAAGTGTCTGCAGGAAACTCTGGCTTGAAAATTCATAACTACTGGTTAATTATATAGAATTTATGCTTCCATGACATATTTTGGATTTTGCTGCAATAAATTCCCTTTTTCTTATGAAATGGGTTAGACAACACATCCCTTTCCAACCTAGTGGTGCTCATGGTCATTGCTGTGGAGGATGTGGAGGTTCCTGCTAAGCACCCTGGAGCATCTTGATATTACATCAGGACAGTGCTGGGGCTGCTGGCACCTTCACAAGGCTGAGCATTCTCATGTGACTTTGTACTGCCACTGAGAATCTGTCACCTTTGGAAAAATCCTGGTGTGTCAGCTACCACAGCAAAAAAAAAGTATTGTCAGAAGAAATCCAAAAGGATCACCTAACGTAGAAAAATACCTCAAAATTTCTTAGCTGTTTTATGAGATCCAGGTCACAGAGAGATTACCCCCATGCATGGCTACATGTGATACTATAAAGCAATTATAGCTGGTGTCATGTTTAATAATTGTGAGCTCTGACAGTTCTCTGCTTTGTGGTACATGCAAAGGGAAGCTTTTATTATATTGCTCAGCTTGCTTGGTCAAGAACGGTTCAATTAATATTAAACTTGCCTGCATTAAAAATGTTATTGGATTGGTTTAATAACTAGAGAGATGACAGAGTAATTACATGCACTGAATAACTGACTAATGTCCTTAGGAGTTACCTGTGAAAAGGAAATTAGATTGTGAATATTATGGTTCAATTTTTCAGCAAAATAAAAAACAACAGTAGCTTGACTATTTCTCCTAACAGCAAGTAGTACAAGCTTTTGCAAACTTTTAAAATCTGTTGTGCTGGTTTAGTAATTTGAAAACTTCCTTTGTAAAAGGAAGCAAGTTTGCATTGCTCCTAAATTTATACACTTACAGAAGGTAAAAAGCTGAAAGCATGACTGTGGCTTTTTAAAACTTGCCAGTAAGCAGAGTGGATTTCCTGTTTAAAAAGTATGTTTGAAACTAATGTTATGCTTCTTAAAGTCTGAATAGTTGTTTCTTTACCTTTTGAGCTTGCTTTTCACAGATATTACTGATGTAAGCTGCCTTGCATGACTGCTCAGAAGGGGAATTTTGACTATATGCTGGAGAATGGGATGGAAAAACAAACTCTGCTCTCTTAGTCATACCATCATCTACTTTTACAAGTAACGTGCTGTAACATAATGGTAAGGACAATGTATTCAGCATTCAGTCATAAGTTTAGTCATTTGAAATTTGAAACCTTGCAATGAACAGAGACAAGATATATCAACAGAAAGAAAAAATAGCTTAAACCTTTGAGAATGCATATTAAAAATTGAAATATATTGTTGTATCACTTTGGCAAGAATCTTCATGATGGAGTGTAATGGAAATGCAACTAGCATTTGCATAAGCTACTACAGTATCAGTGATACATGTTTTGGTAATATTTTAGTGTTGTTTGTAATCTGTTTTCTATGATTGCCATGTTGAAATGTTGTACATTTGAATACTGTACAGAAAAATATTTTTTATTCAACAGATACTTAATATCCTGCAGTTCTGAGCTCTGTTCAGTGCAGAAACATACTCAGCAAAATCAGTCTGGGATATTAAATATTGCTTTCACTATATCTAGTATCTGGAAAAATTATTTTAAGTGGTTTTATAGTCAGATTTCCTGCAAGTGAGCTTTTGAAGTGCCATACTTGCTTTGCTTTGATGGTATTGCAGTGTGTGGAGCTGACTCACAAACCTGGCTTGTATTTGCAGGTATGGAGTTTGCAGGGAGTGACGTCTGATTAATGTCACGAGACTGTGGAAAACATGATGCCTATTCAGGGAAATTTGGATTTGAGATGAATCCTGGAGCTGTGTAGTGGACATACGTATGAAATGCTAGTTTGGAATACGCAGTTTTCAAGTGTGACTAATGGCAAGATGAACTGTGAGGTGTGCTGTACTGAGGCACTCTTGCTGAAGTGTCATCTGTTTGGCTGCGAGTCATTCCAGCCTTTAGTTAAAGGAGGTTTCTTTCTTTTTTTTTCTTCCCCCGCCCTGCCCCCGCAAGGGATTAATAAGGTGTGGTGTAATTTTCATCAAAGAGCAGTTACACAGTGTGGCAGGGTTTCATAGCTGGGTTACTTTTCAGGTGCTAAGTGATTGAAGTATTTTGAAATTGAGATAAATACCAAAGTAAGGGTGCTTAGTCATATTAGTTTGACTTAATGTTTTGGAATCTTCTGGAAACTTCTTGTTTAGCAGCTTCTGGTTAGGTAAAAAAATAACAAAAAAGTCAGGTACTTTTGTAAGTATCTTTATATTTGCTCTGATTTTCCTCACCAATATCCAGAATCTATTTTCATGATGTTCGCTCAACCCTTTCTGGGGTCAAGTCACCTTTGAAGAAAAATAAATAATGGTCAAAAGATCATTCAAGTCTCTACATGAAATGGATTTAGGATAGAATTGTCTGCAAATGCTTGTAAACAGGCTATGTGTAAGAGCTGACCAGTGTCACTCAGGGCTTGCTCAGGGGCTCTGTCTTGGGCTGTTCAGGAGCAGTGTCCTGTGAACAAGAGGTGTTGTTTGGAACACTTTTGCAGTCCTGTTTGTGTGAACATGCTGTGTGCCAGGGAGGAGGCACAGCAGTCCTGGGGAGCCTCTTGCTTTAGATGCACTGGTGTGAATTGAAGCATGAGCCCGGAGCGCTCTGCAGGAGCGCCTGCTGTCAGTGCCTGCCCTGCCAAGGAGCCCCAGTGTGTCAGGAAGGGTGGCACATGTGCCACTGCTGCCACTGCCCATGGAAACTGCACCCAGAGTCACACTGGGACAGGCCAGACAGCTGAGCCTGAGGAAGCAGGGCTTGGCTAACACTTGAGCCAGGCTTGCCAAGACCCAGCTCAGGAGCTGGAGGGGCGCAGTCTGGGATTCGCTGCTTTGGCAGTGACACTGAGAGCACTGGGGGATCCCATCGCTCGGTGGGAGCACACAGCTGCATCCCACAGCCAGCACGCTCTCAGCAATCCCTGATGGCTCCCCATTTACAGCTACAAGGCTGAATCATCAACATCTGTAGCACGAGGGCCACACATGACTCTGCTGAGGCACAGGCAGCTCTAAAGCCACAGGTTGGCCCTAGCTGTTGAGAGCTGCTGCATCTCCTGGCACATTTCACAAGATCCATACATGTCCCTTTTAGGTACCAGTGCACATGTGGGGTTAAGACCTTATCCAAAACTAAGTTAGATCAAATCCTCAGCTTCTACAAGAGCCATCTGTGTGTAACTTCAAGTGGAAACTTACATAGATTTTTTAAAAAATTATTATATTTAATTAATGAAGGGCAAAATACAAGACAGACTTTGCATTCCTATGTTCAGTGCCAGAACAACTTCTTAATTTTGGTATATCAGAATCCACAGAGTGTTTCCTCTCTTCGTTAGCATTCCCAGCATCCTAAGGGGTGGGAAGCAAAAGCTCTAGATATTCTTTGTCCTACCAGGAGGTCTCATCTCACTTTTAAATCCCAGAAAGAAAGAAGAATTAATTTACTAATGGCTGTAAAAAGATAATTTAAACAGCTTTGGTTATCTTAAAAGGATTTTTGATGCACATACAAGAAGTAGGCCAGGACAGGGGTCGTTGAAATAATTTTGAACTCTTTGTGCTTGTTAGCCTTCTGCATTTGTTACCATGGTTATTTCTAGTCAAAATGTTATACTGGCAGGGGTGTCTGCTAAAACAACAAACTTTGAGCAAATATTGCCATATATTTTCCAATAGGAGTGTTTCCAGTATTTGTGCAGGAAAAGTCTAAAAGCGGAGTTCTCCCAATTGGTGAACTGAAATACAAGCTGATATCTCTATTAACATTGATCAGCACTTGTTTTTTTTTAATTCAGAATAAATAGTACTATAAGCAATATCATCAAATAGTTGATAGAACACAGTACATTTGCTTGGACAACGAGGAAAATGGGTGGAAACTGTGATCTGTGCACACACTTGTGAATGAAAAACAAAGTCACTGATGCAGAGTTCCTGAAATTTAGACTGTACAAGATCACCATAGGTAGAAAAGTGGGTAATGGGAAAGGCAGGTGTTCCTAGTACATGGATGCTATCTGGCTGTTCAGCAGAGCCCAGCAGGCTTGCACAGCCCCCAAGGGCACCTCTGAAGGAGCTGGAACCTGCTGCTGACAGCTGGGGAGAAGGGGTGGAACACCAGGACCTTACTGACCTGAGATGAAAAGCAATGAGGGGCTGTGTGCTACAGCAAAGACAAGTCAGAGCTACAAAGGAGCATGATGGAACCTCAGGTCAAAGACAAGATGATGATAACAGCAGCTGTAGGATGATGCTGACAGCAGCTAGCAAGAGATTCTAGCTGTAAAAAATAACATTTTTCTGCAAAACAGACCACATGACATACTATAAAACCTTCAGCAGCACTTCACACATGTAAAATTCTCCAAGTATACAATAAAATCTTCCAAGTATGCAACTTTTTTTAGTGGAAAGTATTTCCGAACTATAAAAGCAGTGCATCTATACCATGGTGAGTGGCATGTTTCTCGTGAAGCCTTTACATTTAGCTACTCCCTCTAACAAATCGTTGCTGGATTTGAACTTATTTATATTACTACTCTCAGTTTGGGCTTAGAGCCTTCAGTTTTTTCAGAATTGCGATTTTAACAGCATTCCTTTCACTCAAAAGAAAGTGAAAACAAATAGTTTCCAGAAATGGTTCAGTGCTGTTGGCTGAGGCCAACTGAAGCCTGCATTTTTTGCCTTGAGCTGTTAACCTGCTACTGCCTTAAAATCACTTGGAGTGACTTGAATGCAGTGTATTTAGAAGATGGCCACCGATCAGTAACAGAAAGGGTTAGCTAGGCCCTCCCCACGCAAATCCAATCATTCTTTTCCTTTTGTTACAAGAGTCATGAGCTAAAGAAACCCATTAGTAGCTATTTTGAACAAATTAATGAGAGTTAAATATATCCAGCCACTCAGAGCAGCGTGATTCATTCATAAGTAACAGCCAAGTCATTGGCCAAGGTCCTATTTACATAAATTAATGAAAGGAGCACATTTACAACAATGAGTAGTTTAAAGATAATTGCAGGCACATGCAAGAACAGGACTCTGGCCTGGGTTGTTTGGTAGGAAATTAAAGAATAAATGAAGAGACATGGTGGATATGAGAGAGTATAAACCAGGCTGATTCAAGATGGGCAGTGTGGTAGTGGGAGCTCTGGAGACTTTTGGGGGCTTTCTGCTGCTGACCTTCACAACACTCACTGTGGCTGGCTTAGGAAATGAACAATTCCCATCATTTGCCATGAGTGTGACCATAGAAAGTCCAAAGATCTGCTTCATGGGCTGCAGTGATAGCTTCTAACATTGTGCCTCTATAGCAGAGGTACTCTTGGAGTTGGATCTTTTGTTTCTAGACCAAGGCAATACGGTGAGTTTTATCTCTAGTTCGGTAAGCAAATACTTGGAATTTGTAACAACATGAAAGCCTAGCTACTAACATTCCTGCCCAAATTCACCATCTTGATTTTGGGCCTTTTTTAATTACCTGGTTGATTTAAAGAAGAAATGAGAGAGTAAGTGAGCTGGACTGAGGAACCAGCTTGTAGCTTGCTCTGTTATTTATGCCATCCCAATTGCTAATGCTCAGTAGGACAGGGGTTGTAGGAGTGGCAGTATCCTTTCCTGCACAGATAACACCGTTGGGAACAAAACAGCAAACTTTATAGCTCACAGACTCTTCAGAAGGTCCTAGGCAGGGGAGATGTGTAGTACTGGACTACTGGCTCAGCATGCAGACACCTCCCTGCAGAACACTGCTGCTTCACAGCAGACATGACTGGAAGCTGAAGAGATACTAAATTAAGAGGGAAAAATACTATTCTAGCATTTAATAATAGGAATGTTCTATTGTGTTTTTTCTCCAACTTTACAATTATTAGGGGTGACATGAGGGTATATTCACCTGCAATTCCATATCAGCAAAACCACCCAGTAAGGTGTAGGCTGTACTTCAGATGTACAAGAGCAAGGTGCCTGTCAAAATGTACTCTGATTTACTGATGGCAGAACATACCTGGCTAAAAATATTTTTGAATGAAGATGTCAGAAGGTATTTTCTGTGAGCTTGTGAATCAAGAAAAGCAGATTTTCCTAGATTCCAGTACTAGATCCATAACAGCATAACTTAATGTGATAAGTTTTCCTTGAACTGTTAAGTAGTGAAAAGATATTTTCTGTGATATGTGGAACCTTGTCATGTACACAGAAGTAAATACTATTTCATCAGCTTAGCTGTCTCTTAAATGTAGGGAAAGTGGAAGCCAGGGAGATTTTGGCAACTACAGTTCTACTTTGGTTCAGATATAGACTGTTAGTCATAGTTTTCTCATCTTCCCAGAGAACTTGTATACTCCTTTGTGCTGGGTTTTCTTTCCCTCAGTCAGCTCAGCTGTAAACTAAAATGAATGTTTTCAAAATTCATGGATTAATCTGACTTTGATGTCAGAATATCTTGTGAGATAATTTGATCTAACTTGCTGTCTAGCATAGACCAGAGTTTCAGACAGAAAAACCTACAAACCCCATAGGAAGATGCTAGACAGATCCTTTGCTATTTGTCCTGGAGTTTTTTTAATGTTCTTTTGTGTTGGGGTTTTTTGTTTGTGTTTTGTTTTTGAATCAAGTGTTTCAGCCTTTTTATAATCTATAGAGACTGAGTGAACTAAACTAATTAATTACAGTGCAATAGTGATACCTGCTTTTCTGT
Source organism: Turdus rufiventris (assembly GCA_013186435.1). Classification (NCBI taxonomy): domain Eukaryota; kingdom Metazoa; phylum Chordata; class Aves; order Passeriformes; family Turdidae; genus Turdus; species Turdus rufiventris. The sequence continues at coordinate 2,325,726 of PYHW01010485.1, read as the reverse complement.
CTGAAATTGCCACCCTACAGGTATTTCTTGGTGGGGCATGTTCATGCATTGGCAGGTTGAAGAGCTGTGTAGACACTTTTGGTACCTATGTTATGATAGCCACTTTCTGAGCTGTGCTTTGAGCACATCAGGAATGCCAAGTTTATATCCCTGGAATGTTTTTCCACCTTAATAAAAGAGTATGAGTCCTCTGGAGCTGAGCCCCTCAATTAGGGAGGTCCTTGCATTCTCCTCTCTCTGACATTGCCAGGACTGCCCTGTGGGATCTGCTCACTGTCCTTTTCCATTGCAGCCCTGTGCAGGAGGGTTACCTCCTTTTCCCCTGTGCTGGGGGTGGCAGGCTGCCCTGCAGGGCTGCTCAGAGCCCCAGCAGTAGCACAGCAAGGCAAGGTGTGTGAAATGAGCTTTGTGCTGTGCATGTAGCAGGACAGTTCCTGGTTCTCAGCAATCTGGGATGGAGGGTGTTGCTCTTAAAGACTGCTTTTCTTTTGCACATTGTCAAAATAAAAACCAGCCTGCAGCCTCCAAGTTAAGCACCCTCTGGGGAGGATGCAGTACCCATTTTAGGCAGCATGAGATTCATAACTGTGCCAGGCTAAAACAAAGTACCCAAGACATCTTAAATCATCTCCAGACAAGTGCCAAGCAGCTTTCAAGAGGATTAATGTACAAACCAATAGGAGTTAACTGCCTTGAAATTCTGCTAAAAAAGAATCAAGCACAGCAATCTGTGGTACTCTTAAATCCCTTACACCGTTTAGTGATTAATCCAAATCCAAGTGGTAACTTCAATTTTTGGACTCAAAGACTAAAGCAAAACATTCGTTTTCCTTCCAGTCTTTATTAGAGATTTATTTTTATTAGTGTAATACTTTCTGTGTTATCTTAATCTTTACAAACTCTTGCCTAACAGAATCTCCTAAATTCTTCCTCTCAGTAAAAGGTTATTTCTATTGCAGAAATGTGAGACAGTCAAAGTTCCTATCTATAGGAACTCTAGAAAACCAACCTTTACTCTTGGTCATCAGAAATGAAGGATGAATGTTCTTTCTGATGCCACTTAAGGAAGCAGAGTAACTGTGCTGTAAACTACATATAATGCAGGCTTAAACAGGGCTTTAAAGCAGAAGGCAAAAAGTTGCATACCCTATAAAGCCATTCTCCATGTTTTCATAAAACCCACTATGTGCAGTTTTCTGATAATTTTTAGACATGCTTTCTAAGTGATGAAGTAGAGATATCAGATATACTTGAAATGAATATTATGTTACCTAGCCATAAAGATAGAAGGCAAATGCTGCATCCTTTTAATTTATTTGTGAACTTCAATGGCTGTGTGTGGTGCTATTGACAATGATATTGGCAAATTTACCATTACAGTCATGGATGCTATTTGCATAATTGCCTAGAAGAATTGAAAATCCTGTACTCTTATCAAAGATTATAGTTACTTAGGTACTGTAGTTATATAGTTGTGCTAATATTTTGGAAGATGTGATTTCCAAGTGGGTGTGGCTTCTTTACTTTGTACCTTTCTGTTAGCACTGAACACAGGAATTTCACAAAAACTTTTCTTTTTTGGAAAATTCTGTATTTGGCACAGGGTAGTGCTGGTAATATCTGTGTGCCAGCCATTAGGTGGGGTCTCTGAGAATTTGGGCACTGTGAGCACCAAGTGAAACTTCTCAGTATCATCCCTCCTGCAGCAGGATGTAGGAATTACTTCTCTTTACATCAGCCTGCTTGAAAGGGTAAACTGAGTCTTGTTTAGACCACTATGAAATCACAAAAATGCTGCACAAATCTTGCTGTACTGGCTATCAGCACCCTTCTTTCATTTTCCATCCTCCAGCTACTCAGCTTCTTCAGTGGGAATTAATAAAACAAAATATTTTCTTTAAGTTTGCAACTTGAGCCTCATGTTTGCCATAGTGGGCTGTTTTCCTAATGGGCTTCAAGCAATACAATTTTCCCCTCAGTCCAAGCTGTCCAGTACATGCTTTGTCACTGCCATTCTGCAGGGCCTCCTAGCTCGAAATGCCATGGAAAAATGTGGAAATTACCCCAGGGCCCATCATAGCTCCCTGCCAAGATGAAGCAGAGACCTATTAACAGTTTGAAGTAAAATCCTTCTTGTTTCATCACAGTGCAAAGTTTTGCTTGGTCAGATTGTGGGGCAGTTTTGTTCACTGATTAACTGATTATTCACACCTTATGATAAATCAGTGGCTGAGTCTGGTGTTTCCAACTTGTCACACAGCAGGGTGGGTTTTTTTGGTTGTTGTTTTTTTTTTTTTTTTTTTTTTTTTTTTTTGTATTTCTAAATGCATAATACATCATGACTGTAAAATGGTATTTAGAAAGAGAAATATAGGTGATCTTGAAGATCTCAAAATCTCTTAATTTAGGGTCAAACACAGAGATTTTGCCATCAGCTTCTGTATGAGTCAATGAAGGATTAACTGGCTGTTTAGGAAGATCCTGGTACTGGTTTCTGCCTCTTTCTTTTAGGGTAGAGTCAAGAGAGTAATTTATACCAGAGACTTACAGCTACTTATTTCAAAAGTTCAAAACCCATGAAGTAGGCCCCAGAATATTTTAAAATGTATGATCTTCTACTACAGTCCTTTTATTTGCCTGCTTGCTTTTAGTTATGAATTTACTTTGTACTTTCCCAGCTTTTCTTTTCAACTTCGAAAGCTAGAAAGAGATTCTTGCCTAACCATTTGTCCCTATGAAACTGTGAGAGTAAAAGGCATGTCTTAAAATAGTACTTTTTTTCAGCCCAACATAGGAGAGTGCTGAGGTCATAGTCTAACTCTCACAGAGTAAATCTATTTTGTATAATAATCACCATCATCTATGTAATCCTGACAGTTTGCTTTTCAGGTAAAATACTGAGCTATTGTACTGAGTGAAGATCAGCTACTACTCAGTGGAAGTCTTCTGTATCAGCTTAGTCTGAATAGTTTTTTATGACTTTGTTTTTCTTCTCACATCATTCTTAGTCTGGAAATTCTGTCTACTTAGGAGTCCTTAAGAGAGAGACGTCTGTTATTTGGGTTTAGATCTTGGCTCTGGTGACGTCAATGGAAAAAAATCACCCATTGACTCCAGCTGGGTCAGGATTTCTCCCATGTGGTTACGAATCTATTGATTTTAACTGAGGCTGTAGAGCCATCCATACATGAGAAACAAACTGCAGAAAAGAAGTAAATGATCAAACTCTTCCCCAAAACAAAATCCTGGACTGTCTTTGATCTCAGCAGCACCTGTTTCATGATCCCATTTACAGATCTGAATTTCTCTTCTGAAAGGAGACAAAGCACTGCATGGCACAAACTATTCCTTAATTCTGTGATAAACTGCAGAACTGAGATGCCTGTGTACAGCTCTAATCTCCCCTCAGTTTGAGCGTGTGAGCTTGGGAGCTTTCTTCAAGCATCAGTCCTACTGCAGCTCAGTAGGCAGATACACCTTGCATGCTGATGAGCAGTCATGGACCAAACATACTCTGGAGAGTGGCTTCTAAGCTGTAACTTGGTGTTTTGGTAACATTTGGCCTTAAACTTCCAAATATCACAGTAAGCCCAATATACTGAATTGTGAAATTACTGCATTGTGAAATAACAATTCCTCTGCCAAGAAGGAAAGATGCTGAGACCTCCTGAATTGTGGGTTACATTAACATAGAAGAAGAAAAAAGAGATATTTCAAGTGTACAATGTAGAACCCTGAAAGTCTGTGTGGAGTTTGGTTTTTTTTTTTTTTTTCCAAAGGCAAATCTTTTGAGCGTATTTGGAGCACCTTCTAAATTTAGGATTTGAGAAATTGTTTCCTCCTGTATCAATCTTTGGCAGGAAGAGACTGTATCTCCATTTTATTCTTGCACTATCTTTATTTTTTAAAGATGGATTGTGTCTTTGCTGTCATTGTGGCCAAGCTGACAAGCGAGGTCCTACTGCTAGAAGCTGCCACTCCTGTAATATCCTAATAAATAAAATTAAGTGGAAAATCCAAGAATGGTCTGCTTGGAAACAATCTTTGTTATTACTGGGCAGCTCTGTATTTAAAAGTAATGAGCCACCATGAAATTCTCTTTTCCTATAAATGTTGTGACATTGATTATGGGATCTCCCAAGACCTGTGAGGATCTACTGCTCCACCTTGTGGTCTGAGAAACGCTTCCCGTTATTGTACCGAGTGCTGTGCCAGGAAAAGTCCAGCCTCTTCCCCATTTTTTATTTAACTGGAATTTGACTGGAATCAGTATCATACTTTCCCTTGAGATATGGATCCTAAGGACAAGTAATGTGCTGTCACCTTTGGCATGCTTCAGGATAGACATTGCAAGAGGCCTTTCATTACAGAAGAGAAAAATAGAAATGAAAATATCATGAAGAGTGCTGTACACACATATCCTCATAGTACAGGAGGTGCAGAATAAATTGAAAATAGCTTTAGAAGGCCAAGATGCACAATACTCAGCTGATTTTCAGTACATACACTGGGCCCAAGGAAACAGTGATTTAGATGGTCAATGTGGCAATTGCAGAGGGTTCATTCTTCCATGCTGCTGTTGGGACAATCAGTTCATTCCCACAGTCCTGCAGTGTTCAGTAAAGATGAATGCTGTGCAATTGCCCAGCCACAATCCTTCCCCTACATCAATGCCACAAAAGCTGTTTCAGCAAGAGTGCTGTAGCAGGACAGGAAATCATGCAATAACTTCCTCCAGCGCTGAAATAAAGACTGCAAAGGAGTAATATTCTGCCGTTGAAATCACAATTCCTCTGTACTTCACTGGGGTGGGATCAAACCAGCACTGCTCTTCTGATGCTGGGCTTGTTCTAGGGAAGCAGTTTAAACAAAGCATTCCAAGAAAGACTTTATGTCTGTCTGCTCTAACACCCCCAGTCTGGGAGGGCTGGATCCCATTTTGGACACCAAGCATATATTCCCAGACAATTATAATAGCCAACCTCTAGCAATCAGTTAATACCTACAATAAGAACACAGCTTCTGCAATCACTTGTGCTTTTGGAAGTGAGTGGTTGTGTTCATAAAGCCTTAAGGAGTAGGAGCACTGGAAAAATTACCATCTTCTATAAAAAGACTTATTGTATAATAAGGGCAACTTGTCTTACTCCATACCAGCAGTCAGAATGCTTGTCATAAAAAAATTTATGGACTGGCAACAGACAACTGCCTGCCCAATCCTGCCTGAATTTTGCTTATCAATATGTTATCACAGAATTCTGTTCACTGGAAAGTTGGTAGTGTGCTTTAGACGAATGTGAGTGCAGAGAAGGATGTGGCTTACACAGCCAGACCTCCCTGCTGGCAGTTTCTGCTTCTGAATGGTAGACCTGGTTCCCAAAGTGCTGTTCTGTGCTGTCGCCTTTGTCATGCTTCAGGAAAGATTGCAAAACTTGTTTGAATAGAGAATAGGGGAAAGGAGGAGTGAAAATAAAACAAAGGATAGTTTTGGTAAGTAGTTTAGAGGTCCTTTCCTATGGTTTTCTTGAAGAATATGTCATAAGGCAAGGAAATTAACTGTTTTCTTTCCATGCCTCTCACCTCCTTTTCCTTCCTTATGGATTAAAGGTTTCAAAAGCTCTGTGGCTAAAATTAATTATGTTGAATCTATAAAGAAGTTAAGATGCTGAATTACACCACAGTTACCCAGAATTTCCATGAGAGAATTATTCAACAATCCTGGGGATCTAGGAACTTTTGGTGCTGATTTCCTGAAGGACTCAGATATCCATATTTAGAAAATCAAGTTTTGAAAGTCAATAAAGCCTTTCATTTTAAAGTATTCTTATACACAGCAAGAGGTTCAGTAATTTATGGACTGATTTTAATCTATCATTCCCCTCACAGCATATCTAAACTCTTACTAAAGCTGTATGTTCCTCCTGATCTTATGTGTAAGTAGTTGTAATTAACATTCTGTTTCATGTTGCTCTGAGCATGGGGAAGAAGTATCTGCTTGGAAATAATATCTTTAGACTACTGGACCTTCATTCACCTATTCACTGAACTGACAGGCAGGTTTGTGGCATTTTGCCTAAAAATGAAAGTGAAAATCTGCCCCAAAATCATGTAGCCCATGTCTCAGTCTCTTTAGAGATATTTTGGTTTCTTCAGCAGAGAAGGGCTGAAGAAGCTCCCAGATGAAGCTCATGTGCCTGCTATTTCAGCTTGAATGAATATCCAAACCCAGGACCTCATGTCAAACTGGAAAGCCCTGTGTTTGTTCCAGCAGGAGTTAATATGAGCTTTGAAGGTTCCCTAATGTGACTTGCAGAATTTACTGTGCAGGCATGGTTTACTAGGGATAATTCAGTATTTCCATTCCTTGGCAGAATTGAGAAGAGTGTACAGGAAGGAAGAGGGCTTGGCAGGGAGCCAGGGGATGGTAAGACCTTAAGCAAAGCTTTTAAATTTTCTAAAACAGAACTGAGTTTATTTCTTGAAATCTTTTCTGCTTCTTAGTTTAGAACAAACTACTTCAAGTGGGAATCAAAATGTGCATCCACTATACTTGGAAAGATATATCTTTTCTTCTGTCTGCTGGTCCACCCCAGCTCTTTTATTGTCAATAAAGCTGGAAAAATCAGGTTTAGTAATTGATTGGAGCACCCTTCAGATCAGTTCTCAATGCTTGCCCTGCATCAGTCACAGGATGATCATCTTAAGGAGTAACATCAAGCTAAATGTTATGGATCTCATTTAGAACCTTTCTATGCTGGTGTATTTCTAGACCTTTGTAAATTTGTTAAGCTAAGAGTTGCTAGAATTTTTTTTGGGACAAATAACATGTGCACAGGCAGGTATTTAGCTGACAGTCTGTATAGTGTGCGACTTATACACTATTTCATGGTGTCATACCTCAGAGTCAGAAACAAGAAGTTTACAATTATTGAAAGATTTGGGTGAGAGATTCAGTTCTTCCTTCTTAGCTATTCTTAATACTTCATATGTAGTAGGTGTATGATGCAGTAGCTTATAACCCTGCAGAAATTCCTGTTCTGAAGATTTATTTTGTGGAGCCAACAAAACATGTAGAGTAGGACAGGGAATTTCAGAGAAGCAGCTGTGAGCTCCAGTGCAGAAGAGCCTGGGTGAATCCATGCCCTGCATGCACCAGGTGATTAGTGGGTGATCAAGGAAGGGAAAGGGAAGAGATGGAGCAGGAAAGGGAACAGAGCATCTGTGAGCTGGACACTGACTCTGGATCTGGGAAAGGAGGTACTGCCACAGCACACAGCTGAGCATTGTCCCTAGTGTCACACTATGGCTGACAACCCAGAGCTCATGAGCATAGTGAAGAGATCAGCATTAACAGTTCAACCTATCTGAGGTCAGTGGTTTGATGTGCTAATGGGAACTGAAAACCCCTTTTTAGGAAACCAGAATCACTCAATTTGCATCTGAGCTTTGATTGACTGATGAGTCAAACTCTTGGCGTAGGCTTTGCAGTGAGATTGCTTCAAAGTTGATTTATTATTATAATCATCATCAATGCTATTTTGAAATATACACCCTGATATTGTAAGGAAAAGGTCAGCCACCTTTGAACTGTGAAGTGCCAGGTTATATTCTTCCCCAAAATAGTGATTAAATTTGGTGGCAGACACTTTGCAAAGCTGAGGAGGCAGAGTGTGGTAGAATGACAAGGTGGTGCTGTCTGCTCCAGTTTGCTCTCAGGGAAGTGGTGCAGTGTCCAGGCTCCCAGCTCTGGGGGAGGTGACAGCTCAGTGTGCGACAGCTCTGGGCTCCTGACTCTGCTGGGCCTGCTCAGGGATATTTGGGTCTGGTTTATGCTGCCTTTGGTACCTGTGCTGTGGATTGCTCAGTCCTGCATTACAGCTTACAGAGCTGTGACTAGGACAGGGAGCATTAGGATAAATTGTAAAATACTTCTGAAGTGTATTGATTGCTGGCAAACTGCTTGTTGAAGCAAACAATTTCTTCTGGAAATACTGTGGTCTAAAACCACTTTAAAATAATGCTGCAGGGGAGATTTAAAGTGTGCATTATGATAGCTTAGAGTAACATTAAAATATTTATCTACCGCTATTCTTAAATTCATTAGAAACTTAATCTGATTCTTATGATACAGTAAGTCTCCAGTGACTAATCCGACAATTACATGCTTCCTAATGAGTAGTCTGAACATGACTGACCTTGCAAATACTTTGGCTTACAAAATAAGTACTTTATGTTGGTAAATTCCTTTTCCCCAAATTTCAGAGAGAAATATTAATTCTGCCCATGACTATGCAGGAACAGCAAACAAAAATGAACATTAATACTGAAAGTGTCTTGTACAAAAACTACAATAGCTTGTTAACTAAGACTGAGCATCATCCTCCCCCACTGTGAGCACATCAGTTAATCATAGTAGGCATTACTCAACTTCATTTGGCATCAGTAAAAATTCAGATGTAATACAAATATCAGGGTAAATCTTTCTCTAATTTGATGAGAGTGTAATTTTAATAATAGCCTTCTTTAATTCACCATAGCCTCTTGTAGAGCTGGGGAGCAATTAAAATGTTGGTTGTCTTATAAAGAATTCTTCAGACTACATTGATGTTGACCACTTACAGAGAGAGTTACACAGCTAGGGAAACGTTTTCTTAAAAATAGTTTTTAAAAATAGTGCTCTTGCCAGAGAGGTTATAATGAGGATATAGCTCTTGTAAGATTATCCAGTAGAAATGGCCACAGCTGATTTCTCCATGACAAGCCTTGCTCCTTTGCAACTCTCACAAATGCACTGCAGAAAAAGTATTCCATCTGCTGCAAACAGTGCTTTTCCTTTGTGCTGTGAGCAGCTGTCAAATACATGTAAATTGTGGTCTTTTTTTGATCAGCTGGACTGGCAAGGTGTTGTTTGAGAATTTCCCCTTTTGGAGTGTTTGCCATTATGTATTTAAGTGGGAGCTTGCAGATTTTCTCCATCTGTTCAGAGCCTACCCTATCACCTGATAAATACCTCGGAGCACGCAGTGGACATATCCTGCTTCCAGAAGTCAGTGAGGGCAAGAGCTCCTCCAGTCTGTTCATGCTAAAGTGTCCTGTAAGCTTTCTGTGGCACGTTTCGTATTACCATACAGCCACTGGATCTGTCTCTGCCCTTGTAAGGCAGGCAAGTTCTATGAAAGTAGGTACCTGATATAGAAAAATAAATGCTCTCGATTTTTAGATCTTACTAAAGACTGGGGATTTTTTTAAAATAGCAGAATGATTCCAAAAATTGCAGTTGTTTACAGAAAGGTTACATTCTGCCATCTATCTTTGTGCAGAAGTCCCATTGGGGTCTCTCAGCAGGCTACTCCCAAAACACAGATGTTTGTGGCTATTCATTCAGTGTTTTAGTTCTGCTGGATGCTTCTTACTCTCTAGCTTTTTGTTACTGGGAGCTTGTTAAAATATAAATGTTTCTTTTTGTTACCACCACCAGTGCTGTCTCCCAAGTTACCTAACAAAAAAAGTCTGTGTAGCTGCCACTGGGTGGTGTATGCCTTGTGTAAGTAAAACACACTAAAGTAAACTATCAGAGTTTTGTATAAATGGAACTTCCATATCTAACCCAAAAGCCTCCATGCCTGGTTTTTTCTTTTTTCCTAGAAAATTTGTCAGGAGTTTATCAAAGAAAGAAACTCCAGGACTTGGCTAGTAAAAAGAAGGGGGTGTATATATACATCCATGTCCTTGTAAAATTCAACTTTGAATGGGGGAATACTATGTGTGTTTATATTTTCCTTTTCAGCTTTTGTATGTTTCCATGCTTTCTTGAGAGCCACCTACTTTTACAAGCATGGAAAGGCCCTTAGTGTGTCTGCAGGCATCTTAAATTAATCACAGTTAGCTTTAGGACACAGTCCATATGTCGACCACCTAAATTTTTTAATAAATGTAAAGAAAGATGCCATTTTCTACCACTTCTGTGTAATTGATGTTGTTGTTCCACTTCTAAGAACATTTGTGGAACCTTCATGGGTGTAACTTTTGGTAGGATAGCAGATTTTTTTTTTTTTGTTAGGTAGCACAAACTATGTTGACCCAGGACTTATCCATTGGTCGATAACATGTTCATAGCCCACATGTTTGACTGTCCAAAGTCAGGTCTAGTTAAATAACTGAGGCTGAGTAATTGTTGAGGCTTTCAGAATAAAGAGAAACTACAGGAGGAAGAGGAAAGGAAACCTTTTATCTTCCACTGCTTTACTTTATGCATACCATCCAATTCAAGTTAATCTGTTCTGTTGGTTTCTTTTTACCTAGCACCTATTTACTTAAAAATATCAAAAGGCAAACTGTAATCCCAGTATGAGCATCCTGTAATTTATTTTCTCTTCTAGGTTAAGTCTGAACATGCTAGACAAGTATAAAAACAACTTCTGATTTCATCCCTTTAATTTGCTCAGCATTCCACAAAAACTACTAAGATACTGAAATTAAGTTTTCCCCATGTCTGTTATACATACCAACTTCTGCATGGGGAAACATAGCAATTATATGAAACCCATTGTGTTATCCTTTTGAGGCAGCAAAAGTTAAATTAGTCCTAGAAAGGTTCCCTCATGCAATAGGAGTGAATGTGTGGGGGGTGATATTTAGGAATATCTATGATTTATGACTGGAAAGATCTCAACAAAATCCAATGATATCCCACAGCCCTGCCTGTTGCCTTATGTTTTTTGGGCTTGTAGGAAAATTTACGCATAAAGCAAACAAGCTCCCAAACACAGTTAGAAAGAAAGAAGGGACTGATTTGGCTTGAAATGCAGTAAGGTATTTTTAGAGCCTGAAACTCTTACAAGAGCTTCTACTGACTAAAACTGATATGTATGACCAGCATAAGAGGCAAAGGAAGGAAAAGTTTTAGGATCTGTATCAGTAAAGAGTTCTCAGTCATTCTAAAGACTTTGGTAGCAAAGGGCCTCTCTACTTTTGCTCTAAAGGTCTGATTTTACTTTAATGATATGGAAGAATTACTGCAAACTTTTCACTGAAATGTGCCTCTTGTAGCTACTGGCTTTCTCTTCTATGCCATTTAGAAGGATTAGCATCAGAAGATGCTAATGAAGACCCAGTTTTTTCTAGATGAACTGACATAAGATAATACATGGTGGCTAAGCAAAATGCAAGAGCTGCAGACTGTTACCTTCTGTGCCTGAGCTGGCAGTAAATTATGAAGGAAGCAGGTTAGGAAATTAAGTGACCCAAATTACAATAGAAAAGAGTTCAGGCACTCTGGATGTCACCTTGTGCAAGGTCAGATAAGGGAATATATCTGTTTTCCTGAGAATTGCCAGGTGAGGTGGAGATGTAGCAATGGTGCATCTGTCCTGAGTGCTATGAATGATGCTGCTGCCACACCTGCACCTGACGCGGCGGGAGCCTGCTGCGCTCCTGATGCATTGTGCAGCTCTGGTGTGAATGGCTGGGACTATTTTTGGACATAACGAAATAAGGATGAAGGTTACTTTTCAGTACTAACTCCTTTCTTTAGTCTGTCTGGGTGGTGAGCAGAGAGGTTTTCTGACTGCTCTCAGAAGTTTTGGAGGTACCAAGCTCGACCGAGTGTTTCATTAACACCAGTATCCTATAAAGTTCCAAGGACAGGTATAATCCCATGAGATTTAATAGGGGTTTTCCCATTCATCCTGCATTCCTATTTTCACAGGAAGCAATTATTTTATGCTAAAAGTGTATGAACTGTTAGCCTTTATCACCAGGCAACCACACCATCCCTATATAGATAGATAACTACCTTTCAGAATACACTTTCTCCCTGTCGCTTCTCTCTGTGTGGTTCACCGTTCACACACAGTTCTCCATCTGCCAGGCAGGGTTTGTTCTTTCTGTGTGTGATTCGAAAGCACCCCAGGCACCTGCCCGGTTTGCAGATGGTGTTACTCCATCACAGCCTGGAGTCATCACTGACAACACAGCGTACTCAAGGAGATGAAAGAGGATGATGGAGTTAAAGTCTTACTGAAGACATACCAGACAATCTGAGCCAACTATAGTTACCGTCTGTAATTTTTGGTTGCTGTCATTGCCAAACTGTGCAGGAGGTGAGGTTTTGTTTGTAACAAGTCTCCTACCTACTTCGGAGGAGGGGAGAACCCCCACAGTGCAGAACCGAGGGCAGAAATCACGATCCTACAATAAAACTGCCCCCAGGAAACCTTTCAGTGGACTGGCGCTAGCTCTTCTGGATGCTGTTTTTCTGCTTGAGTGTTTTTGGCTTAGCCTTTCTCTCCCCCCTCCACCCCCTTCCCTTTGGTGCTATTTTTTGCGAACGAAAAAAAAAAAAAAGTGTTAAGCAGCCTGGAGCGGCAGCAGAAGGCAAATACGCCTGTACTCAAAAACTAAGTTAAACTTGGAGGAGTGTGCGAGCAGCCACTCCCGGGCAGGGGCAGAGCGGTGTCCGGGAGCCCCGGGAGGAGCAGGGAGCGGAGCTGGGGAGCGCGGTGATGCCGCCGCTCCTCCCTTCGCCCTCGGGCACCGCTCCCGGCTGCGCCCCAGCAACTCCGCCAACAACAGCGGCATGTTCTCGGCCCGTGCGACTCGGGGGTGCGGGACCGGGGAAAAAAAACACCTCGCAAAGCGGTTCTCTTACCCCCTCCATTTTTGTAGCAGAGGTATGGAAATCGCCAGACGTTGGCCAGGTCCACGGCGAAGCCGATGACGGAGAGGAGGAAGTCGATCTTCTTGCCCCAGGTCTCCCTGTCCTGGGTGCCGTAGCGCGGCGCGGGGCCGGCGGGCAGCAGGCTGCTGCTGGTGTACTGCACCCCGTTGTGCTCCTTCACCAGGATCAGCTCCACGTCCTTCTTGGGCGGCGGCGGCGGCCCCGCGCGGTCCGGCAAGGGGGCCACCACCGACACTTTGCGCTCGGGCTGGACCTGTTTGTTCATCCTCGCCTTAAACATCCAGAGAGAGCGAGCTGAGGAGGGGGCGCGGGCGCGCAGATAACGGAAGCGCGCTCCCCGCTGGAGGCGACTCCGCGCTCAGCCCGGCGGTGTCAGCGCGGCGGGAGCGAGGCACGGCCGTAATAAGAGCCATGCAAATGAGGCGGGAGAGGGGGGACCGCGGCGCCCCCGGGGAGCGGGGCTGCCCGCGCCTTCTGCCGCGGCCAGCGGCCGCACCTGGGGCCGCCGCCCGGCCCCGCCAGCTCCGACCAGCGCCCCGCACCGCCCGGAGCTCCCGCTGTCTGGGGTCCGCACTGCCCGGAGCCCCGCACTGCCCGGAGCCCCGCACCGCCCGGAGCTCCCGCTGTCTGGGGTCCGCACTGCCCGGAGCCCCGCACTGCCCGGAGCCCCGCACTGCCCGGAGCCCCGCACTGCCCAGACCCGCACTGCCCGGAGCCCCGCACTGCCCGGAGCTCCCGCTGTCTGGGGTCCACACTGCCCGGAGCCCCGCACTGCCCGGAGCCCCGCACTGCCCGGTGTCCGCACTGCCCGGAGCCCCGCAC
>PYHW01010485.1:2276193-2311956 GCA_013186435.1 Turdus rufiventris | reverse complement strand
GCTTGCAGGCAACAGGTAGAGCCTGCTTGGATTGCCCACTTCCCTTCTTTCTCGGCTGATGTCCCCTGTCCGCTAGTGCGGCTTTAGTTAAACAGCAGAAGTTTTGGCTTTTAACATCAGAACCTAATGGGACGCAGGCTGCACGGCAGAGCTGGACACTGCTAATGCTGCTATGCCAGGGCTGATGTATGACCAGCTTCTTCTTTCATGGCAAGTGTGAGGCTGGTAAAATTCAGCTGTGAGGTTGAGGTATTCATGGGACATTAACTATTTGCTGCTATTCCAAATGGAACCCGAGTGTTTTACATGTAAAAGGGGCAAAGAACTATCTGGCAGAACAGTGACTGGTGCCAGAAGTTGGCTAAATACAGCTGCAGAAAGGGGTTATTAGGGACTCTTCTTGTTACAACTGTGAAGAGTAACTCTACATTCTGTGCCAGTCAAGGGAATAAAATTTGTCCACAAAAGACAGAAAACACCTCTTCCTCCCCAGTATTAAATAGCTTCCCTTCTGCCTGGCATCAGTGAGAGCAGGTCAGGTCACAGAGGATTCTCGAAGATGTTACAGCCTACCATACTTATTTACTCTGCTTGGGCTGATTAAACACTGTTACATATATTGTAATACATAAAGAGGTGCTAGTCAGAGTTCATAAAGAATTCCAGATTTCTCTGCAAACTTGGAATGTGAAAAATAATATCACCTCAGAGTTAAAGTTCACATATTGGCATCCTTCCCACCTCTTTTCAGGCCACAATAAAAAGATGCTACCAAGGCAGCTGGTGACAATAGACAGATTTTGTCTTTGCCAAAAACACTTGGTTCAACCTCCAACATCCAAACACTGAATCTTAAAGCCTTCATTTGGGTGAAATATTTGAGCAGTGGCTATACTGATCCAGAACACTTAGGTGCTCAGACCATGCAGCTCATTCGTTCTCTTTTGGTTACTCTGTGATTTCCTGTCCTCATCTCTTTCCAATACCCCACACAAGACCTGTATCTCTTTGTGACCCTCCATGCCATACATGCTGTAAGTCTGTATGATACCCCATAGTGCCCTAGGAGCAGTTGCTGTTTTCCTGTGCCGTGCAGCCCACGGGATCATGCTCGTGCGCAGCTGCACTGCTGCCTTCTCCTTGTACCACACTCAGTCACTGCCCCACATGCACCAAACACACCAAATACAAACCTGTTCCATGCACTGCCCACAAATATGCCTGGCTTGCCTGAGTTTAAGTGAGTCTGCACCCGATTCTCCCACAGCAAATAAAGGACACGCTCTGTTTCGGACATAAAGGCAGCCCTGAAGGCATCTCACTGACAAACTCACCAGACAGCACTGGGGATGTCTCTGTCCCATTCTCTGATACCTATGCGGAGGGGGAAGATGACTGAAGGGAGATTGCTCCTTCTTGGTTCCACCACTCAGGGTCTGCAGTCTGTCTGGGAGCTGAAGATGTAGCCTAGCCAGTAAGGAGCTTTTTAAACCTGGTTCCTGTCTCTCCACGTGACTATCAGTGCCTTAATGGTCTGCACAGACTTCCTACGCTAGACAGCGGCACTCCCATATTGCTTCTGGAAAAATAAGGCCTTGCTAAGGAACACCCTTTTCCCCACAAGGTCTCAATTAGCTGAGCTTGATCATGATGTCTGTGGTGGGAGGAATCTAGAAAGCCCCCACTTATTTCCTAAGAGAATTAAGTCACTATGCATATGTGTGTGTGTGTGTGTATATATATATATATTTGTGTATATATATACCTCTAGTTCTTGCATGGAAAGTGTGCACAATCTGGTTAATGTAATATCCATTGCACCCTCAAGGTAAGAAAGTCCTCAATTGAATTTTATGAAAAAGTTGCTTAATCTTGAATCTGTCTGGATCTTGTTATGCCTAATGTAGCCTGACAGTGGGTAGAGTTGAAGCCAGAGAAGAGAATATTGTATTTAGAAGCCTCAGTGGGGCCAGGCAAGATGGCAGGGTGTTAGTGATATGCCACTGTTGGCTGGGAAATAGGTTGTAATTTACTTCAGAAAATAGTCAGGTATTACAATGAGGTTAGTCCTCAGTTATTCAAATTCTTGTCTGTCACTGCTTGCGATGAACATACTGTGTTCTGTAACACTAAACTGAGGCTGCCACTCACATTAGTGTCTAGGAAGGAAAAAAACCCAATGAACAACAATTCTCTGTGTGCTGTCAGAGCTCCCTTTGCTGGTGGTGTGAAGGCTCACTGTGCTTGCTGGCACAGGGTTTGAATTCTCCAGTGCTGTCAACACAGCCCTTTGCCACTGACACTACAGAACTACAGGAGCTGTCTACAGTCCTTCCTGTGAACCTAGGAACATCTTCTGAGAAGGGTGCTGTCAAACAGTGTTCAAATATGCTGGAAGTTGCACTTTACAGTTGGTGCATCTCTAAGAGTCTTGCTTCATGGAGTGTCTGGTACACTTGGTGCAAGAGCTTGGCAGTTGAGCCAGACAAAACAGTAACTGAACAAGGAGATAATTATTTTATGAGTAAATTGAGGTAAACATCACTAAGAAAAACCCCTCACCATTATTTAAACCAAAGGAATCACAATAAAATGAAAAGAGTTCAACTATCCAATGCAATGGGAGCTAAAGAATTGGGGTTTGGGATATCTTTTATGAATAGATTTGTATGACAAAGTTGTTTCAGACTTGGGACGTCAGTGTCTTCTTATAATCTGAGATAAAATGAAAAGAGTAAAAGAGGCAATGAATATATACACCAAGTATTGAATTTCATGTCCTGGTACATCCACAGAAATTCATTCTGGCCTTAAGGCTCACCAGCCCTAAAGACGAAACATTTTTCAAACAAAGTGCAGAAGTTGAATGAAGTTAGGTTTGGATACTGTGTAATAGATGAAACTCGAGGAGTAGCCAGTTGCTGTAGGAACTGGGAACAAAGCCTTCTGACTAAATCAATGTTAAAAGGATTTCACAGTGATAGGAACATGGCATTGGCAGGGGTGCCCATCTTTCTAGGTTAGCAGGTAAAGGACGCCATGCCAGAGACCACACTGGGCATCTTTTAATGACAGCAGATATATCAACCCCAGTTTCTTGGACTTTTAAGAGTGGGTTGGGCAGGTTTGCTTCACAGTGTCTCTAAAATCACAATGCCATTCCAAATGTAATGTTTACTTAGTATTTAAAACTTCTGTGTTTTGTTGTTAGCAGGCTGCTGTCATAGTATCTCTTCCTCAGAGCTGGAGAAATGCATCTCTTCCACTGAGAAGAGCTTGTTTGGGTTGATCCAACCCTGCATTTTGACAGTGTCTGTCACGTTACAAACTGTCTTTAGACTGAAAATAAATATTACAGAAACACTTTACAGTATTTTGGTATTCTGTTCATGTAAGAATGCCAAGTTCTAGGGGAAGACAAGGCTTCTCTCTGTTTCTTGATAGCAGCTTTTGTAACTTCCTTATCAAATCGCTTGAGATTGTCACAAATACACACCTTCAAATCTTGTTTTACTTGGGATCTGCTACCTCTGGCATCAGATGATGTTCATGAGACCCTCAGTATCACTCAAGTAAGTTATCCTATGGCTTCTTTATCATTTTATGATGTATAGAATACGTGTGGGGAGAGGATGATGTTAAAGTCCAGGTGTTTTATCCCTCATAATGACACCACTTGCCCCTTCTCTATAGGCATACGTTTTTCACCTCCCTTTGACCTCTTTCCTCTTTCCTAGCACTTAGTGTCTTTTAAAGATTTGAATCTTCTTTGGAACATTTTCACAGTAGTTAAGTTTCAGCTTCAGCATATTCTCTCTTGCTACCTGTTTTGGATCACTAGCTGCTGCTGCTGCTTTGGCATCAGGCTTATTCTGTGCCAGAGATAGTTGTATGAGTGTGGTTTGAAAAGCTGCATATAGGTGGGGTGGAACCCCTGTTTCAGTCTGAGTGTGCATGAGGTGCACTCCATCCTCCTGCCTTACCTTGCTTTGTGCAAGAGAGAAGTGGGTGCAGGGTCCAAAGAGCGCAAGGGTCCAAAAGGACCAAATGGGAGCAAGGGCACACACTGAGCTCATCTCTGCTTTGAACACTAGCAGAACCAGTAGAGTTGGCTCTGCTGTAGTCCTTCCTCTGGGTTCACCAGGTTATAGTTCTGCATAATCTTTCTCTTTTCTGGTTGGAATGAACCTTTCTTGAGCAAAACTGGCCTAGATTTTTGATGAAGTCTTACCAACCTTTAGCGAAATGGTAATAATTTCCAAGACTATCAGCCAAGATTTTAATGAGAAGGGGATCTCACTTGCCTTTTTCACATCTGTACTGAATGTTTGTCCACAGACAGGCTATGAACACCCAAGACATTCTCCACTGTCACTTCTGTAATTCTTCAAGACCGGGTTTGCAGTTTTATTCTTTTTACTTCCATCCCATCTTTGTTATGCTAGGTTTCCTTTTTTTCCCCTGTGTGAGTCCCATTCTTCACTGATTAAATGTTGCCTGCCAACTTCATCATCTCCAAATTTCATTAGCAAACACAAACTTTTGGGTGCATATTATTAATGCAAATATTTAATAAGATCATTCTCACTGACAGATCTTTCAAGATGGGTAATCTCACTCCAAGCCTGTAATTATCCTTACAGCACAACATAGTATTATATCCTCTTTAGTCAGTTCCTTTCCTGTCTTAACAATTCTATTTATCTCCATGTCTTCTGCTCAGACTAACAATTACAAATGTCATTGTAACAGCTACTTTTGTAAAGTCGTGATAGATTAATATCTACCTCATTTTCCTTGCTTTTATATAAGGCAGTTATGAGAAAAAGGCACCAGATTAATCTGCCTTCCTTTGGGAAGCTGTGTTCACACGTAGGAGTGTTCTGTGCTTGTACACCTGGGGGTAGAAGTCATGAGAAGTGTTTGAGCTTGGCAACTCCATGTGGTCATAGCATTATTTGCATCTGCCTAAATCAAGGTTTTTGTATTCATCATTTCTGTCACCTGCAGACCTCAAACAAGACACCTTGCTTGATGTCCAATGCTAGACTGAGAGATGACTCAAAATATCTGGTGCTTAAAAATTTGCTGAATTTCATATGATCCTAAGATCATTTTTTCACTCCACTGCTGATGACAAGGTGCTGGGTATTATTTTCCTCCTGCTGAAAAGACTAAACAAAAAACCAGAAGCAATCTTTTCTTACGTGCTGGGAGGACCTGTCTTATTTTTGCTGCCAGTCTCTTGCTGATATCATTGCTTGTACAGCAAATAAAATATGTCCAATTGTGCAGACTGCAAAAAAAAAAAAAAAAGACTGAGAATGAGCTTGATATCTTGCTTAACTAATAAAAAGTACCTTAATACAGGCTACTGATCTTCAGTTTATTGCATGCTATACTGAACATTAAGTAGCCTCATTCAGTTTAAGAGGGATCATGCATCTGTATCTGAAGGCACAATAGGATGAATTCTTTTTCCAAATGCAAAACAACTGGTTTCACTGATTGCAATAAAGTCCAAACAAAGAGTGAAAACCTTTAAATTATGAATGGTTGGTGCTTTCTACTGGGCGTAATATTTGGGATCAAATTTCCTCCTTTGGTACAGAAACAGATCTCCCTGTGGCCAGTGAGAATGATATGTGGAAAGGAGATGCCAAAATGAAAGCCTCACTTCTGTTTCTCATTTTTGAGAATTCTCATTTTCCAAAAGTACTCAGAAACAATCAAATTATGCTAAATAAAGTTGCTTTTTCACTAAGAGAAAGTGTGCAAGCAGAGGTTCACACTACAATTGCCCAAGTTTTACACTGTGGCTATATCCAAATCAGAATTCTGTTGTGCTAGGTGCTGGACATCCACAAGGACAGAAAAAAGTCAGATTCATCTTACCTACCTAGAAGCAATGAGCTTTCCATTGCTGTTACTTGAGAGAAAGGATCATTGTGGCTGTTAGTGGTCCTAAGGCATTTCCTTAAGCTTTTGATACTGTGATTCCATGTCTTTGAGATGGAAAGACAAAAATCAATCCAGTAGCTAATTAAAAATCAGCTCATCCTCAAAAAAATCAACTGAAAAAAGACCAATTTTATACTTCTCTTAAGGAGAAAGTCAACCTCTAAAAATATAAACTTTTGAAACAATTCAAGTCTCATAATAGGTGTTAGTTGAAGAGCAAAAAATAGTTTCTCCACAAAGCTTAAAAACTTCTTGTATGTTTTGCCTTATGGAAGTTTACACATTCATCTCACAGGTGTCTTCACCTCACATATAGGTTTGAGTGGGTTTTACTCTCTTTTGCTGTCCAAAACCTTTGCAGTTCTATAGCAATAGGCACATCAAGCTGTGAACTGATTTAGTACTTGGAAACCTCCAGTTGCCCTTAGTTGTAGCATTTATCCAAGTACAGCACCAAGTAGCAATTTAGCTTCCCAGCTAACATTGAGTAGTTTGGACAGTTCTAAGTAAATTGTTTTTGTTGAGCTGATTGTTTTAAAATTAAGCCTCCAAGCACTGAAAGAATCAGCAATGCCAAAGGAGACTCAGAGCCTGTCCTCAAAGTTATGACAAGTCAGGCACTTGGCAGTTTTCACAATGACCTATATTTTAATATGGGCTATTGGATTATTTCTAAAGAGGCTTCTTAGCTATAAAAGAATTATGCTCATTGGCTGGGCTGTGGCAAAAATACAATTGAATTAAGGATTGAAATAATTTAGGATCCAGCTGGACAAGTTGTCCCTGCGGCTGAGCAGTAACAGATGTATTAAGCATTGGAAATTGCACAGAAAAAAAGGTATAATTGATCTAAGGTAACCTCACTACTTTATATTAAATAAATCAATGCTGATAAGCTGAAAGGTTAGAAGCAAGAAGCTGAATTGAAGGAAGGTGGAGTTGGAAAAAAGCAACTCTAAGTAAAACAAGTCAACTTTTATGTCCTAAATGTGGTAGGGACTATGGACACTTGATTTCTCTAAGTACAGTGGCTATGAATTTCCAAATCAGCAGAGCCCTGGGGAGTGTTGGGGGATGTGAAGGAGAGGTTGCTATTTCTGTGTGAAAAAAGAAAATCATAACTAGCCACCTCTGTGTTAGTTGTGCATCTACGGTGATTCATGACTGAAAAGCACAGGTGACCCACAGGGCTCACTCACCTGTTCCTGTACCTATCACTGCTGTTCAGCTCAAGGATTCAGAAGGAAGGCTGCATCACAACAACCCCATTACACCAAGCAGCTGAGGTTTTTGGAGTGCAGTGTGCATGTGCATGTGTGTTAAAAGAAGCAGGCAAGCCCAAAATGTTGGCCAGTAATGCGGGAGACAGTAAGTTCCTTCTGGAGACACCCAGTGCCTGAATATCAGCAAATGCAGAGGTACTGGAGGAGGAGGTTGTAAAATGAAGAACAACATACTTTTCTAGTTAAAAGTGTTTTTTGAAAAGCCAGAGGAAAACTTTACAAGGTGAGAGCAACTTCAAATAAACTTGTGTGTGTGTTTAATGCAGCTGGCAATACTGCAGGGTAGTAGAAGACAGGATCCCCCTGCTGTTACTCAACTCCTAATTCCATTTCTTCATTTCCAGACTAAGCACAAATAGTTTCATTAGAAATGAACCTTGTTTTGCAAAGAATGAAAAGATATATTTTAAAATATTTGAATTATTGCTTTAGGTGCAGGTCTAGCAAAATGAACTCAAACTTGTACGAGTGCTGTGCTTTGGGTGCGCACATTAAATGGGACGTGCGAGGAAGGGGCAGCAGGGGCAGCTGGAGCCAGGTGCGCTCCCTGTGTGCCCCTGGGGAGGGGTCGAGTGTGTTGGTTGTTGGTTTGTTTGTTTGGGGTGTGTTGGCTGTTGACTTGTTTGTTGGGGCTGTGTTGGTTGTTGGTTTGTTTGTTGGGGGAGTGTTTGTTTGTTGGGGTTGTGTTGGTTGTTGGTTTGTTTGTTGGGGGAGTGTTTGTTTGTTTGTTGGGGCTGTGTTGGTTGTTGGTTGGTTTGTGGGGCTGCTCAGACCCGAACAGCTGCAGTCGGTGCCGGTGTCGGTGTCGGTGTCGGTACCGGTGCCAGTGTGTCGGTGTCGGTACTGGTGCCAGTGTGTCGGTGCCAGTGTGTCAGTGCTGGTGTCGGTGTCGGTGTGTTGGTGTTGGTGTGTCAGTGTCGGTGTGTCGGTGTCGGTATTGGTACCGGTGTCAGTGCCGGTGCCAGTGCCGGTGCCGATGTTGGTGTGTCGGTGTCGGTGTGTCAGTGCTGGTGTTGGTGTCGGTGTCAGTGTCGGTGTGTCGGTGTCAGTGTGTCGGTGTCAGTGTCGATGCCCGTGTCGGTGTCGGTGCTGGTGCCGGTGTCGGTGTCAGTGTCGGTGCCGGTGTNGTCGGTGTCGATGCCCGTGTCGGTGTCGGTGTCGGTGTCGGTGCTGGTGCCGGTGTCGGTGTCGGTGTCGGTGCCGGCTCTCGGGGCCGTGCCCGGCCAGCGGGGATACAGCGGGAGCCGCTCCCGGCGATGCGCGGCACAGCCGGAGCCCCTTTGGGCTGCCCTGAAGCTCCATCTGCTGGAGGAGCCTCCCGAGCCCGGGCAGCACCGGCAGCAGCCGCGGCTCGGGCTCCGATCCTACCGGGGGCTGCGCTCCCATGGGCTCTCCTTCCAAAAACCACCGCAGAGCTCCGAAGGACCCGACAGCAGCAGTTCCCACAGATACTAAAGATTTCTGCTTTGAGAATGAGGAAGATCCAAACTTCCTCAAGGGTGCAGCAAATATGCCGATTTGAAGCATGTACTTTATGTGTGAATAGCGTGTGACCTGTGAACAGCGATGCTAAAGGTCAGTTCCGCACGCAAAGTCAAACAAAGTTTAGCAAATGTTGTTAAAATAATGTTTTAGCTAAGATTTTGCTGTGGCACAAATGAATAGAAGAATTGATACTAGAACATGGCTCTGCCTGTGACATTCCTCTGACAGCCACCCTTTTTCACACCAGATTTCTTCTGTCTCTGCCACTTGAAGGAACTGAAACTTTTGTGACCTACTAATTCCATGCAGATCTGCTGAACCTAATAAGAAATTTTGTCTTATTGTGTCTTGTCCTCAGCAGGGAAGAATCTCTGACACAAAATAAAGTGGAATGAAAATTCTGATTTTGGAGCTAGACATAGATGAGAAGAATCAGTTGTTTCTTACTTAATTTCAAATAAACAAGCGGAGATGTAACCAGCAGGTAAACATGCAGTCATCCTTCCTTGCTGTGATTACTTAGTTTTCAAGCTGCTCTTAATCAAAGTTTTTTTTGCATCTTAGCAAACATAACCATAGAAATGTCTAAACATAAAATTATGTAATTAAAAATATGATGTTACTTTGGCGCCAGCTAAACCTTAAGTTTTTGTTTATGTACTGAAATAATAGTGATACCAGAAGATTAATCACCATGAGACATTCTTTGTGAGACTTTATATTCTGAAGGAAAAATGGAACATTCATATGTACCCTCAACATAGAAAAACATCTCTGGCTTTCTGAAGATTTTCATGCTGCAATCTCTTGGTGTCTGAGTGTATAATTCCTTGTGGTCAAGGTCCAAAATTATCACAGAACAGTAAGCTGTACATCCTGAATCCTAATTCTTCAAAGAAGCTTTTAAATTGATGGCAGGCTGTGAAATATTAGTTTGGGCAAGGATCAGCCTTGAGCCTGCACACACACTGCAGAAGGAAGTCAATGGGCCTGTTTCATTCCTGGCTTCTGCATCTTTTAGCAGTTTGTGGAATCTCTGAGGGAGGGAATGTGGAGTTCAGTGCCTCTTTCTGAGGTCTCACAGCAGCGTGGATTGCCTGAGCCCAGCTCCATCAGGGGTGCTGAGTCCTTCCAGTGAGGGCTCTGAGCTAGTGAGCAGAGCAAGATGCAGAACTTTCTGAGGAAGCTGTGCTACATGGCTTGTTTTTTTTAGAGTTTTTTGAGCTGGCAGCAAAGGGCTGGCTGGTTTATTTAGGCTGGAAGAAGGAATAGGTGAGTGCATTTGCTGGACTCTGATCTCCAGTTAGCC
Source organism: Turdus rufiventris (assembly GCA_013186435.1). Lineage (NCBI taxonomy): Eukaryota > Metazoa > Chordata > Aves > Passeriformes > Turdidae > Turdus > Turdus rufiventris. The sequence continues at coordinate 2,301,918 of PYHW01010485.1, read as the reverse complement.
TTTTCAATAAATTAAAAAGTAGGGAGGAAATCATGGTGGAGTTAAAGGATGGGAGGATGAGTTGTTTGAGAGTGAGAAGCTCCTTCCTACATCTTTTTTTTCTTCATCAGGGCTGTGCTCTAGGAGACCCTAGGTCGAAATTGGAAGGAAAACTCTACATTGAGGGAATATTGTTTACATAGTTATATATAATCAGTGTATGCTGATTTAGCAACACTAGAAGAGAAAAAATAAGATGGAACCTAATGAAGTTGGTATGGTCAATAACTTCATCAGGAGAGGGCCACTGAAGGCAAAACTATCTGTGTTTTGCCACATTTAGGTCAGTGACTAGGTTGTCTGCTTTTTTTTGGTACAGAATTGCTGCAGCTGCCTTCAACATCCCCCTTTCCTGTGGCTTCATCCCCACAGCTCTTGATCTGTGTGTCTGTAAGGAGGCACAAGCAGGGTTTCATGCAGTGACAACACTTCTGTATTCTCTTTCTCAATCAATTAATAATTAACATTGACCACCCATGACTCTATTATTTATCTGATACTTTTCCCTATTTTCTCTTATCCTCATTCTTTCTTCCCTCTTCTGCATTGGTCTCAGCAAAACTTTGTTCCAGACCCTACAGGGAGAAGGAGAAAATGGGTCAGAGCTCCAGAGGCAGCAGCAGGGCGCAATCTTCTTACTGGAACAAGGGACCAGGAACAGAGAAGTGCTGGAAGCTTTGTACTGTGTTTCTGGTATAATAGCACAGCTCTGATGGCACACTAATTCAGTTTTTTACTTTTAGGAACCACTAAGGCAGCACTGATGCTTCCTTAACTGTGCTAGTTCATTATCATACAATGTAATTTTCTGATTCTGGTATACAGTTTGTAGGACTTATTTTCTGGGTTCTGTTTCTTGGCAGATCTAGCTGATAAGGCAGCTTCCAAAAATATACATGAAAAGGCCGGGTTTCTGTGTGGAATAAATGATGATTTGTATCTCGGTGGAGTTTGAACACTGTTGTTATAAAATGCCCAAAAGAAAGGCCAGTCCAAACCCTAGAGAATTAAAGTAAAAAAAAATAATAATCAGATAAGAACATGTAAAAAGCTCACATCAAAATCCCAAACTTTTGGAAGGAATTTGGATGTCAATTGGGTCTTAGAAGCTCTGGAGGATTTATAATTATAAGAATACCAAATAAAACTCCGGCAGAAGCCTTGCCATGTCATTGCTGACATTAACACTAGGCTGCTTACTGGGATTGATAGACGCTTTCTTCTTTCTTGTTTAATAATCTATTTCCTCTTGGAGGAAAACCGTGGTAGTAAAACTCAGCAAAGCCAACAATGTGTCTCATAAACAAATTAATTTCCTTCTTCAAACATTGTTTCATTCAAGAGCAATACATTCAAAATTCCTTTTAGTGCTGAGTTCTTAATTGGTTCCTTTTGCAGGAATGCAGCAGCCATTCTTTGAATCTTCCTTGAAGTTTGCTGAATTTGTTAAAATTGGCTTTGTTATCTTTATTGAGCTGCAGTAAGAGAATGATCTTGATAACATAATTAATATATGATTTTATTTAGAGTTTCTTAGGAGAAACCCACACTTTTTTTGTAATGGTGAGCATTTGCCTGTAATATGTATAAAAAATCACCTTTAAATTTTCCCTAGAGGGATACAGCTGAGTTTCAGAATTGTGTAATGATACCTAGAACAAACAAATGAGGGATGCCTTTTCCTGTCGTGAGGAGATCTCATTTCATCTGCTTCTGAGAAAGCCTCATATTGCTAATGGTCAGACACTGAGTGAAACAATTATGCAACTAAAGTTACCATGATTTTAGCATTGATATTGCTGGAAGAGCATAAATACTTCCTGGAAGACTGTGGTTTAGGTTAGTGATTTGTATTTCCTCTTTTTTGGGGGGGAGGGAGGGGATGGTGAAGGATCTTTAAAAAATTTTGATTCATTCGAAGAGTAGGGGAAACAATATGTGATTGCGGCTATGTGGCAAGGCTGGTAAGTAAGGCTCGAGCTGTGGAAGAGAGTCTGGTGTAACCCAGGGTGGAATGTGTCCCATTAAAGTCATTCCCTAGGTGTTCTCTTGTGCTGAGCGGATTCAGAGATCAGCAGCCCTGGCTTTTGAACCATTTATGAACTAATGAGAACCCCAAGATGAGTGTGGTGATGAACATTGACCAGTTCCAGTAGAAGGCTGTGAGCAAGAGGAGGTCACAGCAAAATACGGCACCATGGCAGCGCTCCCTCACCAGCCCTGAGCAGTGAAAGAGTTGGACAGAAGCTTCTATTGCTGGAAAAGAGCCAACACACAGAGAGCTGCCCTGTGAGCAGCCCCAACCCTCAGCAGCACAAACCAGCCCAGAGTGGGACTGTGCCACAGGAATGAGATGAGCTGCCTCGAGCATCAGTGGGGCTTTCAGCACACAAAGTGCTCGGGGTTCTCTGCCCTGGGTGCAAACCCTTCCACTGCCCCCAGTGCTGGAAATTCCCTGCCTTGCTCCTGGGAGCCACCAAGTCTGTGTTGTGCTGCTCTGCTGTGCCTCTGGCTGCAGTGCCTAATTACCAGGATGGAAGTTGTTCTTCCTTGAGGACTGTGAAAGAAACCTGGCTTCTCATCAGTCTTTGTTTGCCCTAAGAAAGCAGTGGAGGAAGAGAGGTTTGTGTTTTCTTACCACTCCTGTGCTTAGGTCCTCCAGAGATCTTATTTTCACAATTAAAATGGATTTAATAGGGATTTTCTTCTATTCTACCACACAATCTTCGTGCACAGGGCTGTGTTTTCTGAAGAAACAGACTGAAAATGCATTTTACTGATACCTGGTCCTCTGAGCTGTAGGTAGATTTTTGGAACATGGTACATTAGGCACAGAGGCACCTTTGCTCTTTAAACAAAATGAGCTTCTGTCTCCGAATGCTTCCACACAGCATTTATCTAGAGATCAAGGTAAATTTTTACCTATCTCAGATACTTCCTCTGAAGTAACTGCTACTGAAAAAATAAAGAAGAGCTCTCCATTTTTAAAAATCATTTCCCACTGTCTGAAAGTGGATGGCACCAGTGGGTTACAGGCACCTGTGTAATGACAAACTTCTAACCCAAAGTAAATATTTTCTTTTGATGGTCTATTACACCAGTAAAGATTCCAGCTATGAAGTTTTTTAACCGAAGACTCCACATCTGTGTGCATTTTATTCCTTAGATTTTGGGTGACCTGATTGCAAAGCGCCCTTTTTAAGAGAGAAGAGATGCTAACCTTATAATCATGTCTTTTTTTTTTTGTAGTTCAGGTTGCATCTGAAACAATTGCCAAAGTGGTTTCTTTACTGCTGTTCTTAATTAGGAAGTGTCACTGAAATAAATTGGGTTCAGTTTTGCAGTATCAGTATCATTTATTATGGAGAGCATGGTGAGCTGAAATGTAGGTAGAGGGCTAACAACATCATTGAGTTATTTTGGGTTTTCTCAGGTAGGAGATGGTGGGATACACTGCTGGGTAGGCCTGGTTCAGAATCAGACTAGCACTTGCATATATTTTTCATCTAAGAATAGAGCGGGAATTTGCAATATTTTAGAGAAAGGGGTGAAATACTTAATATTTATTGCCCTGATAGAACAAATTACTTCCAGAGAAACATCCAGTGTTTAGGAATGATTCAGTCTTGATGAATTACCCTGCCATATACAGTGATACAGCCAAAGGAAACTTCCAGCTGGCTTCATTTTGTGTGACCAGTTGATATATTCCCAAGAGACTGAAGCCCTTTCTAAGGAGAGAGTCCTTTGTCCTGGTTGCATCAGCAGTCCTTTCTCGGGTACATTGTGCCATCCTTTTATGTGGGGTGTGTTTTGTCACCGTGCTGTATGGGAGATGTGTGCATAATAAATCCAGTAGAAATAAACAGTGTTTTCCCCCTTGTGAATATGTGATCTATGATTTATTTATCCACCCAGACTTGGACTAATAGCATGTCAAATGCTGCCTGTTTGTCTTCCTGTTGACATATTTCTATCAGCAGTGTCATCTGTATTATGGATAGGAAAAATATTAGCAGATTTATAAAACAATGGCTTAACGAGACTAGTTCTTTGATGTAAGCTAGATGGACTCCACTAGGGAAAATAATAAGAGATTAGGTGGAGGGGAGGGGTTTTTTGTTTGCTGTGAAATTGTTCAGATTAGGCTGCAAGAAGAATAAATGGAGACTGACTGACTCCACCAGAAGGTCAAACACTGACCTGTCTGCTGGGCTGATGTACTCCACTACAGCCCTGTAACTGCACAGAGAACTGAGATCTCTTTCTCTCACACCTTGGCATGCCCTGAGTCATGGTGGAAAGAGCAGGCTTGGTATCACAAAAGTGTCTAGTGACTGCAAGCAAGTCAGAGCTAGCTGTAGGTAAGAGGTACAACTATTTTGACAGGGAAAAATATGCTAGAAGAGTCTAAATGCATCATATTGCCATAACTGTACAATCCATTTAATTGTCTGATGCTGACAATTCATTGTCTGATGCTGAGTTCACTTTCTTGCATCCAAAAAAAAAAAATAGTGGGAGTGTTAAAGCAAAGAATGTCTAATTTGACTGCAAGGTTTGGAGCACCATGAGCATCCATAGATAATTCAGAAGTCAGAAATCTTGTGTTTCCATGTCTGCTACACCAGTGCTTTCCTGTGAAACTTTTGGCAGGGTAGTGGCTTTCTTTTTGCTTTGTCTATTTATAAACTGCTAAATACCTAGGAAAGGTAGAAACTGTTCTTAGGTGCTTTATACAACACTTCAATGGTTGTTTCTTCTTCTTAAGCTGCAAAGTCCATTTTAATAAAATGAATAATAATGGAGAGTATTGTCAAAGGTGCCTCCTAGTACTTGTTGCCCAAGGGGCTGGTTCTCTTTGGTCCACTAAGAATCTTTTCTACTAAAGAGGAGTTTGCACTATATAAAGCACAGATTTTTGCCTTAAATTTGGTAATACCAAAGGCAGAAAGAATGGTTCCTGCCTGTGTTTATTTCAAAGGCTGCTTTAGGTTTAGTGCAGCTTTGAGTTAATAATAGTTCAAACATGAACTTAAACCATATAGGTGACAATGACACTGTTTCTCTGCCCACTGTGTATACTGCCAATATACTTTTCTGCTTACAAGAGATGGGCTGTTAAGGATGTGATTAAATAACATTATGGAATTTGGCTTTCATTCGAAAGGCCAGTGGACAAAATGTAAACATTTTAAATGGTTTCTGCTTTGAATGGCTGCTGTAGCTCATGGCTGGTTATCTCCTGTTTCAAAGACTTCCTGCATTGAGGAAAATAGCTTTTCTAAAAGCTGCTGGCAGTTCTGGTATGACTCCTTCTAGTCTCCTGCACTTTTTCCTGTTCATTTCTTTTTTACGTTTTAAGAAAACACTTGGAATTTTCCTGCGATCTTTGATATCAGGAGATAGGAGCAGAAACACAGACTTGTGTATCTAATTGTGCACTTGGCCTTATCTTTGTCTGCAAGGCTGATGTTTACCTTTGAAAAGGAAATTATTCTTTTTGAACAATTATAGCCTCTAAGCTTTCATCATGTCTCTCTAATCTGTTGAAGCTTTGCTTATAGTGCACTGTCAGATGCTTAGTGAAATTTTAGGAAGTTAATGTCCTTAACAAAAGGGAAATAAAGGCTTTTTTAAAATAAGAAAGCTGTTTTTTAACAATAATTTGAGCTGATCAAGATGTTATTGATAAACTGGTCTTTTAAATTCCATAAGGGTGAAAGTAAGATACTGTAGTAGGCAGGAATGAGCAGTTGTAGGAAGAGAGCAAGGGGCAGCAGTTCATTGGATTGGAGCTAGCTCTACAGTGGACATTGCTGTGCTGTTTTTAAAAAGCCAAGCTTTGCACTGAGTGTATATGAACAGCAGCTTTGACTACAAACTACAGAAAGTCTTATTGTCTGCTGAGGAATGGTGAGTCTGGAGCTGAAGCTGAGAGTTTCTCTCTCTGGAGAACTAAAATGAAAATAGTCAGTAGTCTAGAAAGTGCAATCTGTGATGAAAAATCAAAGATTTTGCTTTTTGACTTAAGAAAGGCAGGCTGGGAGAGGCAGGAGCGAAACATGATGATAAGATCAGGATATGACGATAAGATCAGGATATAGTTTTGTGCAGTTATAAATACTTACCCAGCAGAAAAACAGAAATTAATCAATTCTCCTTGAGCAAGGTGAACACAACATTTCAGCTGCAAAAGTATTCAGGCTACACTAGAAGAAAAGCTTTTCTAATAGCAGAAATTATTGAGCAATGGATTGGATGGGCAAGGCTGTGCAGTGCTCCTTTGTGGAGGCCTTTAATGGCAGGTTTAATCCAGTGAATGCTCACTCCTTCAAATGAATGCTCTTACCCGTGCCCAGTATAGAACAAAGCAACGTGCAGCTGTAGCTTTATGGATGAGCCTTGCTTTCAACATATAATTTTCAATCTTGAAAGGAAGATTTTCAACTGACTATTTCTTGGAATAAAACTCATAATAAAAGTTAACAGATTAAAAAAGTTAATATTGATTTATTATCAACAAGGTAAAGCATTTAATAACATGAAAACCAAGAATAATCATGTTGTGAGAATAAAGGGGCATATATTTACTTCCAACTTGTTACAGCAAGAATTGGCTTAAAAAGTAGTGCTTAGCCAAGGTAATGAAGTATTTTCTATAATAACATTGTCATATGTCTCTGAAGTCAAGCTGTAGTTGTTATGCTGTAGAATATCACAAACTAAGAGGATGGCATAATAAAAAAAAATTAATCAGTTGTGCTCCTTGATGAAGGTGATGCAGTTCTCAGTATCCTTACAATAGCTAGACATGGAAATATTTCCTGTTTTCTGATTATTAGTATTGTTTTCTGCTTCTAGTAAGTACAAAGCATCTGCTTGATACCTACAGGATTAAGCATACACTGAAGTGCTTAGCAGAAGTTGGGTCCTTAAATGACCCTCCTGTATTTCCTTTGTCATGGCACTAAACCTGCTGTGCTTCTTGAACTTTATCTGAGTAAGTGCTGCATACTGTATTTATATCAGACACATTTTATTGTTTGCATTTTGGCTTTCTGAAATGTCAGAATTAATCTTATACTAATGAAATGTTCAAATTTCATCTCAGCTATGAACCTAGCTGCTAATCCTATAAGATGTTTACTCTCTGCCTCTCTGGCTATGTATAGTAACAGAGAGTCTGCCAACTTAAGCACTGCTGACAAACGTCTCCCTACTGCTAGCCAGTCTAATAAATGTTATTTCATTGAGTAAAGATTTAAAATTAATTAATTCAATGTCATTAAAATCCCTTGCAACCTTTGACAAGTTTGCTCTTACTGTAGGTCAGTAAAAGTAGTTACTTGAATACTGCCTGTGCCCCTGAACCCCACCAGACCTGGTAATTTTTATGTTTTAATCTTAAAATTTAAGTTTAATCCTTGTGGAATATAACTTTCAATGGTAGTAGCTATGTTTTAGCTGAAAATGTGGAGGGAGAAAGGAGAGAGAAAGGTGGGTTGTTTCAAGAGATGCAGAACAGAAGGGAAAAAGGTAAGCCAAAGGGCACTGACCAGAGTCCAGTCTTCCAGCAAATCATGCAGAGTGTAGCTACCAACCTCCCAAGCTTTTCATTAGAATTTCTCCTGTGGCATTCTCAAAGTGAGAGCTGTGTAATTCTCAGCATGGAATCTCAGGCTGCATTCCTTGTTGAAGGCTGTGGTCAGACTTCACAGCACTGTCTGGTATGGGTGTGTTTGTACATGTAGGGACATTTTTTACATTTGGTTTCTGAGCTTCAGGCCCTGATTTTCCACATCTACAGGCCCTGGGTAGCTCTTGGCACCTATGCAAACAGCACCAGGAGCTGCTCATGCAGAATGGTGGATTTATTTGCACTGGCATGGTGCCTGAGGCATTACCCAGGAGTAGGGCCCTGGTGGGCTGAGCACCATAGAAGAAAGGTCTCGACAAATGTTTCTCAGACTTCTGATACCCAGGGAATCCTTTGTTTAGATGGGAATTGCAAGGGAGATGGCAGGTGAGTCCCTTACCCTGTGCAGCTCTTCTGTGAATGGTCAATAGAGCTGTCACACAACACAGCCCTTGGCTGCACTCCTGGGGCTCTTAGTCCTGCTGGGGTCTTGAGAAGGGCTGAATGGGCAGAGCACACAACTGTTGTGCACAATTTCCTCTGTAGACCATTTAGGAATCACTGAACTTTGCCTCCTCTGCATCCCCATGCCATGGAGCAAGCTGATGAGAAGAGGATGTGACACTCACAGGAATATTGTGGAGTATGATTTGGCACCTCACCTCTGGTGCAGATGAGCACAAGAGTTCAGGAGCAGCAGGCACTGATGGTTTGGTGCCTCTGATTGGTGCTGCCCAACTGCTGAGTGTGAGGAGAGTAATTTTCAGATGCTTTCCCTCAAAGTGTTACTGCTGCTCATAGTTCTGATGGACAGCAACCAGCCAGGAGTTAGGTGATTTTGGCAGTTTAGTTAGTACCAGATGTATAACCTGACATGAAACCTGAATGTGTTATCTCTGTTTCCACTTATTTAGGCAGTAACACTGATGCAGCACAGGAAGTACAAATAGTTTTAATTTTCTTGGATTGAAAGATCTTTGTCACAGAAATCAACCTCTGGTGTGGCCAGCGGAGATTCTTAATTCACCTTCATTAAACTTAAAACATTTGTGTGTTCATTGTTCCAGGGTGAACAAAAAAGGTTCATTTTTCTAGGTGACCCAGCATTGCCTTTCATGTGTTCACAAACAGGAGCCTAGATGTATAAAATGTAAATGAGATTTATTTATAGTGTTACAGTTATCAAACCTCATGAATAACAGCATCCCATAAGCCTGTACTCTTGTGAATAAGTTGTGTTCCCCTCTTGTAACAGACTTGTCCTTGTCTCATTCTCACCTGTGTTAAGATTACTGGTGTTTCTGCGTACTTTAGTGTCTTATTTTTGTATCCATGAAGGATTTATCATCAAATCCATGTCAAAGCAAGACAGAGAAGTCCTGATTAAACAAAAATGGTGTTTTCTAGGGTGACATGAGGCCAATTACACCTTTCTGCTGTGCAGGACTCTCAATGTCCCTAAAGCATCCCATAGACTTATGAACTTAGACCTCAGGAAGTCTGAGGCAGAAAGGTGTCATCCCTCAATGCCTGATTGAGAGCCATTCTCTGTTTAGTATTTTTAACCTTCTCCTTCTGTTTAGTTCCTGCTCTGCCACTTAATGTAATGCCTGTTTATTGCAGCCTGCTTTTAGTTTGGTCCTTTTAAAAGCTCCCTGAGGCACAATGATGCCTAGAAATTAATGTATTCCCTTCCCGCACATCCAGCAGATGTGTGTATATTGAGTTACTGTCTCTAGTGTTTAGCTAATTTCTCTTCAGAGCATGGTTGAATCACTGCTACATACCAAACTCAGCTGTGGCCTTTCCTCTAACTACAGGGATATAGATTTATATTCACAATATTTTTAGCTTTAACTGCAAAGGGCTTGTGTGACTTGCAGATTTTTATAAAATATCCAAACGTGCTGTGCTATTGGACAGCACAGCTCCTGGTGCTGAACATGGCTGGATTCAGCAGCAGTGTGTGCAAGGCAGCCTTTGCATCCAGAGACCTTGAAGTGCTTTCCTTTGTCATCTTTGCCCACCCATCTTTTCTTACTGGTTGGAATAGAAATCAACTTTGAAGAGATTACTGCTGGTTAAAAAGCTGAGACTTTGGTTAATATGCTAGGTAAAAGCATCCTTGCTAAGAATTAGCATGTATTCTAGTATTCCTGTTTCTCTAATGGGGAAAATACTCTCCTAATGTTCACAATATTCAAAGCCATGATTATTACTCAACTGTGGTTGAGGTCACTCGTTTTGCATGTAAATGGTGATGCCTTATTTTCCCTCAAAAAATGGAGGTCTCTCTCCACAGATTTGCAGACCTTTGTACCATAATCCCTCTTGTCGAGGCAGTCACCAGAATTAACTCTTTGGAAGAGCACTGGTCCTGTCCTATTCTCATAACCCTACCATAAAGCAAAGTGCCATCATATAAAGAACTGAAAATGCCAACTTCAGGCTGAGTTTACCAAGGTAAGACATCTTCAGCATGATTTCCTGGAAACTGTCCCCCAGCCCCTTGTGGCAGACAAAGTACCCTTCCCACTGTACTAAAAATAAAAAGACTCAGTTGTTCAAGTAAAGTCTTTCAAAAAATATAGATCTATTTTAAGCACATTAAACATCAGGAGAGGCACAATTATAAACAGAGAAAGCAAAACATGGTAATGAGCTTGTGGCCAGACTGCAAGCAATAACTTAGAGGCAGAGGTTACCATTTCACATATGAAAACCTGCTGAAAGTTGGTTATTATTGGTAGACAGTCTAGGCTTTGCTCATCTCAGTCTTAGTCTGCACATATCTTCTCATTTCATCCCTTCCAAGTTTTTATTGAGAAGTATTTGCCTAAATAGCTATATATTTTAAATACTGCATAAAGTGCATTCAGATGAAGGATGGAAAAGGTAAAGGACCAATTTCCAGTGCACTAGAGAGGACCGAGGCAAAACATATTCAAATCATTGACTAGAAAGAGCTTGGTTTTGAACCAAACCCCAAGAACACTGAGTAATGGCACAGAAATGCAAACTTGGTTTCTAGGAGACAGTTTTAGAGTAGATACTAAGTACTAGAACTACGGTTTGACAGCATATTTGCCTTTCAAGCTTTGCAGAGCAAGGTCACATTCCTCTGTTGACAACTGCGAGAATAAAAAATACACTGAAGTTTGAAATGCTCCTCCCAATGTGATCCTGAACAGTTGTTACTGTAAACATGGTATTTATTTTGAAACAGTCCATTAATTCTTAGCTCTTACTGTCTGCATTTTCCTCTACACTGTAAGCTGCTATCTTGGAATTCCAATCAGTTTTTTGCTGTTAGAAGTGCAGTCATTTCCATCTGTCACCAGCTTTAGGCCTAAAGTGGTTTCTGTTAACATCAGTGAACCAGCATTTCTTGTTCAGAAGCTTAGGCTTTCTGGTTCATAAGAAGTTAAGGGCAATCTAAGGACAGCCAAAAAACATAATCTTCAACTCTCAGCTTCCTGTAACTCATGACACTCCTGTGTCTCAGAAACTTGACAACAGCTAAATGATAATGCAAATTAAAACACTCTAGCATAATTCTTTTCCCTTAAGTCATGTTGGGGTGTAGAGGAATTGAGCAGCACCAAAAGCTCCACTAGTTTTCAGACAAGTGGTCTCCTCAGTCTCCATTCTGAGAGGTCACTGCAGTGCTGGAGCCTCGTACCCCTCTTAGCACACCTGCTACTTTTGTGGAAGCATGAACTTGGAAGACAGTGAATAACTAACCTTCCCAGCACTGTGATACTGACATTAAGGAAGGAACAGTGGTTTTTCCCCTTACAATCAAAAAGGAATAACTCCTCCTGATATGAAAGTAAAAAAAACCAAACAAAAAAAGCTTTTAAAAAATTGTAACTTCCATTTCTATTTTACATCAGTTGTGCTTATGAAGAGCTGGGGAAAAATTCACAGCTGAATTATTTAACTCTTCTCAGTCATCCTTTTTGTCAGAGGTGCTTGAGCTATCTTCCTCATTGCCTTCAGGACAGACTTTATTTCTTCCAAGTGGTGTTGTTTCTGACACCAGGGCTGTGCTCCGAACTGGGCTGTGTTTGCCCTTGGGTGGCTCAGTGTCATGCTCCTCAAACATACCTAACTGGTGTCTCTGCAGATCTAGGTATGTAGTAAACAACGTGGCATATTCTGGATGCTTGAGTGCAAAGTCCTTGAACTCCTCTGAAAAACATTAAAAATCACAGATGCTACAGTGCAGCAACAGAATCAAACAAAACTTCAGTGCCTGCTTCTTTCACTGAAGCTGATCTCCAGTTAGTCCCCTCTAAACAAACCCAGGAGTATGACACAAAGCGATACTTCAACAGCTCTCCCCAGAAACAAGATATGAGGACCATCAGGGAATTTGAGGGAATTAAAAAAGGAAACCCCCTGTCAATAGAACTATCAGAGTATTCTTTCTAACAAAAGGATGTAACTTACCATAGGAGAGCTTCCCAGTTTCATCTGCATCTATTTCTTTAAAGAGCACAGAAACATCAAGCTCATGCAGCCCCAGTGCTGACTGAATGATAGAAGCAAACTCATCTTCTGTTATAGTGCCATCCTCATCCATGTCAAAGAGCTGGAAGAGACAGAAGGTGTAGAAATCCTTTGGCATCACTTTGCCTATGAACCCCCTGTGGCTTTCCAGCATTCAGGAGCTCTGTGAACAATGCCTGGAACAAGACTAAGCAGACACTTTGCACAGCAATGCCCATGCTGTAACTGGGAATGGAACGTTCTGCCAAAACAAACCTCACAGCATTGGTTCGCTGATAAATATAATACAACACTGATAAAACATAAACAAAGATGTATGGGTTTTGCCACCATAAGCTATGCTAAGAGTCTACTGAGTTCAGCAAGTCTATACTGGAACACCTTAGGTTTTAGTCTCCATTTTCATTAGGTTATGGCACATGTGCTATCAGATTAAACTTGCTATCATAGTTTATGCTCTGATATATCTAAATTTTAGTGTATGTGACTGATCACTCACTATGGAATCAATTGTAATTAACAAGGAATTGTGGTGCCTGGAATGCAGGCAGTTGATCAGTGATGATCCCATCCTTCCCAGTGCAGTGACAGTAACCATCTGCTATGAATCACCCCTGGAGAAATACAAGCGATGGATGGCTGTAATTCTTAAATACTTGCTACAGGCAAACTTTGCCATTGTGAAGGAAAAGACATTTAGTGGCGCAGAAAAGAAGTAGCAAAGGGAATCCATAGCTCCATTTTAGACTGAAATAGGCTTTTACCAGCTGAACCAGTTGTTTTGTGATGAAACTGGAAATTAAAATGAATTACTGATTTTATAATCAGCACACTTTTTAAGATACTGCAGAGTATAGTCTAGGAAACAACACAATGGAACAGCAATACTAGCTGCTAGGTTTGCTTCCTCACAGGGATCTGTACTGATGAAACATCCCTAAACATGAACAAACCACCTTGAAAAGCTCTAGTGCTTATCTGAAAAGAAGCCAGTGGATATAATGGATTGCCACAAAACCTCTGGTACTTCCCAAGCATGCATCAGTACTAGGGAGCACTCAGTTCACAATGACCAAGAGCAGTATCTCAGTATGTTTTTCAATAGAGTTCGTAAGACCAGATCAATGGGTCAAACAACTGGATCTGTGTCAAAGAACTACTGAAAAAACAGCCAAGGATTCACAATTTGGGCATCCCTGGTCATGTATTGCCTGCATGTACCTAAGATGTGAAAGGAGATCCTTGACTGCTTGTACTATCAGGGACAAGCCAGCAGTTCTTAGATGCAGCCCAGTTTTGAATGTTCCAGTCCTTGATTTTTTTCCCCCCTCCTCTTTGTTAAGAACAATGACTCCAGTGAGGCTTGACCCACAAGAGGATATTACTCCGTCTATTGTGACATTGAAGAATCACAGTAGAAAAAAACCTCGGGCAAAAAAACTACAAGTGCTGCTGAATAATTTTTGGAGTTAGCCTGCCAAGTTACATATTCATTAGTGCCTTCAGATGGCTTTTGAAACTCTTCCCTACGATGCCTGCAATTCTTCCCCTCCCTTTCACACTCTAAATGTCAATTGGTTTAAGAGAATTACTCACATTTGCATAACAGATTGAAGCTATAAACTTATGATTTGAAAGCTAACAGACTTACAGTCAGTGTTGATTTGTCAGGTTTGTAGATTTACACTGAATTGAACTTACCTTAAATGCCATCCGAATAGTCTCCTCTGTGTTGGCCGGGTTACAAAGAATAGACAAACCAATTACATACTCTCTGAAGTCAATGGTGCCATCTCCATTCTGTAACCCAAACATGCATGGCAGGAGTTATAGTTAACACTGCAAATCACTTTAAAAGCTCTTCTGTAAATCAAACACAACACATGCACTAAGACAGTTTACAATACCAGAGGTTTTTGTTCTTCCTGGGAAAAAATCTAAGAGCTCACTAAATCTGTAATACTAAGGCTGGGGTAGCAATATACAAACAAAACACAAAAAAAAAAGATTTAAAACAACTTTGTTTTCTTTTAGTACATGGCCTTCAGGAGGGCTCTAAGAATAACTGGAATCCAGGTGTTTGAGGTCACTGTAGCAGTGCATGCAGCGCTGGCACTTGCTGAAGTTCAGAGACCAACACAACAATCCATAATTAACATGCTAGGAGTGAGGCTGTTGCTTTGAGTTTCAACCTTCAGCAATAAAATATATGTCAGTGAAAGGACAACCAAATCTACCTAGTTTATCTTAAGCTTTTCTTTGAAGCCTGTGCACTGCCCTAACTGCTATTTGCAGGCCAATGCACTGTCCTACCTTTAAAGCCAGAAAGGCAAGGAATTCATTGGAACAGCCTCTGTAATAATTCCAGTTTTGATCTGTACAAATATTTCAATGCATTAACTACACAGCTACATCAACAAAACATTTGAAGCTTGCTTTGATGGGATTTGTGATTAGTTCTGTGTAAGCTGCATTATATTTGCAGATAGGGAGAGCGGCAGATGACTGATGAAATCTGTGCTTATGTCAGTAGTGTTTCTGTCACCACACTGGAAGTTTCTTGAGTGTGTTGGGAAGCATCTGTCTGGGCAAAAGCCATCTGCAAATCTTAGATGGTGGAACACAGAGCAGGTAATGACAGCATGATAGAGATTACTAGTTCATTGTTTTGAATATTCACAATAAGAGCATTTATCAAAAATGTTTTAAAAGCAAACTGAAGTGTAAAGTAGAGTTCCCTTTGTGGATAGTGTGTTTTGTACTTCAAAAAGAAAAATATTTTCTTAAAAATTGGAATCCCTACATATAAGAACAGCACAAAACATTTTCAGCCAAGTGAGAGAGGGGTGGTCTGCTGGGTAAATCTGCAGCAAAGAGCCAGAGCAGGATTCCATTTCTGCCTCTCCTACCAACTTCTAATGTCCACTTCAGCACACTAACCTTAACCTTTCTGCTTCTGGTTTTCAGCTGCTGAACAGTGCAATATGCCAGGGGAGAATACTAGGGCTGCTCTGTAGAGTGCTTTGAAAACATTGGGTGCTATGAAACAGGGATTTTAGTAATTGAATTTAGATTTTGAGATAGCTCTTAATTAACAAAGTATGTGTAATAATGTAATGACACCAGTATTACTAACTTGTCATCATCAAGCTATACATTTCACAGGATTTAAAACTTCTAAGATGGAATTTTATTTAGCCTTCAAAACCAATGCAGGGCTCTTTTGCATAGACAACTGCTATTTTCTTTATATTGATGGTTTAACCAATCTTTTTGATTGATCTTTTGATTGACTTTGAACATCTTGTACTTCAGAAACCAGTGAATTTCAGGGAAATTTTTGAGCAAAGATACAAATAAGACATGAACTTTTAAGTTACATCCATGGGTGTCTAAGGGCTATAACCTTTGACAGTTTTTAATCATTAGAAAAGAACATTGTTGTCCCATACATGTAGTTTTATTTACAAATCTGTATTCCCATTGTGGTAAACACAATTTGACTTTCAGTATTTTGTCCACATTGTACTTCTCAGAGATAACAGATCTAACTTTAAAGTCTAACATTACAAACATAAGGTCTTAAAACAACTGAAGCAAGAATGTAAATAATAATTGCTCAAAGTTCCCCAGAATATTATTTTTAAACAGTTTTGCAAACTGTATTCTTAGCAAAGGATTTTTTGATGTGATTAGAATATTTTAAAAATTTATTTTCAAAGTTAAGAATATGTATTACAGTAAAAGAATAGGGAAGTCAACTTTAAAAGAATTTAATTAAAAACAACTTCTGAAAGAAGTTAACACAGCTGTGGCTGCAAATGAGATATGACAAAAAAAAGACAAAATAAAGGTCATATTATTTTCATTACAGTGCAAAACTCAGTAACCAAAACTGAGTGCAGTCTGATAGACAGAACTCCAGCCATTTTAGTAGGAAATGAAGTTACTGTACTTGCAAGATCATGTTGTGACTAGTTCTACTGAACTCTAGGATGCTGGCTAACTTCCAAATGCTCTGGCATTCTGGTTAAGGAGAAATGATAGGTTTGCTGCCTGGAAAGAGAAATGGATGTTAAACTGAAAATACAGGAAAACTTTCAGTGCATGTGTAACACCACAGCAAAAAGCACTTGCAGTTGTCCTTCTATGCATGTCTAAGTGTTTGCAGCCTTTGTACCCAAGAACATTTTAAGGAAGCAATGTATGAGCTGAGCTCCAGTTCTCTAAATGGCAAAACAGAACATCAGAATTTGGGTATTTGCAGTTATGCCACACAAAACAATCAAAATATAAAACAACCTAAACAACTCTTGTTTTCTTTAAGCAAGTCAGCTTTCTGCTACTATTTTCCCTACAGCATGCTATGGTAACTGGGGTTTTGTTGTTGCTTTTTTTACATAACACAGTAAATCTTAGACTTTGGAAAACAGGAAAGTTGCACTGTCATAAGCATTCTCCATTTAGATCTGCACAGGGACTGCAAGCCAGATGCAGAATAAAGTTTAGAGTACTATTGCATCAATACTTTTGAGGAGGTATCACACTTTACCTCCTGCTCATTTTTCTATTACTCAGAGCCCAAATGGCACTGTGTGGCACAATGGAAAACTGAGTGTTTTTCCACTGAAGAACTGGGAGGAGGCTGAATGCCATTAGGAGGGAACTGGCCTCTTTTCTCCGGGACAATATGAATATTTTTCTGTTTGCTATTAATCAAAGTGCAGGAGGAAAAAGTCTGGGCACAAATTTTAAGTTAGTTTCAAGTAGAAGGTTTCTGCAAGTATATCAGGGAAGATATCTCATCAATTTGAAAAATACTATTTGCCAAGTGAAAGTGCAAGATTTGGAAAGCAAAGCTATGGAAGTTTACAGCCCAAACCAAAGCACAGCACCCCATTACCATGCAGATGGCCTGCAGGTACTGTGTGGTATTTCTCAGTGAGTCACTGCTGTGTCTCTGGGGAAGGGAACGGCATGAGGACTCTCACATCTGGAGACTGCCTCTAGAACCAGGCTGCCTATTTAACTCATCTTTTCACACTCCAGCCAACCTGCACACACCCAAGACAATTTTCCTTTAAAGCAGCAGAGCCTTGCCAACAAATCTGCCTTGTGCAAGTGCTGTTTTGATCAACAATGTAATCTTTAATTCAAAGAAATATACCTTTGACAGTTCATCTTCCTTTTTTTTTTTTAACTCAGAAGTTGACTTATTAGCCAGAACTGCATAACTGACTTGAGTGGGATGCTGCACTCTGATGAAATTTCACTCAGCCAGAGATTGACTTTGGCCGGCTGTCTGCTACGTGACTGTGTAATTATTTCAAGTTTCTCTAAATATAAATGCAGTATTTTAAGTTGTTTGCATCATAACTATGTTTAGTCTTGAAGGAAAGAGAGAAAAGGCTAGTTTATAGAACTGCACGAAGGAGAAGACCATTGCAAAAGTAGCCTCGTGTAAATCTTCAATTTTGTCCTGGCCACAGCAGTAGCACTGAGGCTTTGCTTCAGCAGCCAAGCATGAAAAAGCAGAAGTAGAAAGGAAATGGAATGATTATGTAAGTTCAATGATCATTACAGTTATTGCTACTCTAATGTTTTTCCCCTTGTTAGAAATAACTGCACAAGACTCTACCAGTGACTGCCTTTATTCCAGCTTAGTGACTGCTGACAAATCAGAACAGCAGCATCCACACCAAACTTAGGAGCTTTTTTATATAATAGTTATACTCATACACAAGTCGCTTTACATGAAAAAACAACTAAGCTTCGAGCTTTCCAATATATTCACTAACCTTAGAGTCTACGATTTTCTTAAGACAGACTTACACAACTGCCCAATCAACAACCTACACAAACCCCTCAGAAAAGCAGACTAGTGCATGCACGAGAGGAATCACTACACTTGAAGCTGAGCCATCTAGTTTTAGCTACATCTGCCTTAGAAAGACTAAAGGCAAAGGCTGCAGTTGTACAGAGAGGACTGAGTCCTCCCCGTGTGCCCTCCAGACACAGCTGCCTCTTTGCCGTGCCTTCAGGAATACATGGTCAGCTGCAGCCAGTCTTCCATGGTCACTCTGATGCGCCCACTGCCATCTGCATCCAGGGCCCGGAATGCCCTGAACATGCTGTCCAGGCGCACCAGGCAGCTGATGAAGCTGTTGAAATCCATGCTGCCGTCCTCGGCCGCGTACCTGCGCACGATCACGCGGCACAGCTGCTCGTTCAGCTGGAACCCCGCAGCCTTCAGGGCGTGTGGCAGCTGGGCTCCCCCAACAGTGCCTGACCGAGCGGTGTCATACTGCTTGTACACACACTGCCACTTCTTGATGTTGTTCCACAGGTACTTGAACTCCTCGAAGCCCAGCTTGCCGCTTCCGTCACTGTCCATGACAGCAACCATGCTACGGCAGGTGTCCAAGCTGAAGCCATCCGTCTTCAAGTCTTGGTGTCTGGCAACAACTTTGTTCAGGATGTCCCTTAGCTCTGTGGCACACACTTCCATGTCATCTCCAGCCAGTTGGGCAAACAGGCGACGGAACTGTCTGATCTCATTGCTCTCCTGAGCTTCCACATTTGTAAAATGATTGCGAGGAGGTGGAGGTGGCTCTGGGTTGTACTGAGCCGCTGCTTCACTTATAAAGTTGACGAGACCTCCAACAAGTCCTCCAATATTCCCTGCACCTCCACCTCCACCTCCTGTCAGGAGCCCTCCAAGGCCACGTGCAAGGCTTCCTCCACGACTACTGCCACTTCCTCCGCTCAGCAAAGCTTTAGCAAGGAACATCGTGAAGATTTTTTGAAGGAGTTACACGGAGATCAAGTGCTCTGCAGCTCTCTGAAGCTGTTTTGTGTCTGACTTGGGCGTGGGCAAAACACAGTTTATTTGCATGCTCAGAGTTCACCATGTCTGTGCATGTCTCACTAGTTTCTGTCAGGTGTCGATACGCCTCTGTTTCTTTTCTTCTTTGCATTATGTTTATGTGATTTGAGGAACCAGTTAAGAGAAAAAGATAATGAGGTTGAAACCCACAAAGTAGAAGTTTCAGAATGCCTGTGCTCATACCTGAAGCAATTTGAAAACAGCCCTGTTAGATGAGTATGACTGTTCCTCAGTTGTGCTGATCTCCTTAAAGGTCAATGTAGCCTTGCACTTGTTTGTTTTCAAAATCCTTTATTCCCCCAAAGTTTTAGTGAATTGAGCATTAGTTCTAGCATAGTTCTAGTCATTGATATTGCGCCATATGAAGAAAGTGAAAGGAGTATGATTGCCCTTAATTACTCTGGTTACCACAGCACATTTCTGATGTAGGTCCTGTGCTTCAGGACTCAGACGACATGCCTCAGGAGCCAATGGTCCAAGATGGGGAGGCAGGAATGACAAAAGGATGAGTACCTAGCTCTGCTGGAGCTTCAAGGCATTCAGCAGTTCAGGAAATGCATTTGACTCTTTCCTATTTTAGAGCACGTAAAAACTTTTCATGTGGAAAACTCCTGAAAGAGTTTTAATCAGCATACACCACAGCCTCCCGAGGACAGGTACCCTGCTAAGGCTAACTGATCAGGAAGAGTGATGCTGAGTTGGAAAGCTCTTATGGTAAGAGAAAACCTCAGTCCACAGGCACTTGCAGGACAACAGGCTGTGTGCACTGCAGCACATGTGGAGGCCCAGAAGTAAGGTTAATTCTATCTCTGCTCTAGTCATTGATGGTTCTGGTACAGAGAGAAATGCAACCATTTTTGTCATCCTCAGAGAGCTGGAGAGATCAGCACTGACTAGGGGCAAAGCCTAAATGATCTTGTTAACACACAGTCCCCTCTGTGGCTGGAGAGAAGCAGGAGGAGTTCCAGTAAAGTCTAACAGCACGCTTCACAAGCACAGCAAGGAACACTCCAGTGTTCCAGCTACATTCCAGTTAGCTTCACTCTGTCTTAAATTATCAGATTAATTACAACAGCTAACTAAGCTATCAAAATGTACATAAAATCAAAATCTGCAGTCAGCAAAAGAAAATATTCAGCATTACCAGCATGAAGATTATTGTCTGATACTGGTGCAGCAACTTCGTCCAAGTTCTGCCCTCTCATAAGGCAGAAACTAATGAATATTTTTTCCACTGAAACTTTAAAAAAAAAAAAACTGTAAGAGTCACCTACCTTGCTTACACAAACTGTTAACCAAGACCCTTTTAGTAAGCTGGACATAATGAATAAGAGTAAATATCCTTCTGGTAGGTGGTTTCTAACAAAATATTGTCAACAAGTCAGTTAAAATTACTCACCCTGTCAAAAAGCAGAAACAGCTCTCTGAGGACATCTGAAATAGGCAGCTTCAAGTACTCAGCAAACTCCTCAATTCCAATTCTTCCCCCTTTGGAAGCACTTGCAATAGCAGCAAAAGTATCCAACTGCTCTCTGACATGATTCCATTTTAGGCTATGCAAACATGAGAGAGAGGAGATATTTCTATACAGCAGTTCTCGGACAGATGGAATTTCAGTAGGAGTTATTACAGTGCTCAAAGATGAAAAATTGCCAGTCAGAGCATGTGTGTGCAGTGTTTCTAATGCTGTACTTCAGACCAGTAAATCAGTAATTAAGTAAATCAGTAATTAAAACAGTAATTAAGGACTGCTCCCCTCTGGTTATTAATATTAAAAGCAGGCCATTAAATGCTTGGGTATGTCAGATTTCCACAGAATGACTTCCTAAACCTAGAACTGTCTGTCCAGTTACCAGGCTCCTCCAGCAGAAAGCTTTTCATTACCATAAATTCAGGTGCAGCAATATTTTGCTGCATCATGCTCCAGGGTAAGTATTTCCTTGACAGAGGTCTCAGCTCTATCAGCAAACTCTCTACCCAAACAACATTCTTGCCAGAGCCTCAGAAGTGTCAGATCTCTGCAGGCATACACCACTGCACCTTGGCAAGAATAATTTAGATTGCCATGTAACTCTTCCAAATGGAGTTCCATAAATGGATATATAGCACATAATAGTAAGTCACGATTTATTGGACACATTCAGATTTCACCACAGCCAAGCCAGGTTATTTGATGGAGTACGGTTACATGGCTCAGTCCTCAAATTCCACTGCATCCAGACAGAAAAAAGTCAACATCACTGGTGACACATGGTTTCACAGTATAACTAAGAACAGTAAGCTGAAGTTTCAGGCTCGAAAGAAAGCTTTTTACTTCCTGCCACAACCTGCCTGTGCCTAATCACTGAAGAAATTTAAATTTGAACCAAGATTACTATTGAGTGCTTAAATTAGGTACTGCTCTGCTTTTCTCACCCTTTGGTGAGAACATTTTCTCCTGCAACACTGGCAACAAAAATTACTCAGGATTAGTCCTTACTGGGATTTTCCTCATCTCTCATTTCCTTGTAGTTTATGTAAGTTGTGTGCATAAATATGCAATATTATACACGGCCAAGTCTGTTCTCTGGTTATTTAATCTTTGGCAGAAGGCCATCAACACCTGCAGCACTTTTCTAATTACACTACCAAGAGATAAAAATTCCCTTACTTGAGTTTCTTGCTGATTTTGGTGAACTCCACCAGCCCAGCTTCCATGGGTAAAGTCAACTGCCCTGCTGAAATCATCAGTCTGCAATCTTCAAAAGTGTGATCAGTGACTGGCACATTCAAAGCACTGAAATAAAATTAAAGAAAAGGCAAAATTGATTTCTTACATGAAAATAACTTCTTGTTGATGGCTTCCCTTCTCTGATATGTGAAACAAATGGTAATTCATTCTTGCACTGCTGCAAGTAGGACAAAGCAATCCCCACCATTTCATGAAACTGTGAAACCACACTGTGAAACTACCTTATGGCAGCACCATGAGGTTTTAAATTTACAATCTTGTAAATGCAGACAGTAATGCTGGAGAACAAACCACTACCCACTTATCCCTGTCAAGCAAGAAAAGGCAATTTCATTCCAGTTTTCTATGAACTGAACACACCGTGCTCCATTGCAAAACAACCTTCTTTATGCTCCTTGTAAAAACGAGCAGGGTAATCCAGCATAGGAGTCTGACACCTCTAAGGGAAAATCTAGAGCCATTCCTATGTGTCGTACTGGGACTTGACTAAAGTGTACTTTATGGCTAGGCTGTATCTGGAATTGCTGGACACAAAGGAACAGTTCTCAAAGGTTTTACTGATGATCAGTTACTTACTTTGCCATGGTTTGTCGGACTCTGTTGGCAAAAAGAATTGGATCATTCTTTTCTTCCTCAGTAGGAACATGAACAGGTAGAAACTGAAAGGGATGAGTTATCCAATCAATTCAATAGTTACCACTTCATTAGGAACATGAATAATTTAATATTTTTGTTTGAGGGAGAAAACAGGAGAAAAACATCAGCCATGCAATGAAAGGAATGGGCACTAGAGGTCTCAGTCACCTTAGAAACTGCTCTGGTTCTTCTGACCTCCCCACACAAATGAGATTTACTGCAAAACTACCTCCTAAGGATTGGCAGAAGCTTCTGTAATATGCAAAATCAACCCCACAAATAAGGAAAGTATAATGAATACATACTTAGTTAGAAAATTAAATGCTGCACCAGTAAGAATGTGAGTTTGAAATACTGCACACTTCTTTTCAAACATCTTTTTTAAATGATGTTATGTATTGGACTAGTGATGTGAGTTTTAATGTTCTTAAATACACACTGCAGTCCAACCTCATACCTGTTAATTGTATCTGTCAGCATGTGACTGATAACTTTCCTGTATGTTTTTCCCCCCTGACAAAAACATTAAGAAATCATAATTCTAAGTAGTATACCCACTGGATGCAATTTCAGAACTCCAAGTAGCAGGTACTCAATTCCCAACAACCCCCTCTCCTACCACATCTAGGAAACATCACAGTTATCTGAAAGGTAACATGTTTACTGTGGAGGATTCAGTATTAATATGTAAGAAGTTGGAAGCGCCTTCTCACCAAAAGAGATATGAACTATTTTATTTTCCATTGTGGCATAAACCAGCACCTGCTTGCAAAGCAGTGTGTGGGGAGGAGTGTTTTGCTCTTTCTGCTTCAGTCTACAGTGTTTGCCCACAGCCTTGTTTACTGTTCCTTTTCCCAGCTATGGTTATCATTTATCTGAGTTCTGCTGCTGTGCACCCTGCCCTTAATTCCTAGAATACAACAATTCCAAAACAAGGTGCTGCTGTTCATTGGAAGAAAGCTGTTAATTATGTGCCAGTGCTTTAGTTATACTGCAGTTGCTGGTGATGCATTATTATAGTGCTAACTGTCCCATATAAACACAGTTTGTCCTGAACAGCCTTTTACAGTTTGATTTTAAGGAATGCTTTCTCCTTATGATTAAAACCAGTGAGTTTATGGAATTGGTTATCTGTCCAACAGCCATAACAATTTTCTGTTTATAATTAAAAGTTGTCTTCCCTGTAAGGAGAAGAGAGGTCCAGCTGTTCACAGGAATACTGAGATTTTATTCCTTCTGTAAGCACTTGCCAGCTTTGTTCAAGGTCTGAAATAGGTCCCTGGTTATTACAACTCCCCTTCAGAAGCCACATAACTCAAAATGAGAAAGCACAGGCACACAGAACACAAAACTCTGACGTCCCTGGGTGAGCTGAAACAACTCCAGGTTTATCTACGCAAACGTGGCCATGGTTTTGAAAGTGGTCATTACTTCACTTGAGGCTGAGGTCTTGCTCACAGAGCAACGTAAATTCCTGGCAGCTTAAACACCACCTTCATCCCCTTCAAAAAAACCCCTACAATTATTCATAAAACCTGTTTGCCAGAAACAACAGCTGAGGAGCAAGAATTTGGTTTCTTGACCTCCTGCAGTGGCTGCACGATCTCACACCCTCAGCAGCTTATGTGCTGGAGAGTGGCAAGTACATCTTCCCAGACAAACTCAGTCCAGTAAGAAAAATTCTTCACACCTTTCAGCAGCAAAAATATTTCTCTGATCTGCTTGTGACCTAGTCTCTCTTCTTACAGAATTTGCCAAATGCTGTATTTTTTGCAACCCTAAAACTCACTGCCAGGCTCAGTGTCATGCTAACATCCCAGTGTGTTAGAGCTGGGCTGGACATGGACACACATCCCTGGAGCCCACCACTGCTCCTGCACAGCAGCCAGAGGCAGTGCAAGACTGGTTGGGAGTGGAGAGGCTACCTGTCCACAGGATGGGACAGCAACAGAAATGTCTGTTCCTAAAAGGAGTAGTGGGATTCCCTCCTTCTGCAGGAAAACGTGTCCCTTCTCTTTTTAGAAACTGAAAGCCTTTTGCATTGATGCTAAGAAATTAGTTTCATTTTGGGGAAACATGCTGCTGTGAAAGCTGCAAATGCTTTCATGTTTCAGTTTCATCTCTTGGAACATGAAATTCATTTTCCAGCAAACAAGTCTAATCTCTGTTTTGAAGTAGGAGAAAACAAAGCTATTCCTTCTATTGGAAGGGCTACACTAACTGTTT
The DNA here is from genome assembly GCA_013186435.1 of Turdus rufiventris. NCBI lineage: Eukaryota > Metazoa > Chordata > Aves > Passeriformes > Turdidae > Turdus > Turdus rufiventris. The sequence continues at coordinate 2,277,246 of PYHW01010485.1, read as the reverse complement.
CTTGCTCCCATGTACATAAATCACATAGCTGTGCCCTACTGAACAAAATTATTAGAAATGTGTTTTGAAAGCAGCCTCTGACAGGGAGCAGTTGGAGTGAGGGTGCTCACATTAAGAAATGTGGATGTTGTTTCAGTTGTCATTCGTCTGTCTCTGTGCTGTGCAGCAGATTTTAACAAGGGAACTGGCAGAAATCTATGACAGTCCAGTCTGGGGAGATGGTGAGGAAGAGAAGGTCACTTTGAAGGGCTCAGAAATGGGGGTAGTGGGAAAAAGAAGCTGCTATCTTTGACAGAATGTGTGTTAATTCCTAGCTTTAACATCTGCAGAATTCATGTGGTGATAATTAACAGTGATCTTATAATGCTCTAAAAAATAAATTTCTGGCAGCTGTCTTAGATACTCATCAGAATGATACAAACATATGGACAACGAATTAAATCTATTACTTACTGGGATGTTTGTGGGAGACATTTGTTTATTATTCACTAAAACTAACTAATAATGTGAATAATGCATTTATATTAAAGCAGAAATTCCCTGGTTGCTAAATCTTAGTACAAAAATATTTCCAATTCTTACCTCAACTTCTAATCTTGTGAAGATCTGACACAGTGTCATTATGCACAGCTCTTTACTGCAGGCAAAGAGGAGGAAAAATAATTTTTACTTATTTAAAACAAAAGTATTTGCATGTCAGCAGATTAAACTTTTTAAAACACAAAAAACCAAAACCATTAAGCAAGGTATTAAAGCGCCTTGCAATGAAGTTTCTCAAAAAGTTACTTTTCACATTTTTTCTAACAGGGTTTCTGCATATAACTGCTGCTTGCTGTCAAGGGGAGGCAACTTATTGTTCATGCACATGAACAATTCTGCACAGCTCTTTGGGCAGAAAAATGTCTCTCTCTTTAAGGACGTCCATGGATACTGGATTTTAAACTTTAAGATCTTTGAGAAGTAGTTTTAATTTATCTTTTATTCACTTAGCTGGAAATTGGACTGGTAACTTCCTTATGCAGAACTGGATTTGTTAGTATTTGCTAATAATTT
>PYHW01010485.1:2260850-2273999 GCA_013186435.1 Turdus rufiventris | reverse complement strand
TAAATAAAGGTGTTAAGGCAAATAGGATTCCTTGCCTTAAAAATTTGGAAATAAGCATGGTAAGAGTTTTAAGAACAATTGGGAATAAAACGTATAGTTAGATATTGTAAATCATTCAATCTGATCTAAACAACAGAAGTAGGAAAAAAAATAGTAAGACTTTGTCAGTGGGCCTTACTACTCCCTTTAGAGAGGCATTCTCATAAATATGTCTCATTTAGTTTTTAAGGACATTTCTGCATAATTTATCATGCTTTTTTTGATATTTTGGTGGGTTTTTTTCCCTCTCTGTGTTCATTACCTCTTACACATTATTTTTACAGTGTGTACTGGCAGATCCTTAAATCTTACCAGTGAAATGCAATTCCAATCCCCTTGAGTGGTTCACTTTTGACATTCATTTGTAAAAGGATTACACAAAGGAGTCTTTGCAAATAACAACAATATTTTTAATCCTAACAAAACATTAGGAAGTGAAAGTTTGCTCTTTTCTGGATTTGTTGGATGACCAGGCAATTTTAAAAAAGTTGAAAAGGTCCCAGCCTTTTACAGGTGGAGTGAAGTGGAGCTGCACAAGGGATGCTGCATGAAAAGAACATCTGCAAAGCTGCTCTCCTGAGCAGGGGTGCTGGATGTACTGCACTGCTCGGCTTTGCTTCTGTTCACAAACTCTGCAAGTCCCTTTGCAGTAAGGCTATCTTGAGGTTAACCAAAAAAAGATGACAAATAGGGAAGTTGTGTCCATTTTAGACATCAAAGTGCAGGCTCTGTGGCACTGCAGGAAGTTTCCAACTTCCGCTGCAATACTTTCCTGTCTCTCCTCTCCAGCTAAGGAGCCCAGCAGTAATTTTTCACAGTCAAACAGCAACTACACCATGGTGACACTTGAGAAGCCTGGCTGCTTCCAGGAGCTCTTCAGTGCTAAAGTTCAGGACAATATATTTTTCAGTGACAATGCCAAATATTTATTGTAGGTTCCACTCAAGCCAGGCCTTTGCTGTCTGTATTATTAGTCAGTAACAGAAGAATGTTCTGCTCACCAGCTTGTTGGGGTATCGCAGTAACACAGGTTGCACAGGGACTCGGGGAACAAAGGCACCTGCAGCCACAAATTACAACTAATTGTTACAACTAAGCAGTTGGGAGCTTTAAGTGATTTATTTCAGACAACAGCACTTGGAAGGAGACATTTTTAAAAACGCAAGGAGAATGAGAAGTGTTCTACTTCAGTTTTTTGTTTGTTGTTGGATTTGGGGTTTATGTCTATCGTAGGTTGGTTTTTTGGTTTTTTATTTGTTTTTAAATCAACAGCAAGATGTCAGAATAGAAAAGGGTCTGACTCCATCTCAAGGAGAACGCTGCCTAAGATCCCTGGACTGTTCAAACTCATTTTCTGTGCATTATCTCCCCACTGATCGGCATTAATTTCAAAGGATGAGATGCTCACAAGGCTTTTGACTATTTCCTGAACCACTCTGTGCTCTGATCATCATAAGTGATAAGGATCTGGGCACACAGCAGTGGTTTTGTAACACTTCTACCCCAGACACTGTAAAACAGTTGAAGTCAGATTACTCTCCTCTCTTAACTGAAGGGCAGCACAACAATCTAATGATGCAATGAAATATGTTTCTGTGTTAAAGACAATTTTTTGTGCTGGCTTGCTAAGCACTACACAGAGACATTTTGTAACTTGGTTGCTAAGTCTTGCATGGCAAAATTTACAGGAATCTAAGACAGCCGAACTGCTAGCCAGGATAAAAGAACATCATGTGAGCAAGTTCATACATTCATCTCTCAACAATCCCAGTTGAGTTTCTGAGTAAATAAATTAGATGAAAACAGTGTCCAGAAAAATCCCCCAACTAACTAATCATATACATCACAGATATTTTGCACCCTGTACAATAGCACAAACCAGAGAAGTACTGACTAGTATAAAAGAGTGGGTTTAGTGCCACTGAAACTTTAATATTGTAAGGGATTACTACAGTGCTGTTGTGGAGGATGTACCTTCACAAGTTCAGTCCTTACTACAACTATCAAATTAGTATCACATATTTTTTCCAACAACAATGGGATGAAACCTCTCACCTTGTTTAAATGTGATCAGGCAGGATCGGTTTGTGCAGGTGCCTTCTGGGAAAATCAGTATCTTGGATTTAAAGAGAGAGAAAAATATAAACACACACATATATTTCATAAAAGGATTATACTTTAGTATCTGTTATGCGCAAGCTGACATTATGCAAGCTCTGTGACCTGTTGTACTGTATTACAGGAATATCATTACTGTTTCCAAAGGAAACAAACAATAAAAGTGCTCACAATATTATTAACCTGCTCCATCTTGATTTGGAAACCAATGCTTTCTAAGAAAGGAGTTCTGGGAAAAGGCCTTTATCAGTTCAGAAATTTGGTACAAAAGTTTTTAAGTGTTTCACTTGCAATTTTAGTGTTGGCAATAATAGAATTGCTCCTCTGACAGCTCCTTATAAATACAGGAGTCTGGGCTGAAAGGAAATGCATGAGGTACTTGGGCATTCCCAGGCAGAGATGCCATCAGTGAGATGCCAACTGTGATGTGATCACAGCTTGGGCAGCAGAGCAAAAGGCACAGAAGGCATGTGCTCTGAAGGCATTACACACCACAGCAGCCTCTGAACCCCAGTGACTCAGACACACCAGCACCCAGCAGGTTTCTGAATTAGTGTCTGAGATAGTACATGAAGTGCACTGCAGTGTGACACACTGAATCCAGCCCCCTGTGGAACACAAGCTTTGGCTTCCCACAACACTACAGGATCATAAGCAGCATTCTAAAAACACCCCAGCACAAAATGGTCTGCATCAAGTGTTCAAGGTGTGCTCTCACTTCAGCCTGCATGAACAGGTCAAGGCTAGCTGTGAAAGAAGCCTCAGCAGGTCACACCCAAGGGACACTGACTGCTCAAGGGTATGACAGCCAACTGCACACATCAAGTTACAGCCAGTTCTCCACGACACTTCCTGTAATCACAAAGTGTGGCCAGGGCTCAAGACTAGAAACCACCCAGTGACATCCTCAGTTGTATGGCTGACTCAGTCTGGGAGATGCCCAGATTACTTGACTCATAATCTATTTATGCCACAGTACATATCTAGGTTTCATCCCAAGTGCAGCACTGGTGCAGGAGTCCATTTCCCTTTTCTCCCATGCAGTTTGTAGCAGAGATCAGGTCTTCAAGAGAATTAATCCATAAGAGTTTAGCAAATCATAAGCAGCAGTGTAGTCTGTAAGCCCAGTATTAAAAAAAAAACTGGCACGTGCATGCTTAACTGACAAATTAAAAAAAATAATGGAGGCTCTAAAATTATTTAGAGCACCTTAGAAAAATAGATTCATGAATCAAAGTACCCAAAATGTTAAAAAAAAAACTTTTAGAAAGGTACTTATGATGTAAAAACACATGAAATATGTAAATAATGCCATTACCAAAAAAATGGCAAATGTTGGTCTTCCAGAAAGGCACTCCAAAATGAGTTGTCTGCAGATGCACAACTGCTCTGAGTCTTTCTTCTTCCAAAGGATGTGGATTTCCATCCCAGGCCTCTGCTTTTCATATAAGCAGCAGAGCTGCTGCCTCAGTATCTTCCTGATCAGCCCTGCCCCATTAGCTCTTCCAGATGGAAAGCCAGCCAGGACCTGGAAGCAGAACAGCAGCTTGCTGCTGAGGAATGACCATGGTTACTGCAGAAGCAGCAACTATTGCTTCCATCTCAAAATCTTTCCACGGTTCAGATCAATGTAAAAATCTTGGTTTTAGTTCATTATTAACCTGAAGAGTGAACTGAGCTCCACTTGTCCAAGGTGAGAAACTGAAATTTGGAGCTGTAGTACTGATCTTGGACAGTCTGAGTTACCCATCTCATCAACTGCTCATCCTACCTGGTGTGAGCACAGCTATGTGGTCTAGCTACAGAATACTGATCCACACATACCAATGCAATTCATCTGCTACACTGAAGGCAGCATGCTAAGACTTGGCAAGGGAAAAGAGACAGTCAAGAGCATCTGCATTTGCAGCAGCAATTGGCACTGGCTGGATTTAACTGACCCATTTGTCACAACAAAACTCCTTCTGGTCACCAGATTCTTCTTCTGACAGCTGACTCCATTTCTGTACATTTTTGGAATCCTATCCAGCTGGTCACTTGCGATATTGTGATGCACAGTGAGCAGGGAATAGGAATACATGACAGAAGTTAGAAGTGTATTTATTAGTGTTAGTATTTATTACCTGTGGCCACTGGTCTCTTGATAACGCCCGCCTGGTTATCTCAGCAACCGTGTTCTTCCGTGAATCGGGGTCTTGACGAGAAACCGCTACAGGCTGAAGGGATCTTAAAATTGCTGTGAAACAGATTTTAGAAAATGGCCTTATATCAGTGCTTAGAAAACACATGGGTTCAAGGCTTCCTCAGCAAAAACTTATTATTCATATACTAGGAGACAGCCTCTACACAAACAACTTTCAGACTAAATTGGTAAGAATGTTATCATTCTCTTTTTGCAAAATGGGAAGTAAGACACAGAAGACATACTCAGCCTGTCAGCTGAGGAGTTTTACAGTAGATATAAACATGTAAAATTCACCCAAACACATTCTAATAATATTGCTGTTATTTTTCACTAAGCATTTCCACACAATTCTAAGAGAGTGACCTGACTGGGTCTGCTCACAGGCCACGTTCAGGCCTAACTTATGCAGACTGCACCCAAAATGTAGTTTTAGCCTTCCCTTTTCTGTTACAAAGCATGCACATCTTCAATGTAAATTACAGAAAAAAACGTCTCATTTAATCCAAAGTCTACATCAGAATATGTGAACCCCTGTGATGAAAAACCTGGCAAAGGATTACCTTCTCTGTCCCAATCCTGTGCTTTTAAGCTAAAATCAATATATTCTCTGTTCATTTCTACAAAAACACTGCTATGCTGCCTACTGTGTTCTGGGTTACTGTATAGCCAGCAGAAAGTCTACAGCTGATTCTAGCAATAATGCAAACGGGGACTCTTTTTGTGCCAGAAGGAGGAGAAAATAATAGAAGCATGACTCATCTGATCTTTTCCATTCCCTGCATTTCCTTTTTGAGTAACTCCTCTTTTATTCCTTCCTGGTCTTGCTCCCATTAAAAAAATCCCTAACAGTGCCTGCAGGTTTAATCTTATAAATGTGGTATTTTCCAGACTACTGTAGTTTGAGTCTGTTTTGAAATAACCTTCACTCACGTTTGTGGGCCACACTGTTAAAAGACAGCAGTGGAACAGATTTTTTGAGCTACTACTGGGAGAATTAAAAAGAAAGTTCCCAACCTGAGCAGCTGCAAAACATGCTTTCACTATAAAACAAGCTCAAAATGATATTGTATTTCATACCTGAAAAGAAACAGCACAATTTCTAGACATTTTTACCAATCCAAAAAGATAATGTGTCGTACGAATATCTCTGGAAATAATTTGTCAGCATCTTTGGAAGCTAAAGAGCTTAAAGGTCGGCCCTTAAATCACTTTAGGAGATAAAATTTTTGAGATAAAATTTGTCAAGTTGTTGACTTGTACCTTTCAGGTTTTTTTTTCATAAATACTTACTGCCAAATACTGGAGTTGACAAATTCTCTGCTCTAGACACTATTGATGGCATTCCAGTCAGGGCACAAATAATGGCATCAAAAAAGCTTGAATGAGGGGCTGCAACAAAGATTGGGGCTTCTGCTTGACTCGCTGCTTTCCCTTTCACCTTCACCTGGAATCCCATCACGAAGAACGCCCAACGGGTCAGGCTGGAGAGGGTGGTCTGGATCATCCTCCTTCAAACACAAACACATAAATCCCATCCAGCTTGCAGTCAGCATTTATTCTGTGCTTCAAAAGAAAAGCCCCTAACAGATGTCCTAGCTCTAACCAGCAACAGGGCCCCACGCAGGTGCAGTGCTGAGAATGCAGGGCTGAAGGGGAGGAAGGGAAGGGGACATCACCTTTCCTGATGGAAGATAAGGCAATGTACAGCACCTTGTGAAACCCTGTTCACAGGCACACTGCTTATGGCATTGTACCGGAACACCATGGGACGGGAGTAATTAGCAGATTTAGTGTAACAATTTATGTAACTGATACTGTTTTTAATATCAGATTTTAACAAGAAAAATGAAATTACAATGTTTCCTTATTGGAATGTGTTCCCACAGTAAGGAACATTTTCCTAACCTCTCCCCAACCTTTTGGTCTTGTAAGAATTCACCTCCCCTGTCTCCCTCTCCTCCTGCAGCTGCAGTGCATCGTGGCTAGAAAGGAACTTCAGTACTTTGAGGTCAGAAGTGAGCAACTGAAACCCAGAACCCACAGAAGCAGCTGTGAAACACCACTTCAAGGGCAATGCAGCTGAGAGGAGCTGTCAAAGCTAATTTTGTCACAGAATAATAGCATAGGAGAAACGACAAAGGCTACACAAGAGCTCAGTCTATGTCATGCTACTTGATTAATTACTCTTCTCAAATATTCCTGTTAGGATTATTACTGAAGTAAGTCCTGTCTTACAGAGAGTCTATAAATGTTTTTATACATTTTTTTAGCCTCAGGACAACTGAAAATCTACCTATTAAAAAAGATCCAATTGCTGTAAAACACTCATTAAAAATTTACTTTATATAAATGAGTAAAACTGAGGAATCCTCTTTAATCAAAAGGAGGAGTGAAAGGAAAAAAGATTTAGACCCTGGCTTTGTGTTATTAAAAAAAAAAAAAAAAAAAAAGCTTAGTTTTCACAAACATTGGTCACTTTTTCACCTTCTCCATCCTTTCAGTGGCAGAAATCCTCTTCCAGGCTGACAGAAAGTTGCAATTGATGCAGACAGCCAAGCTAGGAGTAATATGAATGTGATGCATATGGCACGGAGGGGAAGCAAAATAATCCCCTGGAGAACAGTCTGGAAAAAAAGAGGTGAAAAATTGTAAGAAATGGTATCAACAGAAATGACTCTGCTATCTGTGTAGTTACTTTACATGGATTTTAAAGTATCACCATTGTTGCTTTGTGATTTAGTAAGGAAAGCTTTAATGATTCCAGTGCCTTTATGGAAAATAATTAATGGTATTTCATTTTCATTTTTGAGTTCCCATTTCAGGAAGAACTGGAATATCCGAGTATTTATGTTTTTGGCTTGGATATAGCTAGACACAGAGGGCAAACTAAGTTTGCTGGCTCCAGTTTGTATTTGCTCCTGGTCTGCAGCACACAACAGCTCAGATGGGTCTGCCCAGCTGACACACACCTCCACTACAGAGCTCTCTATCACTAGCTGCCTATCTGGCAGGCAAGTGGGATCATTAAGATGACTAATTGTACTCTTGCCCTTTCCAATGACAAATCTTGTGTTGAGTCACAATATTGCTGCAAGTGATCCTCACTACTGCTCCAGGGAGATGGGAACACACAACACAACATCATTTCCCCCACTTGGGAGTAAAACCAAGGTTTCAGTTGCCCTGACTGCAAATAATCCTCTAACACCATCCCAGCCCTCCCAAAGGAATCGCTGCCTTGAGTATTGCCATGCACAGCTCCAGGACACAGGTGTAGTGGCACCATGCTGGACCACAGGCAGCTCTGGTACAGGGCAGGGCAGCAAGAAATTCTTAATTGTTTTACCCCAGCACACTAGTTTGGAAACGGAAGGCTGGCCTTTATGGTGCAACAAGCACTGTGCAGACTGAGCAAGGCTGGGGCTGTGTGAGCAGAACCCAGCATTCCTGGGAAACCAGAAAAGGGTTCAACTCCCTTTGGCACTAATCCAGCTCAGCTGCCAGTGACTGATGAGGACCAGTTTGTGTGCAAACCTAGGCACAAAACACCCCCCAAAAAAACTGTAACAGTGATTTTTAAAAATTTATTTGGGCTGCTTCTTCAAGTCCCTCAAAACTTATCTGAGAGCTTGTCACAGACTGACAGCTCCACCAGTCCACATGTATGAGAGAAGTTATTGAAGGAGAATTAAGAGAATTTAATTTATTCTTGTGAGCTTACTATGTTTTATGCTTTACTAATTTTTAAGAAAATCTACAACTGAACAACACTGTTCCTCTCTCAAAATCAACCTTTCTAGCCAGCCCTTTAACAATGGCCTCTTACTGTACAGAAGAAGTATGGCTTTTTGTAAGCAAATTTTACAAAACAGTTTGCAACCTCCTAGAGCTGTGATTACTAACATCAAAGCGGATTTTAATTTACCCGTTTTCTTTAAAAAGGAACAAGTGTAGTATATTTGAAAATAAGCACCTTAGTGTATAATTTATCCACTTTTTTGATACTGTCAGTTGCTTCTAATTTTCTTTTCACCAACACAATCCTTCCTCTCCCACCAAATCCCTTCCATGTTCATGTACTGTCCTCTTACCCTCCTCTTGTCAATATTCAGGGAGGCTCTGCCATCTGGCTGTAAACCCTCTGACACTGCTGAGGATGAAGATGAATTTGGAGCCTTCAGGACTCGCTTCTGTGTTACCACAGGCACAGTGACAACAGCCCAGACATGACAGTGGATGCACAGAGTACATTAAGATAAGCACGATAAGCAGGTACGCTGTGTTGATGTTTATGTTCTGCAAGCACTGCCACACAATGAGTTTCCAGGAGAAATATGAACATTTAGGTCTGATTATTTCTTTCTTTTATTTAACAATTCTGTGTAACTAGCTATGGAATTACAACCATAACTTTATGGACAACAGGTAAAGGAGTGTTCTGGATCACAGAATTGAGCATAACATGTTTGACCCTAGAGATCTATTGCTCCCACTCACTCTGGTGCCAGTTGTGGCAAATCTAAAAAAGTCAGTTAGGAAGACAAACCAACAAAGACTCCTTGCTTATCTCACAAAATTAGATTTGTTTGTTTTTTTCTCTATATGCATATTCTTTTACTATGATCTATAGTCCAGTTCAACATTTCAACTGCATTCAGTTATCCAAAATGGGTAGAGTAAGCATAAATCAGTGTGGTTTGACTTAAATAATGTTTTCTTTCATGAAAAAAAAGAATATATATGTATTGACCTAAAATGAAAAATAAAGGATGCAATAGCAAAACCAAAACAATCTCTTCTTCAAAACTTTAATAAATTCATTAATCCATTTTAGGCAGATGCACAGGTGGTACTGATTTGCTGATGCAAGCTATTGGCTGTCTAAGTCACTGTGTAATGAAGCAGAGTTGGTTTCTGCTCCATCAGCTGCAGAGTAGGGCAAGGAAAGGACAGAAAAGATAAAGGTCAAGGTAGACTAGAAACAGGAAAGCATAGGAGAAAAACACACAGAGAAAAATACAAAGTTCAGTTACTACTCAGTAGGATCAGAGCCATTCCAGCTTCTGTGCAGTAATCACCAAGAGAGAATTATTCTGAGTCATCCAAAGAACCTTTTCCCACCCACTGAATCAGCCATGTACTTTCTGTTTACTGTGTCTGCACTAACTGCATATCCTGTCACTGCAGCAGTCCTGGCAGTCCGGGTCCCACTCCCACAGCTGACTGATCCTTGATACATGGCATTATACCTCCACTGATGGCAAGAACCTGGAAAGTGGAAAAGCAGGTCTCTCAGAAAGCCACAGAACAGCATATGAAATTTTGTTCAACTTTAGCTGCTGCCAAGTCATCTAGGAAGCAGCAGCAGAGCAGGCTGGGGAGCAGAATGAAGCCCAACTCCACTGAAATACTTTGACATCTGAAGCTGTGATCGATGGATGTCCCCCACAGCAGTGCACACAGGACAAGACGGTGCTCCACGAGCATCCAGAGGATGTCACAGTTCTGCCAGACAGTCCATCTGCTTGCTTCCAAAAATACTGCTTTTAGCATGCTGGTTGTGGTATTACACAGCTCACCACTGCAGCAGTCCACTGAGCATCTCTTCTGAATAAACTGGAATCCAGTAATGACTTAACTAGATTTTGTGCTTTGCATTTGCAGTTCAGAAGTCAGGACAGCAAGTGAGCAATCGGGAATAAAAGAACTAAAACTAGAAGACAGGAAAAATCTCCACAATGAATTGCAGCTGACTTCAGTCAGAGGATGGAAACCAGAAGTATTTGTCAACTCTTAAAATTGTTTGGCACATAAAGATGTTTATCACAGCCCAAATGATCCTTGCTTTGCACGTTCTAAATAAAAATGACAAATAAAGGATGGCTTGTAAACTATGAACAAGGACTGGTAAGAAATTGTAAAATCTTCTCACTCCACTTTTCAGTCTGGCTGTTTTTATACTGGAAGCTGAACGAAATGCAAACAGCTACCGTGTCTCACTTTCAAGCTCCATTCATCAGGCACATAGCAGCCTTTACACTCAAGGTCACCACCACAGAAATCCTGCTGTGGACTCCTAAAGAAAGAAGGTTCTGAAATTCTATGTTTGTATTGGTGTATGTTAAAGGAATAGAATGGGGACACAAAACAAGACTATCCTTAACTGCAAGAATGGAGAAACACTACACTTGATGTGAACTGAAATAGAAGGGAGACTTCTCTTTTCTGAAGTTCATAGCACACTGTCTGGCATGGCCTGGATTGCCAGCAGGTCTGACTGGTAGTGCTGAGCAAGAGAGCAGCAGAGGTTGACAGGACACAGCAAACAGTAGGAAGTATCCTGGTCCTTGTGACCGTAGGGGGAAAAGAACAGAAAGGAGCAAACCACAATACAAAAAATGTTCTCTGTGTGCTTTTCTGCTTTACAATTCTGTGAATGTTTTGCTCTTCGGCTCACTAGCACCAGGTCCTAACCCAGACGAGTGCTTTTCCTTCCAGGTGCATTATGGAGTCACTTAAAAGTGCAAGCTTTGCAAAGTAGTCTGTGCATCCTTCAGAAACGACAGCCAGCACAGAAAGCTGTCCATTTCTGGAACCTCATTACGAAACTGGTTTCTTCAGGGTTCATGCCTAAAGCTACTGATTCAGATGCACTTGAAATGTGTTCCAGGCTGCTAGTAAAACACAGCGGAAAAAAGGACTTGAAATTGCTTTCCAGGTTTCTCACATTTCCTGTACCCAGCTAACTTCAGGGCAAACATTGTTTATGACTTGAGGAAGATCTATATGAAACATAAAATATTTAGTTATGCCAGCTTCAGATATTTATAACCATCAGCAGAAAATGCTGTAATTTCACCTACACACAGATGTCCTCATTGTCCTCAATCATAAATTAATGTTTGGTCCATAAGCTAATTTTTAAAGAATCTTTTTAAGAATCAAAGCCTTCTTAGCTGCATGAGTATCCTGTAAGTCTTGAGTATGCTTGTACACAACTCATACTGGGAGAGCACTTAGCTCAGAGGTCTGATTCAATCCACTCAGTGACACCCGTGGAATAGAGGGTACCATTTTCTGTTGTACATCTTGCAATATGAAGCCAAGAGATTCACTCCCCCTTCCCCAGCCCAGGCTTAAAATCAGTCTAAAGCCAGTTAAGCATCTGAAACAGCATGACTGAAAAAGTTATCTTCTGTTTTATCTTTTCATGTTAGAGGAAACTTGACATCTTAACTCTAGAGCTGAGGCATGTGACATGCCTGACTGATGGGTAGTATTTAATTCTTGAAGCAGGACTCCGTTTTCTCTAGGAGCGATGTGTTATCAGCAATAATTGCGCAAATGTTTCCAAAAGCTTGTTTTCCATCTTGTGCTAAGAGTTTTAAGTCAGTAAGCCTCTGGGTATTCATCGAGCAAGCATGCAGCTTGTGAACTCTGAAAGGTCGAAGAACTCAATTCCAAGAAGTGACTTTTTTTACACTCATCACCCCGTTGCATCTCTGACATAACTTCCTCGCGATTATTCTATGCCAGATTAGATCAGGAAGCAAACTATGCCGGAGAGGGGAAGGAAATGTTCTCACTAGCAGCCTGTTCCTGGCAAAGGCAGCAGCTGTAGATGTGATGCAGAGCCGGGGCTGCTCTGCTTGCGGGCGTGCTGCGGGATATGGGCGATGCGGGACAAGGGTGATGCTGAGCACGGGTGGTGCGGGACACGGGCGATGCGGGACAAGGACAATGTGGGACATGGGCGATGCGGGACACGGGTGATGCGGGACAAGGGCAAAGGGAGGCACAGGTGATGCTGAGCACGGGCGGTGCGGGACACGGGTATGCTGAGCACGGGCGGTGCGGGACATGGGTGATGCTGAGCACGGGAGATACGGGACGCGGGCGATGCGGGACACGGGCGGTGCGGGGCACAGGCGATGCTGAGCACGAGCAGTGCGGGACAAGGGCGATGCGGGACACGGGCGGTGCGGGACACGGGCGATGCGGGACACGGGCGGTGCGGGGCACGGGTGATGCTGAGCACGGGAGATACGGGACAAGGGCGATGCTGAGCACGGGCGGTGCGGGGCACAGGCGATGCGGGACACGGGCGATGCTGAGCACGGGAGATACGGGACACGGGCGATGCGAGACACGGGCGATGCGGGACACGGGCGATGCGGGACAGGGGTGATGCTGAGCACGAGCGATGCGGGACACGGGCGGTGCGGGGCACGGGTGATGCTGAGCACGGGAGATACGGGACACGGGCAATACGGGACAGGCCGGGCCCGCAGCCCCAGCTGCCGGCGGCACTTTCAAACCCCGGTCACTCACACCGCGCCCTGCCCTGGCAAGGGGGCTCGAAAGCCGCCCGTGCCCCGCAGCCCGCGCCGCTGACAGCCCCGCGGAGCGCTGACCCAGAGCCGCGCCCGGGCTGAGCCGAGCCGGGGGAGCCGTGCCCGCCCCGCCGCGCTCCCCCGCGCATCCCGGCCCGGCCCGGCCGGCTTTCCCGCCAGCCCCCCAGCCTTACCCGCAGCTTGTCGCTGGCGCTGAGGCGGCCCGGGTGCACGAAGGGGTTGAGGACGGTGGGCGGGTTGAAGGAGTGCTGCCTGGGCAGCGGCAGCACCCGCGCCGCCATCGCCAGCGCGATCCCCGGCGGCTGCGCATGAGCCGGCGGCGGAGCCCGGGGCCAGCGGCTCCGGCCGGCCCTGCCCACCGCGGAGCCCCGCCTCGGGCAGGTGAGCGCGGGCGGGCCCGCCGGGCTGCGGGGGAACCGCGGCCGTGTCTGTGCCCTGCTCCGCGCTGGGGTC
>PYHW01010485.1:2237196-2260523 GCA_013186435.1 Turdus rufiventris | reverse complement strand
GTGTCCCCCGTGTCCCCCCGTGTGCCCCCGTGTCCCTGCCCCCGCTGCCCCAGCGCAGCCCAGCCCCGTTCGCAGGGGCGGTCGCTGAGCGATGTTCTCAAGCACTGGGAGCAAAGCGGGCCGATATCAGAGAGGAGAGGGGCGGTCATGGCACACGGCAGAGGTCGTTTCTAGGAGAATGGTGCATTTTCAGCCCTGCGCAAGGCTGGTGCAGTGATTGTGGTTCTTGAAGTCCAGCGATGCGCTGCAGCCTTTTTTTGGCGCTGGATGCCCGCGGGATCCCTTCCCGCACGCCGGCCCGCAGGGATGCGCCAGCAGGAGTAAAACACCGTCCATCAACAGTAAAACACCGTCCATCAACAGCAAAACACCGTCCTTCAGCAGTAAAACACCGTCCTTCAGCAGTAAAACACCGTCCTTGGGACATTGTGCCGGCCTGGCTGCTGCTGCTGCGGTCAGCCCCGGAGGAAGTTCACGCTGACCACATTTAGGAAGCAGGCTCTTGGGTTCTCACAGGAATCCTGGCCGGTGCTGGGGCTGAGCCGGCAGTCTGGCTGTGCAGTCTGCTGGGCTCAGGCGCTGGCCTCTTGTGTGACATTGATTCAAACACTTCGTTTTGCTATGGTGCTTTTCCAATTTCTCCTTCACTCGAAAATATTGGTACTTCTGGCACAGCAGTTGTCTGTGTGTTGCTAGGCTGTTCATGTTGCTGTAATAAAACTAATTATAAACATCCCATAGTTCAGTTCCCACTTTGACGTCTCTGCTTCCACAAAGATGCCATCAGCATTCACAAAACTTAATTATTATAAAATTATTATTTGTGTTTTGCAACTGCAGGTGCTTAAGGAGTAGTCATAATGATATATTTGGGCTAACTGAAGCCTGCCTATAATAGAAGTTGATGAGTGCAGGATTTCCCTTGGCTGGTTTCCAGGACTTCCCTGTGATTGCCAGTCCTTGAAACCAGCACTGTCCCCTGAAAAAGCTGAGAGCTGTGAACGAACTGGATCAGCACAATTGTCACAGAAAGTAAGGCTGGGGGGAACTTCAGAGGAAAATGATCAATTCTACTTCCATCACTCTTGGCAGATGATTTTACAGGCTCTTTTTAAAAGCCCATGACTTCACTAGCTGATTCATTCCAGCACTTCCTCTGGTAATGTCTTGAAATTATTTTTTTCTGTATCTGGGAAGAATCTCTGTCATTGCAGATGATATTCATCCTCAGTAGATGCAAGAACTGGTTCCTTTCCTCTCTGCAGCTAGGTTTTGTGCACTTGTGTAGTGCTATGATTCTCTTATACTTTCACCAGACTAATGTTTTCAGATTTTCCCTCCAGGTGATAGTTTCTACATACTGAGCATTCTTAAATCTTTCCTCTGGCATTTCTCCAATGAGTCCACACCTTTCTTGAGGTTCCCAAACAGGAAATACTACTGCTAGGAGGCCTGACCAGTGCAACTGAGTGGGCAGCAGGAAGGAATAATTTGTGCCTGACAAATTATATTATTGTATCACTATATAATTGTGTCTGCTTTTTTTTGTTTTTTTTTAATTTTTTTTTTTAGCCTGATCCTGTGACTCACTGTGGATTTGCAGACATGATGCTTTTCATATATAGGTTAGTGTTTCTGGTGACTTTTAAACAATAAATATTGGTTTTATTAAAAACAATAATATTGGTTATAAATGTTCTACTCTTCTAAGGCTGTTTAGCTATAGCACCATTTGAAAGGCTTAACATCACAAGTACCAAAATACAAGCACAGTGCAAAAAAACCTTTAATGTTCATAACACATGAGACAGTGTGATCGTATTTACTTCTTTGCCTAAATTAGGGTGAGCATCTCTTTTGAATAGTAATTCCTTTTTTATCTATGAATCTATGGTAAATTGAATCTTGATCAATGGATCGCTAACACAAAACACCACCAAGCTTTTGCTAAGCTGATATCTGGAATCTTTCACCAAAAGCTTTATATGGACAAAAGCTAAAGATGGACATGAAGGGAATAAATAGCATTAGCTTGCTACTCATTATTTTTCTTGGTTGAAACTATGGCTTTGGTTCTGCAAGTCACTAGGACAATGTATGTCTTTCCTGAGCAGCTTACCCTATACCTTGGTTCTGCCTAGAAATTGTAGAGAAGTGGCTCTGGAGCAGGTGTAGCTTCTGTATACAATCCAAATGAATCATATTAGTGACACATGAAAACCCAGTACACATTTCCCTAGTGTAAGACAGGAATCTTTCTCTCTCATAAACAGACACAGCTTTTTTTAAAAATGTATGCAGCTTAATAGTGTTTAATAAAATAGTATAGATACAGTCTAAAATCAACTAAGATATCTGCCTTATTGTAGCTGCCTTTRGGATAGTTTACTCTTTTTCATTTTTGTAAAAACATACTCTAACTTATCTTCTAATCATAAAATGTACAGTAGGCAAARGCATTTACTGCAGAATATTAAATATTTGCAAACWTCTTTWAAWTTTTTTTTTATCAGGGCTGTGGTTTTACTTTTATAAAAACGTGTATACAAAGACATTTTTTGATACAGAAATGAAAACCTGCTCGTGTTTGACCTGCTCCCTGCTGTTGTCTGACAAAAATCTGCCATCTCCTGGCCCAGCTGTGTAACATTGCTGCACACAGCAGTTGGGAGCATCTCTTCGCTGCTTGTAAGAAAAACAACTCCTCTCAAGGACTAGCTAAAAAAGTTCTTCATGCAAAGTGCCATGCTGATTTTCTGTTTTTTTTCTATAGTACTAAATGTGAACTGCTTGTGAGAAATGTGTGTTCCTAGATGTTTTCTCTTACAGACTTTTATTTATCTACCTCTGTCCCATCTTCCCTAAATATTAGACTTCCTGTATTTATGTTATATTCTTTATATTGATGCACATAAAGTGTTTGGTTAGTTTTCAAATACTTCATTCAATTTGAGAGTTTTTTCTAGCTGTTGATGTCAGAGAGAAGTTGCTGTCCCCAGTGTGTTATCCATGGCAGCCCATAAGTGCAGGTAAAAGAGTCCTAGTGTGCTGCACCAAAGGGGAAAACATAATTCTGAAAGTTCCCTGAAGCTACTTCTGCTAAATTCCCTTCTCTTTGCAATGCTTAATGGACATAAGGCAAACAAATCAGAGGCAAGAACCTAATCACTTAATTTAGCCAGTCATACCTGATAATGACCTCTGCAAAGGGAGTAACATAAAATTATCACTAAATGCTTCTGTAAATGCTTAGCTTTTGTGGTATTAATCTCAGTGGAGTAGGTAGGACTTGGTTGGATGTTTCATCCAGGCAGATAGATTGCTGAGCCAGCTCTGATAACAGTTTAAGAAAAAAATAGCATTGACTCTTGCTGATGCTGAAAATAGAGGTGGTATTATCTCAGGGAGTCCATTGGGTATGTGCCCTTGGAGATTCCTCCTTCCTCACCTGAGCTGGCTGTAGAACTAGACAACTTGACAAGAATTTCTCTTCTGTTCCTCTGGGTAAAGGAAAGCTCTTGACTAATGATGGAGCATCTCCAGCTCCCAGTGCTCTCAAACTGGCGTCTTCCCTGATTATTGAATTCACTTGAAAACAAAAGAAAAAAGTAGATTTACAAGAAAAGAGAGACTCCAGTGATTTGTGTAAGAATGAGATATAAAACTACCGGTTGGGGTTTTTTTCCTTTGAACTGAACCCAGGAGCCTCAGTCAAGTTTACCCTATTTAAAGCATTAATTAGGGAGCTGACTGTACATAAAGATAAAACAGAACTCTTAAAAAAGTCTCCGGGGACTCCAAAAAACCCAGGTTTGTCTACGTGAAGCAAAAGAATTTTAATTAGCAGCAACTGAATTGAACTGAACTGATATGAGCAACAAAAAGAGAATTTATCCCACAATGTATTCAGAGAACATAATTGAATGTTCATTAGCTAAGAGTTATATACTGACTGTTAATGAGCAGAAATGAATATGTATTATTTCTTATTAAGCTGGAAATGTATGGAACTAATTGCATTTAAATATAGTAGCTATAAAGCTGTTTATTAACAGTCGCTACTAAGAAGAGGGAAGACATAGGTGAATTTATATTCTTTACTGCATTATCGTTTTAAATATTTATTATGCTAAGTGGTATTAATACATAGCTTTTCAGGGAAATGGTTATTGCGTTGTGCTAGTAGGGCTCGGTGATGTCTTCATTTGGATGGGATTTATGCTTTATTTATTTTAAATTAGGGAAGGCAGCACCAACGAACAGAAGCTCTCAGATTCCTCTAAGGCAGTTTTATTATTGCTTCTCAGGATGAGGGTCCTCTGTTACCCATGATCAAATGACACTTGGCTTATTGATATCATACCATGATAACGATCTCAGGAGAGGGTTTTGGTAAGGTTTCTTTGTTGCAGATGTACAGGAGAGAGCCGTCTTGCTCCTAGGTGTGGGGCAGAGGACCAGAAGGAATTTGTGTTAACACACGGGGTGTGCTGTGCACGTCCCCGGGAAGGGCCCATGGAAAGCCTGTGGTTATGTGCTGCCATCCCAGCTGAGCCTGAGAGGAAACTGTAGGACATGGTGGGCACTGTCTGAGGAGGGACACAGGGAAGTGTGTGGGAGTGAGCAGCTGTGGAGTTGTTTAGGTTGGAAGGTTCCCTTTGGAGCATTTAGTTAGTGAGGGGTGCGTGAAGAAGGGAAGGGTGGCAGGGAGGGATGATGTAGCTGCCCATCCTTGGGGCAAGGTGTGAAATGGAAACCCTGGTGTCCAACAGCTCCTTGGCCTTGGAGTTTTGTCAGATGAGGGGTGATGACTTTACCTGAACATTTTATGGCTTTTACCTTGGTTTCAGTGGTCTCCTGGTAAAGGAGAGGGACGTCAGCAGAGATGGAGAAGGAAAGGAGCAGTGACACCCTGAGTGGGTGCAGAGCAGCAGGGAAGAAAGGAGTACCACAAAGAGGAATTCTGTAAGATAACTCAGGAGAAGCGTGATGGCTTCCCAGTGTTGAGTTACCTTTTTCCTTTGGAGCTGCTGGGGAGTGCTGGACCAAGACACACCTGCTTCTGCAAACGTCACTGGCATCTGCAAACAAATTTGGATTTACACCCACGATTATTCTTTGCCACATCTTCTGCATAGCAAAACTAGATGTTTTCATCCTCCTGCTCTGTTTGCAATCAAAGGTTGTTTTGAGGCTGCATTCAGGGAGGGTTAGCACAACTTTGAGCTAGTCTGTGCATTTGCCATCAGTGCTTTAGGCAGTGATTTTGGGGAGTTTAAATTACTGTCTTCCTGCTTATATAGAAAAATATCTTGCTTGTTCTGATTTGAATTAGAACTATTTTTTGATTTTGAAATTTATCCTTTTGTGATAAAATTATTATAGATTATTAATCAGCAGACATACCTTTTTAGTAATCAGAATTTCTGTTTATTAATTGTACGGATGCGTTTTTACTACAGAATTCTTTAGTAGCAGCAACAGCTGCACGTTCACTTTCAGGCACATTGTAACTTTTCCCCTATTCACCAGAGGGCGATAAATCCCCAGTCATCTTTATGTGTTCAGTGCCTCACTGCAAAATGTCATAAAGACCAGCTTGCTGTCAGAAAACGGATATATATGTATTATGAGCTGTATGGAACATTGTGATGCCTTTTGTTTTGGTTTACAGGGAGTTTAAGCTGTGCTCTCTTTGTTTCATCCCACTGCAGATCCTACTGTGAGTGAAAACTAGATGTGAAAAATTTATTTATAATATCTCCCCACCACACACTGCAAATGTTTTCTTCATGGTACACATACAGGTATTAAATTCAGACAAATGTCAAGTACATAATAAAAAATCAATTCTGAGCACAGTATTCAGGAGAATTTCCCATAGCCTAAACATTATGGAGTACGTTTATTTCTTCCTCATAGTAAATGTTCTTTGGTAATCAGAACCTTCAGTTTCTTAATGTTAATTTTTTTCTTGTATAAAAGTGTCTTTTGTTTTGAACCTTCCCTTTAAATACAATGTTTTTGGACCTAAAAACCAGCTTTTTTGTGGTGATAATATCAGTATGAACAGCTGCCGTAAGAGCTGTGATTTCTCTATTTTTGTTGACACTTTTGTAATTTATTAGCATGCTGTTATATTTCCAATATTTATATTTATTCACATTCACTATGTCTTTTCAATAATTGTATAATAAGAATGATTTCAGGAGTCTTACATTGAATAAGGAAAAGAAAAAAAATAACAACTGGTTCAGTGTACTAAATTTACGTCTCTGATGTTATCTGAGTTCATTCCAACTGCTGTGTTTGACGGAACTGGATTTCTTCCAGCTCTAAATCTCCATGACCCAGCCCATGCAGATTTTAAGTTGTCAGTATAGAACAAAATTCTTAATAATTTACAGTGTCGTATGGCCTCTGAAGAATGTTTTCACTTTCTATCTTAATAAGAAAAATAAATAAATGCTGAAAGTCTCTAGCAATACACTGAGGCATTTGCTCTGTGTTAGTACAGCGTCCAGCTGAGTTTAAGGGCCTCTGCTGATGTGACTTCCTTAAATAATAAGACAAGTCCATGACTCTTGAGTTTCCTTCTGCAGTCTCAGAGGAGTTCTGGGGCTGTGACAAAAGCACCTTTATATTGTCTTTCAACAGCTTCAGCTCTGTTTGGTTGTAGACACTCAGTCTTGCCTGGCCCCTTGCCCAGTTGTTGATTACCTCCGGCCTGCAGTAGGAGGGAGCTGTTACAAATCAGGGCTACTAATAGCTTATTTATTTTGATGTTATCCTGCCTGTAACAACTTCACAATTCACCTCCACTCCTTGTCCAGCGGTGCCTGCAGGAGCAGGACGGGGCAGCAGGCACAGCTGGGGAGAAGTGTGGATTGGAGCTTGGGGGAGAAAAATTTACCCTTTTTAAGGGAAATTAGCGCCTGCCCTACACCTTTCCTAATCACCAGATGAGGTCTATGGCCTCTTCACTGTTTTTTGTCAACTCTAAAACTGGAGGTTTTAGTGGGTGTCTTAGTCAGTAGTTCCAAAGATGGGAGCAGCACTGTAAGCACAAGCTCCTTCACTGACATTGTCTCAACAGGACCAGGCATTTTGGCTATTTTAGTGAAGACCAAAATTATATAACAAAGCCCTGTGACTGCGTCTGTTGGTTTACTGTCAGCTTTGCTCTGGACAGCAGCAGAATTCTGTGTGCTTCATTAATGTCTCCTGACTGCCTTGGCAGATGCAGCCCTGGCTCTGCTGCGTGTCTGGGGGTATGAAAATCTTAATAGGCACATTCAGTTTTAAATATGATCTGTCCCACAGTCATGGACAACTCGTGTGTTTCCAGCTGAGGAAAACAAACTCTTCTCACCACAAAAGTGTGCCCTAGAGAACTCCATCTGTATGTCAGAAAGATACTTAAGTCATATTTTTCTCATATTATTTAAAGTACACCACAATCATAGGAGAGTAAGTATGCAGATGGGTCAGTTCTTTTTATATCATTTCATGAAATAGAGAGGTGCTGAGCGTGAACAAGCAAGAGCAAATGAGGTATTTCCAGCTGACCCACTAACTGTGACTCAGCTGAGGAATCTGAGGAGAGTAAGAACTTGGTACTTAGTGGTGAGTGAGTGGAAGGCATGCAATAATGCTTTTTTATTTGGCAACTGGAGGAAGATTTCTCCTACCTATTCCTTCTGTAATGTTAACAGGTCCCTGCTTTGCTCAAACCAGTTTCTGATTTTTTAAGTGCTAACACTGAAGCCATTCCAATGTTTTTAATATGACAGGTGAGACTGCAAGATTGCAAGGAGAGTAGCAAAATTCAGGTGTGTGAGCTCAGTTAATGCTAATATAATCTTCCCTTAGCCACACTAAATTTTCAAATACTGAGGGTGAGGATACTGGGTCATTTAAAGCAAGACCAGTATTCCAGCTGTTCAGCACTCAGGACCCTTGAAGACCACAGCAGTGTCTCTTCTGCAGAGGTACTCATAGATAAGGTTGATCTGACATTGTGACATTGTGACCAGCCTAGAAATTTGCTGTGAAGCCCAAAGCAGAGATCTCTTATAAGCTTTGGCATACAGGTTAAAAGAAATATTTTTCTAGAGGAAAAAGGCAGGAAGGGTGGAAACAATGAGTCTTGCAAAAAAAAAAAAAAAAAAAGGAGTGAATGCTAGGAAACAGGCTTGCTATAACTTGGCAGTTTTCAGAGGTGTGCTGCTAGTTGTGCCTGAAGAATAAACATTCTGCTTTTCTGCTGACTGTAGCCAAAGTTTGTGGCCAGTGAAAAGGCAGGGGAAGCTCTGAGGAAGTGTATGTGTGTAACAGGGACATTTCAGATGCTGATTACAGGTGCTTTGCCCAAGCTTTTCATTCTATATTTCAAAGAAGGTTTGAGTCCGGAAATGTGCTGTGGCATTAGAGACACTGCCTAAGCTCTACCCAGCTGGTTTGGAGAAGCTTTTGGACCCTGATATGTGAGGCAGGTTCAACAAACTGAGCTGGGGTCATGAACAGTAAAATAACCTCTTTTTCTTTTGTGGAACCAGATCACAGATGTGGATGTTAACAAAGGATTATGAAGCTGGAGCTGAGTTCTCATGAAGAGGAATGATGATTAGTTACAGAGACTTGTGAGTTCCCATCCCAGCAGCAGAGGGGCAGGGACCCAAAGAGGCTAGTGCTGGAGTTTCACCCATGCTTCACTGGGCAAAGGACAGTAACTGCTGCTTTTCCAGTCTGTAGCATGAAGTGGTTATCTTACTGGAGGGATTGAAAGGCATAATCAGTTGTAAAATGTACTGAAACAGAAAGTGCTATCTCAGTGCAAAGTGGTTTTATCTGCTGCTGCACACCCAAAGGATTTACTTTTGAGGTGGAGATACATTTCTTAATGCCTGTGATGTGTACAGAGACAATTGGAAATAATAAAGCCTTGGGGTGGTGGTGTTGGAACCTCGTTCTTATTGAGGTCACTGGCAATTCCATCGCTGATTTCAGCAGGAAGAGGATCAGGCTGCTTTATCAAGAGGCCTTAGGTAAACACAGGACTTTCCAAGACTAAGGATCTGGGGTTTTTGGAAGGCTAAATCGAGCAGTGCCAGTCCTTGCCTTGGTAGTGCAATGCCATAGTGTAGACACTTTATGTCAACTCATTACTCAGGAATTTATTAACTTGAAATTTTAAGGAAACTGCTAGCTTCATTGCTGTCTGCAAACAAAACATGCAGAGTGAAAAAGGTTTGTATACCCTAGGCATTTTGGCAGAAAGTGAACACAAAATGTGTTAACTGAACAGAGAACAGGGATTCAAAAGGATGTGTGCCATTAAAATGGATCATACAGTCCATGAAAGAACTCAGAAATAAACAGAGTGCACCACAGTAGTGGAAACTGAAAAGTGACAGTAGATGGGGAGAAACCAACAGAAAAAGAAACAGAAAAATCTCCACAAACACAAAATAAAAAAATCCTTGTGGATGTTTACCCCAAAGTAAATAAAGGTGAGAATGTATTGATATTTGGGATATGGCTCTGACAGTTATGAACTTAAACAAGAAAGATGGATATTTCTCTGAAGAATTTCAGAGTGTATAGATCTGCAAACAATTTATATATCAAAGCAGTCAGCAAATGGGCTGGAGAGGCAGAGCAACAAATCATTTCCAGAAACTGCCATTATCAGAATTTAGAAGTCGTGGTAATCTCAGTGTTGTTGCAAAGAGTGAATATTAATGTCTGTATTTTAAATAAAGTCTGATTTTGATTTTATTATGGGGCCTTAGAACTTCTTGGAAATGGTCTTGTAAAATTGTCCTGTAGCCGTGACAGCTGGAGTCTTTTGACATATAAATGACAGAAATCTGGCAAGTTTTCTAAACTACATGTATTGTTAAATCACAGTGCAGTGTTTCATCTGACCATTGAAGACATGTATAGTAAGCAGAGTTAACAGACAGATGCACAGGTGACTTTCTATTAAAAAACAGAATATCCCTTATCTATTTCTCATGTTTTTCTAAAGAATTTGTGCTACCAGATGATTTTATGCTTTTGCATTCACTTCTTGTTTTGGAAAGGAAGATCTTTTAATAATGTTTAGCATCAACCTCTCCCACCTGTGCAATTTGCTGCTCTAGCAAAAGTGCTGTTCCCCTGCAAAAGCTTATAACGTGCTATATGAAATGTCAGAAATGATAAAGCAAAACCAAGAACCTCTGAAAGAAAATGTAATGCCATGAATATCTGAAATCTACTGAACCACTGCTTTTATTATTCTTAAATTTCAATAAATGCTTTTCTTAAGAGTTTGTGCTTCAGTAGGCAGAGAGATGTGTTTTCTATGTAAATAGCAGTGTTTGCCTTTTCTTTAAAAATTGTATTCCACTGCAGTAGTAAATCCTAGCAAACTAAAACACAGTTTAGGACATCAGATATAGAATAAAATCACTGAAACCTCTTTCTGTGCTTGTTGGATTGCCAGTTGCAACCACAGGGCAAGAAAGCCTTAGATGACTGATTTTCAGTGTTTTTATGTGTGTTCAAGTTTTGAAAATAAGAGAGAATGGAGGAAGCCAAAACCCATGAAAGGGTGCTAATAAGCTCATTTTACCTCTTCGTTGTTTTATGCCTTGCCCCAGATTTTATAGCTTCACTTCCACCAGAGATGGTAAAGCACAGGATTTATTTCTGAGTGCTTATCACTCCTTAGTAGAAAGCATTTACGTTTTTCCATAAGAATGTTTTCTATTCATACCTTCCTTGATATCATTTTTATCCACTTACTTTATCCTGAGGTATCACTTGGAATGCTGCTCAGATGCTGGCAGGGTTGGTGCAACCATTAATGCATTACAGTTGGCTGCTGGAGGCGTTAATGCTTCGTGGCAGTTGTGTTTCAGAGCTGCAGTCTCTCATGTCAAAGGATTTCCTGTCCTAAGTGCCAGACCAGTGCTTCCTCCCTTCTGAAGTCTTCCTCAGTCACTCCACTAACTCTCCCAGTCACCACTTTTACTCTCCCAAGATATCAGGCTTAAAGTCTTGAAAGATTGAAGATATACCTGTAGCTGTTTTTACAAACGTCTGCAAATTAACTGATTTTCCTGAGTAGTCATTTCAGCAAGTTTCCTCTGCATCTCCAGGGCCAATTCAGCAACCAAGCAGGAAGCAAGTGACAAGGGTGGATTGTAACAGGACCTGTCTGTGTCTCCATCCTATGCAGAAATATCACTTGAATATTTCAGAATGAAAGGCTGTCTCTCCAGTTTTATGTTCTGCCTATGCTTTTGTACTGCTCTTTCCCACATATCATTGGAGAGCGTTTGTGTAGTTTTTCAGGCAAGACAACTGTTACCTGCCATGCAGAGCTTTCTCTTTCTCGCCTCCATTTTTCCAAAGAAGATCACTGTAAGGGACTGGTACAATAACAGTAATGCTACCTGTATTACCTGAAGTGATGTGGTGGTTTTTTTAGCTTTGTGTGGACTAGCAGGAGGCTAGAGCTGCAGTGTTCTTAAATCTGCTCATGGCTTATTTGGCGAGGTTGGATTGGTTTTCAAGCTGGTTTAGATCTGTTTCTCTGTGGCTAAAACTGGCAGTTACAATGCTTATCCATGAAAGCAAAGTTGCTTGGTTTAACACAGACCTAGGGCACAACTCCCATGGGAATAATGTCATGGAAGAAAGTAGTTTGATGGTGGAAGAATGGAAACATTCAAGAGTTCTTTGAGTTTTTTTGAAATTTCATCTTCCTGTTCTCTGTCCCAAAGCAAATGTTCTGTCTTTGCACAAGTAAGCTGAATTGGATGTTAAGACCTCTGAATATCCTTGGATAGCTTAAAACAAACAGGCTGTGTCATGGCATGGTTGAGCACAAAGTTTGTGGCTGAGTTTAAAAGTATTGGAGGGGAGAATAAACATGTTTAAGGAACTTTGAGATAAAAGGCCAAGGGTTTTAGCATGGAACTCTTTGTGCTTCAATAAAGCAATGTAAAGGATGTCCTGTGACATGGTAGTCTAATCCAAGCCACTGGGCAGAGCCTTGGTACAGCAAGCGCTGAAGTGTTACTGGAATAGAGGAAAAGCTAATTTCTACTTTGGGCTGCACAGTTGCACGCTGGGTTGATGGACTTATCCATTTGGGAATGTCCTATGAAATAGGGCAGAACATACTGCTGCAGGTGCAGCAGTTCCTATTGTGTTTTCTGGACAAAAGTCCAATAAATAATTGTGTAATTTCTATCAATAATGCTGTATGCTGAATACTCTGATCTTGTCTTTCTGAAAGGGAGGCTATGTTCTGTTGTTCCTACTCCTCCTTCAGAGGTAGTCAGGACCCCAGTGAGATTCTTTGGTGCTGCTGGCTTTTGGGCTGGCACTAGGAACGAACCATTAGCAGCCCATAATTACACCAAAATGAGGAAGCTCCATAATTATGAGTACAGTCATGCTTTCTTCTATTCTGCCTTGCCTGGTATTGGACCTACAAAATCTTGCAAGGGAGAAGGATTAGCAGATGCCTGTGGCTGCTCTGCAGTTCTTCAGAGAAGGTGACATTCTGGACGTGGTGCCTCTTCCTGTGCCATCTTTGACTGCCCAGCTCCACAACAATCTCCTCAGCTTACAGAAGTGTCCCTGGGTTCATTAGTTCGTGTTTATAAAGTGTCTTGATGTAGAAAATGTTGATATTAATACTCTTGAAAAACCTCTTGGTAAAGAGATGGAAGACCTTTAATTATAAGAAGTATGTATCCTGAGAATAACAATCCCATTGTCTGAATTACAGTGACTTTTACTTCATGGCTTCCTGTTACCATTCAGTTGATTTTTAAGAACATATAATTTTTAAATAGTTTTAAAAAATTTAGAACGGAAGTTGTCTGACATAAAAATATTTAGTTTTATACTGATGTTATTTTTAATTGAATGTAACACTGCTTTGATTGAAAATATTTAGACTGAGAAAACTCTTGCCAATATGCTGTATTTGTATTTTTGCTCAGCTCTTCAGGAAATTCCTTGTCTGTCTCTGTTGCTTGGCATATTGTACTTAATGAAAATGGTTTTTGTTGTTTTTTTATAGTAAATGTGGTATAAAAACTTTGGAAAGAAAACTCTCCTGTGATCACAAATAATTCTAAGAAAAAAGAAGCACAAATGAGCTTCCATGTATTATTTCTCACTCATTGTGTTGATCTGTGTCAGAAACCTTGACTGGGTTAGATGTAGTTTTTGCTGTAGGTAAATGATGTAACTTGTGAAATTAACCTGTTTTACCATGGAGTAACTGGTTGTCCGTTCTGAAGTTCTGCATTCCACTCTCTGTGGATCACATGCAACACTGCAAGCTCACGAAAACAAGAGCTTTTTCCTTCTTCCTCTAATGAGGAGTCATTTCATGGGCTCTGAGTCTTCCTGAAACTTAAGAAGTCCAGACCACATATGTGCCCTGAAAAGATGGGCACAGTGATATCGTGGAAACACCTAAAAAATAGTTGTGCTATTAAATTTCTTCTAATTTAACTTCTGTTAAAAATGTGAATTTAACCTTCTTAAGTACTTTGTTTCTAGGTAGACCAAATAGTTCTTAGGGCACCAGGGTTAGCCTGAGTTAGTAAATATTATAAAACAAAGTTTCCATCAATGAACTAACCTGAATCATGTTTTTGAAAACACATCTGGAGTCAGTTTTGAAGAGTAAGAAGTGCTATGGACAAATTTGTTGAAATCATATGCTGTACTGGATATGAAATTCTTGTGCACACGGGTAAGCAGCAAAATTCCTGGGCTCTGGAGGTCTGATGCAGGCCTTTGGAGAGACACTCAGCTAGCAGGGTTTGTGTGTTTGCACATCGCTCGTAAACAGCGTGATTTGGAACCCAGTCATGTCCTGTGGTTTCCTCATATCCTTCACGTTGGATGAAAAATAAGCTGTCATTCATGGCATTGTGGAAACTGAACTACTAAGGAGACAGTCATTGAATGTGGTAAATTTTCTGTTGTTTACAGCCCTTAAATCAAGGGTAAAAGTGACTGATCAATGTAATAATCAGTGGTTGAATTTGAGGGGACATTTAAGGAGATCAGGTTAAATTATCACAATGTTCTTTCAAAAGTAAAAGCTACAAAAGCACTACTGAGCATATGCACAATCAAAATTTTATGTACCACGTTTATGTTGAAATGAGTATCTACTGTTCTAAAGTGCTCTGAGGAGAGAGAGGGGCCTTCACTTCAGCCCTCCCTTCCCCAAACTCAGCATGAATGCTGAGATGTTTTAAAGTGCCTTGCAAATAGGAAGGTAAGAACATTCCTCCTTCATCCACAGTGCAATGCTGTTGTGTTTAACTCCAGGTCAGTGTTTTTCTTTTTTTTAAAAGAATGGTAATAATATCATCATCTTGTATTTTGGTAAACTGAAAGTGTTTTTATGAACAGCCATCAGTGCTGCAATACAG
Source organism: Turdus rufiventris (assembly GCA_013186435.1). Classification (NCBI taxonomy): domain Eukaryota; kingdom Metazoa; phylum Chordata; class Aves; order Passeriformes; family Turdidae; genus Turdus; species Turdus rufiventris. The sequence goes on along the minus strand of PYHW01010485.1, from coordinate 2,246,058 downwards.
ATAAAACCTGTTCATGTTAATGGTACACACCCATCCCATCAGGGAAATGAAGAGGTCTTGCCAACACAGATTAGATTGTGATGGATATTAGACAGTAAGTGAGAATAGATTAATCTATATAAATGTGAAGTATTTAGTGGTATTCTTCAGCTCCAGATAATGAAATGCCATCCAGGCACAGTTAAATTTCTGTTTACTGACAGACATCTGCTGCAGTAAAGAGCCTGCCAGGAGCTTGGTCTATGTTTGAATTGATTTTATATCCCAATAACTCTCCATAGTTGTGTGAAACATACCCAGGTGCTGGAATGGAATTCAGTAGTTCTGTCTGTAGTAATAATTTGTCTTTTACCTCGCTTATGATTATTCCTCTTCTAGTGATCCCTTCCCTTCTCCCCTGTAAAAAATAGCAGAAGGAATTCTTCCACTTTGCACCTCTAATGACAAGTTAGTTCATCTCAGAGTTTTGAGCTGCTTGCAGATTTATTTTATGCAGAGTCAATATTGTGTTAATATTTCCATGATGCCTGAAGTTTTGCTATCAGCCTAAGAGCAGTAGCAGCTCTAATAGCTGTCTGGTCAAGAATAATAATTTTTGGATTCGAAATGTATCTTTGTGTTGCTCTTCCTCCAGCAGTGAGTGCTGAGTGATGTTCAGGTGGGGTGGCACAGGGGAGGTGAGGCCAGTGCTGGCTTCCCAAGGGTGAAACAGAAATCTCTGTGAAGATGAAACACATGGCTACTTAGGCACTCAACTACCACTTCCCTTGCTCTTTGCTGTGGCCATTCTCACATTTTGGGTTATCCCATGGAGTTACTGGCTGATAGCTGTGTATTTGCACTGTTAATGTGAGTCTGGGTGGCACTGGCCATCCTTCTTAGTTTATCTCCACAGGTTGTGTGTTTAGGGGTGTGAGTGTGCAGCAGTCATCACTCCTAATTAGCAAGGTTTCTCACTCTATCTCCTGTGTTCTCAAGCACACCAGGTATTTCAGGCTATATTTTCACTGTGATGCCATAGTTGTGCCATACCTTTTATCCATAGAGGCAAGGCCTGCAGAATTTCCCATTCTCCCAGAGGGGAAGTTGGCATACTAGTCTCATGCCAAGATCTAAAAAGAATTATTTTTAACAAAAATTTCAGAGTTAAATTAACAGTTTCAGATGTTGAACTATACCAGAGAATTGTACCAATGTGACCTGTTAAAATTACATTCAGGTGGTATCAGTTTCAAGAACAAAGACTTTAACAAGCCTGGAAAAAATATAGATAATAGGTTGGAATATCCATAGTGCATGGTGGAGATAGTGCTGAGATGTGCCCAGAGGTCTACTGGCAGCACATGTGCTGCTATAAAGACAATATTTCCTCTTCAGACTGGCAGGAATTGCTGTGGAGGACTTACCTCCTACAGAGAGGAAATTCCTTGAACCTGGCTCAGTCATTTCCCAGCCTGTCCTGCCTGAAGGCTGTGCGGCTTTGGATGACTTTCCTCATTTGGCTTGAAGGGATGGTGACTAAGATGAAGAGCCTGAGGGACGTGAGGAAGGAGAGACAGGCAAATTCAGGGGAAAAGCTTCCCCTAAATGAGTAGGGAGTGTACATATGGCAGAGTGTATATAACAGAGCGTATATGGGAGCTGTGACACACGATGCAACAGCTCTCCCTCGCTTTACAGAATTGCTTCTGTAAAAGAATTTTCACACTTATTCCCGACAAAATGTGATTTCCTTTTTGATGTTTAAACAGTCTTTATCTTATTAAATAGCCTGGTATTACCCAAAATAATTGGCCCAAAGAGAGCAAAATGCTTCAGGCCTCCTGCCTGGCAGTCTCAGAGCACAGGAGCGCTCCGAGGGCTGTTCTCAGTGCTGCCCGTGGTGCGGGGGGTTGTGGGGGGCTGTGCTGGGAGAAGGAGCCGTGTCTGTGGGCTCCGGGTGCCTTGGCCCCGTGCACGTGCGTGGTGGGTGAGGATGTGGTGCTGCGTGGTGCTGGTGCTTTGTGAAGTGTGGTGCTGTGCGGGTGCTGATGCTTTGCTGTGGCGATGCTTTGCGGTGCTTTGCAGTGCCGGTATTTTGTGAGTGCAATGCTTTGCGGGTGCAGTGTTTTGTGGTGCCGATGCTTTGCGGTGCCGATGCTTTGCGGTGCTGATGCTTTGCGGGGATGGTGCTTTGCGGTGTTTTGCGGTGCCGATGTTTTGCAGTGCCAATGCTTTGCTGTGCCGATGTTTGCGGGGATGGTGCTTTGCGGGTGCTGATGTTTTGGGGGTGCTGATGCTTTGCAGTGTTTTTTTTTTGGGGTGCTGATGTTTTGCAGTGCCGATGCTTTGCAGTGCTTTGCGGATGCTTTGCGGTGCCGGTATTTTGTTAGTGCGATGCTTTGCAGGTGCAGTGTTTTGCAGTGCCGATGTTTTGCAGTGCCGATGCTTTGCGGGGATGGTTCTTTGCGGTGCCGATGCTTTGCGGTGCCAATACTTTGCAGTGCCGATGCTTTGCGGGGATGGTGCTTTGCCGTGCTGATGCTTTATGAGTGCGGTGTTTTGCGATGCCGATGCTTTATGAGTGCGGTGTTTGTTTTGCAGTGCCGATGTTTTGCGGTGCCGATGTTTTGCGGTGCCGATGCTTTGCAGTGCCGATGCTTTGCGGTGCCAGTGTTTTGCGGTGCCAGTGTTTTGCGGTGCCGATGTTTTGCGGTGCCGATGATTTGCGGTGCCCATGCTTTGCGGTGCCAGTGTTTTGCGGGGCCGATGTTTTGCGGTGTCGATGCTTTGCAGTGCCGATGCTTTGCAGTGCCGATGCTTTGCGGTGCCAGTGTTTTGCGGTGCCGATGCTTTGCGGTGCCGATGCTTTGCGGTGCCGATGTTTTGCGGTGCCGATGTTTTGCGGTGTCGATGCTTTGTGCTGCCCGCAGGGGCCGCTCCGAGCACAGACAGCACGGAACCCACAGCGAGGAACATCGAACTCCCCTTCTCCAATGTTTGTCTGTGACAGCCTGTTTGCTGACTCTGGAGGGAAAATCCAACTGGAAGCACTGCTGTGTCAACTGCAATAACTCTCTCCCAGTTTGCTTTAAAACTGTCAATTATTGTAAAGCCACTTCTTGGCTCGGCAGTGGCTTTTATCCCCTTGAACTCCAGGAATGGTTCTAGTTTACATCCACATTTCATAAATGTCCTTCTGAATTAGCCAGTTTTGGGGTTGTATGTAGGCTACTTCGGGATTGTATGTAGGGCTAGTGTGGATGCAGTTTATTCCAAATTTGGAGAAAGTAAGGCTCACAAACTTTGGTTGTACAATATCCTCCATGATTTTTGCAGACCCTTCTTTTGCCTTTTCACAGTGTGAAACAGCCTAGTGCATGTCACAATTATTCATATCATACCCCTTTACTTAAATATAATTCCTAAGAATTTTAGCATTGGCCAACAATCTTATATGGAAATACAATGCTGTGCAGTGCTACATAGAAAGGCATCTAAATGTGAGAATGGACGAAGTCCTACAAATGGGGGGTTTAGAAACCCCTTTGAAGGCATTAGAAACAACAGAAAAAGGAATTTTAGTGTAGGTCCTCCTGCTTCATTCTTTTCAGCTGCTGATTAGTAGAATTGTGAGTGACCTTGAAAAGTACATTTTCTTATTGGAAAAGAAAAGCATGAACATGCTAGAATTTTCTCTCTCTTTGGAGGCCTGGGTTCAGCACTCAAAGCATTGGCCACAGAGAGGAGGCACAGCCCTTGTCTTCCTTTTGCATGCAGGACTTGCCTCTCTGGTCGAGTCCTTTGTCTTGGTTTGCCTTATTCACTCCTCTGCTGCTGTCCTGAGGCACTGAACTCTGCTGTGGGGTTCCACTGAGTCAGGGAGCTAGAAAGGAGAGCAGTGGAGAGTGGCTGTGGCCAGGATTGCTTAGGTACAACCACAGAAGAAATAATGTCTCCATGGCTGAAGTAACTGTATGATGTGACACTGGATGGGAGAGCTGTGGTTAAATTTCTCAATTACTTGGCTAGTGGGGATTAGAAACTTTGGGTAGTGGAAATGCTGGGTCTGCATCATTGCCTGGCACTTAACTGCAGAGTGTGAAGCTGATTTCAGGCTTCAGCCCTTTTGGCAGCAGTATTGTGCTGTAAGACGCATAGAATATAGCTGTGAAGCAGTCCAAGGTTGAAGCAGTGGTAAGAGACATGGAAAATAAGCCCACTTGGATAGTTAAATATTGTGATTTCCTCTGTTTTAGAAAGTGGAGACCACCTCCATGTAATTCCAGAGACAGCCTGCCAAACTCCAGGCTAATCTAAATTAAAACAATTATCCTCTTACAATATTAGTTTATTTTGGCAATACTAACAAATTCTTAACGCAAACTAAGTCAGTCATTTGAGAATAATTCTGAGAAGTCCCAGAGGAAAGAACTGGACAGTAAAAGACAGCTGAAAGTTCAACAGATTATGTTTTGTCACCCTCTGTCTCACTGTGCAGAGCATCTGTGGCAGGGTTTGCAAGGGCAATGCAGACCTGTAGTATCATGAGGCCTTTTATTCTTGTATCCCTCTTCCAGGCTGCCTCGTTGGTTGTCTGGAAGATTCTGAGCATGGGTATGGTGAATCTGGCTGAAGCTGAACTTTAGAAGCCTCTTGGGAGTTTGGGGATTTGCAAAATGAGGTGAAAGAATGATCCAGTGATGACATCAGCAGGCAGTGTGGACACAGACTTCCCCAAAGCTGGTTAGGCTGGCCAACTTGCAAGTGCTGGGGTGGCCTCTCATGCAGCGATTGCAGCTATGGAGAAAGTGTTTGAGCAATAAAGCAAATGAACTACTGATTATCTTGGACTTCTTGGCTGTTATCTCCAGTAGTGCTACCAGGGAAGAACACCCATGCAGGCTGAACACTTGTACTTTATCTCTCTGTTCTTTGCTCAGACTGTGATATATTTTCTGCAGAAGGGAAGAACTGGTGTTATGGGCTAAGCAGGTTTAGGTCAATTAGCCTTCAGACAATTGGACTAGGTGATTGTCACAGGCCTCTTCAAACCAAATATTCTATTCTGACATCTATATTAAATAAAATATTTTAATATAGCCGTGAGCTATGTCTTTGTATGTGCATATGCATATATGCAATCAGGCATATATTTAATATGTAATTTACAAATAGCTATTATATATACTTCTTAAATTATAGAAATTAATTTCAGGAATTAATAAGGCAGTTCGAGACTAGAAGATACTATTGGTTCACTTAATCCATTTCCTACTTGGTCCAGGCCAGGAATTTATTTTCCCATAAAACACCAGGAATAAAATGTCTGATGAAGGATATTCTCTGAAGAGGCAAGGAGTTTTGAACTGAAGATATAGTTGTTGGTTTGGTGGTTTAGAGTTTTTTTTCTGATTTTGTTTTTGTTCTTACTACAGTTTCCTACCTGGAAGCACCTTAATACTCCAGATTGTTTTACATACCCAATCTGGAACAAATGTTTCCCCTTGCACGTACCAATCTGTGATTCCACAGAGCTCAGTGCCTGCTTGTTTGCTGATTTCAGTTCTCCCAAAAGCAGAAGTATGTTCATTCACTTAGTCTTTGCTGCTAAAAACATGCATGTCTGAGTTTGTAAATAGAAATAATTTGTCCGAAATAGACCCAAAGGAACTATTTCCTCTGGATTTTAAGAACAGCACAGTTAGTCAATTGCTAAAATTTATGGGTAGCTGCTGCTTTGTAAAATCAAGGCAGAGTATCAGGAAAAAAATCTATTGTTAGCAAATACAAAGTGTTAGTGAGACACAAACTGTTAAGCATGATTCACAGTTCAGGCAGCTCTGTCTATTGAATGTTTAAGCTGTTTAAGTGTTTTCGTTGTAGCCTTGGCTACTTTTCATCTATTGTGATGAAGCAGTTGCTAAACCCTGCCCCTTGCCCTACTGGACTGGAACTGTCCTGCTGGGGGCCTGCAGCCCATCCTGCTCTTAACTGGGAGAAGATTTCCTTGCTCAAGGAGCAAGAGTGTCTGAACTCTCCCCATGCTGCAACAAGCTTTGATGCAATGTGTGTGCAACTCTACCCTGACACCAAAATCCTAAGTGAACCCAACTTCAATTTAATAAAACTCTAGAAGTAGAACAAGTTTGAGAAATGTTTGTGCTGGATTTTGTATGACTTTGGGGTATTCTTCTTCTCTTTGTTTCTTCATCTTTAAAGAAGGTAGGTATAAACTTTTGGTTCTGCTCTGAAAATGTTTTGTGAGAAATGTGTTGAGGGCAGAAAAGGCAAGGGCAATGTCCTCATTGACAAGGGCACAGTCTCAGAGTGCACAAGAGAGGTGAAAAACGAGACTTGGGAAGGGTAATCCAGTTCAGCCAAGGGTCTGGGATCATCAAAAAAGCTCACAGTGTTGGGACAGCCCTAGAGTTAAACAGGGGAGCAAGAGGGTGGGATGGATTTACATGGGACATGGCTGGGTACAGGCTGAGCTGCAGTGCTCCTCAGGTAAGGACTTTTCATCTCATGGTTAACTCATTACAAACAGGAAAGAAGAGGGAGGTTTCAGAAGTGGCTCTCAGTAAGTGAAATTAGACCCAAAGATTTTTCAGGACACATTTTGTGATTTAGTCTTTCCCAGGTCAGATGTGAAAGGCTAATGAGAAGGTCAGTATTCTCCCCCAGCTTGTCTGATATACGTAAGTGATAACCTGGCAAATGTTACAGTTGATGAACAGAAACAGATGTGTTTATAAATGCCCGTGTTAATCTTAAAGTCGCCAGTCTGAACTGAAAGAAGTGAAAAATGAACCCAAAGAAGTGCATCAAGTTAAGGATAGAAAATTTATTTCTGGTTTTCTGCCAGTGATTTAGTCATTGGAGAATGGGTTTACACAGGCAAGAACTAAAGGAGAAGCTGAGCACCAGATGTGCAGAGTTTCATAGGATTATGGTGCTATTACTACACAACATAAGATGGTAGATTTGCCAATGTTGCAAAACGTGCGTAAGCTGTAGACGAAAAGGAAACTATTTCAGTAATCAGTAGAATTTGATTTAGCAAGTTCAGATCTGGAAGGCCCATTGCAAATGTTCTACAATCACTATGTTTGAAACCCCTTCCACATTAAATACAGATGCTATTGTAGGCACATTGGGGCAGTATTGACACAAGAATATAAAAATCTTCAGGGGATGGTTATTGAGGATTCTTAAAACAGAGCTTTAATTATTGCAGTGCTCAAAAGGAATACCTGGCAGTCATTAAAGCAGAAAATACTTTCAGCACTAGTGCAGGAAGATGTTTATGATCAGGACCTATCATACATCCCTGAAATAGATCATGCTATCATGAGAGGGTTGCCGGTGCTTGTGAAACATGCAGCACTAACATTTTACAATTAGAACCGCTTTGTTTTGTGCTTTATTTCATTTACACTGGTGCAAGACTAATTGTGAAGGTGATTAATGATTTCTGATGAGTATTCTGAGGAGGAGATAAGGCATTTTTTCTTTTGTCATAAAAATAGTGCTGGTTCATCCAGGTGAGAACTGTCTATAGTAATTGACAACTTAAAGTGGAGTTATATCTGGATGGATACAATTAAAAGACGATTTGGCAAATGCAACCATTTTAGAAGAAGTATCTTTTCAGAATATCATAGTAAAACAACTGCCTAGAACAGAAAAGTACTGAGTGTAAACAAACACGAAGTTGTAGAGGACATGAGAACACACCAATGGATCATGGGCTCAGGTATTAGTTACTGGTCAGTTCTGTGATCATGAACTTAAATTGAGAGATGTTTTTTGAAGGATCTAGGTTGACCCCTTACCTGATACAGTCCATAGAGGATTTTGAAGGGTTTCATGTGCATGGAGCTGGATAAGATCTTTGGTCAGATGGTGTCTGATCTCATGGGCAGGATAAGAGTTTACATCTGTTTCTCAAGCTTACATCCCTATAGGATACACACACCCTCTCTTCCTGCCTGGGCTGTGGAGAGGTAGCCTGAGATAGAGTGTGGATGGCAGACACGAATGCAAGCTGTTCAGGGAGAGTAGCAGGCTTTGCACAGATATGGGACCACATCATCTCTTTAATTAAATTGCTGCAGTTGCACCTTGGAACCAACAGAGGAAATAACCTGGGTTTCTAAATAACCCCCTATGCACGTATATACTGGGGTAATGTTTTTGCCTTTGACAGGTAATGCACTGAAACATTTATAATTTCAAGTGGTACAAGGGAGCCTGGCCATGAGTAGTGTTGACAGTGTAATTTGATTTTATTGGTATTGTTGGCACTTCATGTGGGGGACATTCTTTTCTAGTTTATTTTTTAATGAGAAACATTCTATCAGATTGTGAAAAGAACATTTTCTGTTGCCCAATGCATAGGCAAAAAACCTAATTGAACAAACCTCCCGATATTATAAAGAACAGGAAAATAAAACACATTAAACAATACTTGACTTTTATGTATGTCTCATTGTCTTCAAAAATCTGAGTCGTTTCCATCCATAAAAACAAGTTATATAGTAGTAACAAAGTGCATGAAGCAAATTGCTAAATTTAACTAAGGTATTAAAATAATTCCTGTCAGATCTTTATACAAATGAGGCTGTTAATTCTGGATGTTTCCTGAAATATTAGTATGAACCTATGGGTCAGAAGTAGTTCATATTTTCCAGCAATCTCATCCTGTAAAGGAGTTGTCTGGGTCACAAAAAACTGCTGGTTGGGGCCAGGGAGGGAGGAGTTCCCATTTATCACATGAATATTTCTCTGAACTGGTAAAAGGTTACAGAGGTGGCATCACCAATATAAACACCAGAGATCCCTCAGAAAGGTTTGTGTATGACCCTGCTTTGTGTACAG
>PYHW01010485.1:2064321-2234551 GCA_013186435.1 Turdus rufiventris | reverse complement strand
CCTGACGGGTGTCAGGTTGTACTCTGACTGTGTCAGGGCTTGGGGTTTGTTTCTTTGTAGTACTGTATTTCTATTTTAATTTCCCTAGAAAAGAACTGTTATTCCTATTCCCATATCTTTGCCCGAGAGCCCCTTGATTTCAAAATTCTAATGATTTGGAGAGAGGGAATTTACATTCTCCATTTCAAAGAGAAGCTCCTGCCTTTCTCAGCAGACACCAGTCCTGCAAATTAAAACAGCAACTTTTCATTCTTTGTCCGTATATAAGCCGCATTTAGTTATAAGCTGCGCTTCAGGTTCGGACCAAAATTTTAGTCAAAATGGTGCAGTTTATAATAGTGAAATTACTGTACTTTAAAACAATACATTAACACAGTTTTTTGCCATGATTCTATCATGCATCAACACAAAGCAGATCCTGAGGCAACCTGTGCCTTTGACAGTCTTTCTGTATTATTATGTAAATAAATGGAAGGAACGATCAAACTTGTAAGAGGGTGAAAAACACCAAGACAAACCATCCATTTATAACAGAGTTGTATTTAAAAAAAATAAAAATCAAAGTGCACTGCTGGTACATCTCATTTGAGCCTATCTGGTATGTGAATTACAGAGGGGCATGATCCAGTCTCCAGAGGTTCCAAGGCTTTGTTTAAGTACCAAGGGAATGAAGAATGATGGCTGTTCTGTTCATAGCACTACTGTGACTAGCACGACAACGGAAAAATTGTACCAGAATATATACGTAAACATCTTTTGTATACTGAGGAGGCAAACACTCTTAAATTATCTGATGTGTACAGTACTGGTACTTAGTGTTTTGGTGCCAGTACCAGACTGGTCCAGTAATTAGCATTCAGATCTATTTCTAATTACAGATAAGGCATATAACAAAAAAGTATATATTTGGTTATTGATATCTCATATGGTTCAGCAACCCAACCAGTCAGAGCTTATCTTGCCAATTTTAACAATCTTCAAACTCTTGTCTTCCATTTGTAGATAGTACTGATCTTTGAAGAAGTAGGTATATCCTGTTAAAATAAATAAACAAACATTATCAGACTATGGAGCACTTAATTCTTGATCAAAGATCTTTTGTCTCTGTGATTTCATGAAGCTTAATGAACTGAATGACTTATTCCCAAAATATTCAGATATATTTATATTATAAAAAAGATAGATTTTAAAACTACATTAAAATTCCCATCCTGTAGATGAGAGCTCCAGTTAAATGGAGACTTAATAAGGTTAGTACTTTGTGAGTCAGAATTTTCTTGGATGAAAAGTTTGCTGGCAAAATAGATGTTGAAAATGTGACTGAGTCAAGACTCATGTGACACCAGTGTTGCTTTCAGACTTTAGTGCATATCTCTGCAAAATTTAAGGCTCCTGAAAGCCACAGGCCAGGATCTTAGCTGGAATGTGTAGGAAATGAAGAAAAATTGCAACATAAAACCCATTCATGCCTGTGATCAGGGAGATTATCATACTTGAGCTCTGGTTGTGCTAGGGCAGAATGGTGCTGAAATAGTGCTGGGGCTGTGCTGCTGTGGGGGAACCTGGGGAGAATCAGGAGCTGGGAAATGTCCAAGCCACAAGGATTGGCTCGGTCATGCGTCCTGGTGTTAGGACATCCTGTGCATCAGGCTTTGGGTGGCTCCATTTGGCTCCTACTCACGGACCACAAGAAATTGAAGTCTCCAATAAGTTTTGCAGCAAACAAATAAGAGAGTTTTTTAGTGAGTTCAATCAGAATTACAGCTTACCACTGTCCCCAAGGCCCAGGACAGCATCGAGGTTATCTGGAACACCATTCCAAGAGTCAGCAATGAATTTAGGGGATGCAAGCTCCATTTTCTTCTTTTCTTCATTGTACCTGAAGGAAATTATATATCTACATTACAAATCTGCATTTAATGTTAAATTGTAATATAAATTTTCAGGGTGTCCTCAGCAAATGTGACTATATAAAACAAATAACTGAGATTGTGGCTTCTATTTCATTATAATGATTGCTGATTCCTTTAAAACCCTGTGAGATAATACATCTTTCCTTCAAAAATGAAATGCTGAATTGAAAATGCAGTTTCTCAGGAAAGTTCTTTCCAGAAATGTAATTTGGATGGGGATCAGTGCTGAGCACAGTGATGTGCAATATAGTTTGAACAAGGCTTCAAGTACAGCATGTGAGGCCTCAATGACCCTTCAGGTGCTCAAGCACCTCTTCAGAAGCAGGAGACTTCAGAGAGGTTGTCTTTGACAGTATTGGAGGGAGAAAAACCATTTATGTTCCCAATTTCTATTTATCCATGTCAATAGCTATCTCAGGTTACTTTTCCCTCATTGCTCCATGGAACAATTTGGATTATATCTAAAGTTACACCAGTTCTAATGAGCAGTAGGATGGTCAAAATCAATTTAAATGATTCATTTACATTTCTTACTATTTTTTTTTCCTGGGCTATTTAAAGAACATCTAATACCGTGCTGGGTAGCTTTAAAACTTGAGCTGTGGAATCTGAGCCAGCTCCTTTTCCCCTCCCTCACAAAACTCTGCTATGCTCACCAGTCTTGTTATAATAACACTAAAATAGCTTGTGGCTGGAATGAAGGAGAGAGAAGACTTCCAAAAAATCCATTTCAAGTAAGTGTGATAATGACACAGGAAGGACTATGGTATGTAACTACTTTGATTCCATTGACAGAATCCTTGTATAAAATGTAACAGCCACATACTTAAGGGTTATAGAGTCTCTTCTGCAGAGATGCATTTTTTTCTGAAATATCTTTCAACTGCTGGCTTCCTTCTTTACACAGATAGAAATCACTTAATCCTATTTTGTTTCCTCAATAATAAATAATGCATTCTGCAGTGATTGCACTTGATGAGGTACTTTGATAGAAATACTGTCTGTGATTGGAGTGCTGAATTACTTGGAGGCCCTGCAGTACAGTTAATCAAAACAATAGTTGGTACAGAGGAGACCAGCAGCTTTTAAACTCATGCTCTGTAGGTTTTAGTAGGAGCCTGAAGTGTTGCAAATGGCTGTATTAGAACTACTTGTAAGTGTTTAAATGGTCTCTACAATATGACATTAAAGAATGAGTAACATTCTTTAAGTTTTTGGTTCTTTTTTTTTTTTTTTTTTTTTTTTGCTTTAGATAATGGAGAAGATTACTGTCCTTAAAGTAATTGAAAATTATGATCAAGTGGCAATTGTATGGAAAGAGTATTTTATTTACTTGCAGGAATCCACAGCCATTAGGATAAAATAAAGAAAGTAATTCAGTTTAATCATAACATGAAATTATTGTTCACATTAAATGGACTCAATTATACTGAGACTTTCTTTGATATATTATATAGAATATCTCTCAGAATGAACCCTTAAAGACTGGAGAATCTTTTAGATTTCTGGTGATTATTTCTGATGTTTAACTTTCCTCTAAATTGTCAGTAAATGAATGGGTTCACTTTCAGCCTGTTGTGTAATGTCTGCATTCCTGAAATAAAGTCCTGTTCCTGGAACTGGTCTCTGACAGTGACTGCAGGAGTCAGGACCTCTCTTTTGTTCTGATGCCATTTTGATAGCACAGAGGTAACTCACAAAGTTCCTCCTCTGTTTTTTAGATTCTCTTTTGTGCCAGATTTTCCTGGCAATTATGGTAATGAAATTCCATTAAATATAATTGTACAATTAGTAGACTCTTCAGATGTAACACAGGATATTTGTTTACACCACAACAGTAGTCTTGAGACATTTGAAGGACATTCTTTCTTAATCTAAGATGGTAAGAGCATGATAGCTGGTCACCTGCGTTTTACTGGAAACATGAAAAGGATTGAGAGACTGTCAAAATGAATTGAAGCTAAGATTTTTCTCAAAGCACGTACAGATACACTTGTGGTTTGTTCAGATTTCCTCAGTGCCAGCTATACTAGTAGAGCAAAGGTGTAAGTGACGGTAGATCAGCTGCTGAAAGGATTTACAGCCATCCCCAGCATGTTTTGGTTGTCATGCTGCTGTTTCATTCAAAGCCAGTGGCTCTAACCCTGATGGCTCAGTGAAAGAATTTATTGGGCAATCTAGCCAATCTTTGGATTCAAGTGATAGGAGCTCAGTGTATTTTTAAAGAATTCCTGGCAGAGTTTTCTCCCAGCATTTGTGAGCTGACAACTTGTCCCTCTTAAGAGCCAGGGACTGCTGGGGGGCAGTTGCTGGTACAAGGGGGCACAGGGATGAGTTGTTAGTGGGGGGAGCCTGACAGACACTCCCAGAGACCCACTTCCATTGCTGGTTTTGAGGTTGGTTTTTCTCAATTCCAGTTTCCTGTTGCTGTACTGAGCACTTTCCTGCTGTCAGCACTGTCCTGGCAGCCCTTGTTTGTATTCCCAGGGGATGTGCCCTATGTTTGGTCCCTGCCTCCTGAAGCTCAGGGTGCATTCAGCCCTAGAGACAGCTCAGCCAACAGCATCCTGCCACCACTCAATGCATCTTACTTCCAGTATCTGTCTCCAGCAAAGATGTATGTCCTCTTGTTCCTGCCCCAGTTAAAAGCTGCATCGACACGCTGCACATCAGGGGGCAGTCCCAGGCTGCTGAGCTTCTTTGGATAGCCCCTGTCCAAGTTGCTGGCTGAATAAACCCAGTACTCATTTCCTAAGTAGAGGAGGTAAAAAAGCAAGCAAAAACTGTTTATTAATCACTAACAAAAGGGTATTTCTTCTTTTTTGCTTTGCCATGTGACTTTTTATTGCACTGTACCGGTCTTTCTAGTATTGTACCATCCGTGATCACAATCCAAGTGAACTGTGATCACCACTGCTTTTGCTACTGAAGTGCTCCTTACCTCAGAAAAAGACATCCCCTCTTTTATCTTGCTTCCTCCCTTCTTGGCTGATGCACCTTTGAGGCAGACACTGCCTCGGTACATTATATGCTAAACCACATAATATGCTTGGTATTTTTATGCTAAAACAAGTACAGTAATTTCATGACCATAAGGTGCACCGGACTATAAGGCACACTTCCGGGTTCGAGGGAAAATTTTAGTCAAAAGGGTGCGCCTTATAGTCATGAAATTACTGTAGTTTATACAGGAAATTTTTAGTATGATGAAAATTATCTGAAACCAGGCAGGCATATCTGATGTTCAAATGCAGCAGCTCATGTTTATCCTTTATTTGTTTTGTTGACAAATTTTATTGAGTGATTAACAGGAAGTTTATCCTCAGAGTTCCTGTTGTCCTTTGTCACACAACATTGTCTAATGTCTCTCCAGATGTGTACTAACGGACTATGTAATAGTGTTCCATCTTCTTTACATGGAATTATAATTTGCTTAGTAAATAACCTCACTGGATTCTCTGAAAGCCATGGAAAGATTTATTCATGAAAAGACATTTCTTTGATTCTGTGTTAGTGGGAAAGTAAGTAAGTATTAATGTGAGAAAAGTGTAAAGTGTGTCATTTGAGATTATTGGAAGTTATTGATTCACTAATCATGAGCAAAGGGTGGAACTAACCAGAAAGTATTTTAACACAGTTGTGCTATTTTCAAATCAATCCTTGTTTTTTGATAGTTCTTATTTATTTTTTTAAAAAGCAGGTTAGCTAAGTTTTCCTGGAATTTATAAAGAAAATGTTTAGATGTGATAGGATTATATATAATATATACAATATTCAAAGTGTTTTGATTTGCCTGACTTCTCTCAGTTTTTTTGCTCCCATCCATGTAAATGAGAGCAAATGGCCTCTGAGCCATGTGGAATAGATTATCATTACATTTTCTCTCCTGTACAGAAAAAGTACAGCAGCTTTTGCCATATGTTTTTTACATGACTGGAGATGTTTAGTCATGTTTTTTGGTAGATACTGGAGCCTAGGTTTTGCTGGCTCAGTTCTTCATGTTGAAAACAGCCTCACAGCGCTGCTGATTTGGCCACTCCAGCTGAACCATATGTGACAGACAGAGCAGAGCTTCCTGTCCTGCTCCTCTCCCATGGAGGCAGCTTGCACAGCCTCCTGCATCCCCTGCCTGATGAGCCACCAAGGAAGGTGCTTGGAAGCCAAAGTGGAAGTCAGTCTTTGGCAAAAGAGAAGGAGACAAGGAAGGGCGTGAGGAGAAAAACATAAAATGTAGTCTTCTCAACAACATGTGCTGAGATAATAGCTTAAAATGGAAGGAAAGAAGAAAAACAGGACAGTGACTGAGGAAAGAGATTGTTTTTGCTGTTCTTGCTTTGCATTTTAAGTAATGATTCTTGTTTAGTTTTGCTTATCGTTGAATGTCTCTTTCTAGGTGCTTATAGTTCTCTTTTTGTTATACTGGAGGCTGAATGCTGTTTTGCGTCTTTCAGATCCAGCCTTTGTCCTAAAGTCCTCAGGGGGGAGTAGGGAGATCTGTCACTGTACCTGTGAGCTCTGCTGGCTCTCAGACAGGCTGTTCCCTGTCCCAGGTACAATTCAGAGGAAAGTGAGCTTGAACGCAACATCATGCAAATGGCTACTTACATTTTGAAACTTAAATCCCACACTTGTAAAAATAATACAGCCTTTAAAACCAATACCTGAGAAAAATACAGCCTTCTCGTCCTGAGGGGCCTCATAGACAGCATCAATTTTCTCTGGCAGATCGGGCCAGAATGTAGCAACAAGAAGAGGACCTGTGGGTTTTCCTCGGGGGTTTATAGTCCTCCACATGAATCTGAGCAGAACAGAAAATTGTGCAGGATTTACAATGAACTAATTCAGCAGCACATCTGTTTCTCATCACTGTGGCCCAGGCCACGTGAGCACACACACACACACACACACATGCACACATGCGCACACAGACAGCAGCAGCACTCGGAGCTCTTCCCTGACTGAACAGCAAACTCATTTCTTTGGATGCTGGAGTAGCTGCACCATGAGCTGCATGCTGGACTGCAGGTGAAATTCCTGTGCTGATTGCTTCCTGTTACTCTTTTGCATCAGAACAAAATTTATCCTACGCTTTGAGTATACAAATAAAATGCTTTAAGCCTACAAATAAACTCATTTACGCAGCATTTAAAGTGTTAGAGCCTCCTGCTGCTGTGTAGGGAGCAGATGGATGAGCCTTTGACAAAAGCAGAGTTTTGTATTCCATGAACTGCTCTTGCAATTACTATTGTAGTGACTAAAAGTTCAAATTTAATAGCAGTATATCATAGTGCTTGGAAGTGAGTTTGGCTATAAAAGAAACTGCTAGCACTAAAAACGTTCATTAGAGAAATGCAAAGGGTAATTTATTTGCTATTTTATACATAAGTAGGATCATCATTTGATTTAAGCTTTAAAAAGCTCTAATTATCTTTAAATGGCAGAGCTTTGTGCTGAGGGTTTTTGGTATTAAAAATGGCACTGCTATTTCATCCTCCACAGAATGAAGAACTTTTTTCCCTGATAGAACAAAACTTTTGACATGGTTATAAAATGAAAAATCAGCAGGCTGGTGGAATTGCTCTTGCACCAAGGTATAGTCGTTAAATTCTGAGGTCAAACTGCTTTTGCCATTAATATGTTTCTAAAGTTCAAGGTACTACTGGCATTTTATTTTTTGCAGAGTATAAATTATCATTATCCATTCCTGCCTAGAATAATTTTACCTTTGGGAAGCCCAGGATCTTAAGCTGCATTTTGTTGTCTAAAGTTTGGAGGAGCAGTCGTAAGTTAATGTAACAAATTGCTGTATTTTTATCAGTAATGAGGATAGTAATATGTTATCATATCCTTGTTTTGCATACGTAGATGTATTTTTAACATGTACAAAAATATCTCTGAGCATGACTCATAATTTTCATTTACAAAAAAGAGGCAAAGAATAATCCATCTGGCTAATTACTGCTCTTGAAAGTGTTAAAACACATATGACATGCTGCAATTGGTAATACCATTCATTTCATGCATCTCTTTTTAGACAGAAAAGCAGATTCAATATGATATGGAATGGAAATTAATATAGAAAATCTTTATAAGACCACATTCATAAAAGTAGTTCCTTTAAAAATGCAAGTTACAGAATTCTTTGTCAAGTTTGGACCTGACTTATGGCTGAATCAGCTCCAGTAACTGCTATCTGCATGAATTTCAAACTTGCCAGGGCCAACAGAGACTTAACACCAGGTTTTTAATAAACCACACATTTCAAGGGACTTGTTAAATTGGTGAGGTTTTCTTTTGGAAAGGGAAACTTTGCCAAAGCTGGATTTTATTTTGTTTTTGAATTAGGGAGAAGGTATTTCTATTTCTGCACATCTTACTGAGGAAATGGTGAAATTAATTATTTGGCTTTCTCATTTCAGTTTCAACACAATAAAATGTTTTAACTAATCCATATTAAATCTTAATATTACTTTTATAGACAGATTTAACAATTTAGTTACAGTAGGTCTTTGACACCATATTTAAACACAATCTAGGTTTTTGATAATGATGATTATTATTTTTTTTATATGCAGTTATTGAAAGTGGGTCTTTTTTTGTGTCCTGATAATTTTCAAAGTGTGAACTTTTGTTCCTTCTCAGAATAAAACCATCAGTGGAATTGCTGTTTTCAGGCATTCTCTGCCCAATAGATAAGCTCAGCTGTTCTCCATGGCTAACACCACCTTCAGTATTTCCCCTTTCCTGGTAATTTCCTTTCCTTGATTTAAGGTGGGGAGGGAAAATACATTTTTTTTTTAAATAATTAATCATCTCTGACCTCCTTTTTGCTATTTACTCCCTTTGCCATGTGACAGTTGGATTCTATGGTAATTTTCATGAATCATGAAAGTCACACGACACATGACAGACAGCTGTTTCTTGCATTCCAAAAGTGAGTCATGATGCTGTTTGCCTGATACTTGGAAAGCTGCAAGACTGACAGGCAAAGCCATTCCAGAGCAAAACAATTCAGCAGTTGTCTGCTTTTGCTGCATGCTGGATAAAGGCTGAGCCAGACTGAGCAGATTGTTTTGGTATTTGCATAGCTCTTAGACCAACTGTACCTAAATGCAAAATACTTCTATTTTGTTGGGATTATATAGAATATTGGATCACTCTGCTGGTTTAGGAATCAATTTTACATTGTTCCTTTGTGTGACTACTGGTTTGCAAGAGCAGAAGCAAGGTGGAATTCTGGCTGAAAACCAAGTACCACGAGTGAGCAGGAGAGGAGCAGTGGCTGGGTATGGTGTGGAACTTGGCAGGGGTTTTGCAGCTGTGAGAATATTTTTGCTTTGAAGGTACTGAGCTCAGGTGAATACCTCAGCACTCTGATGACTAAATTACAAAAGTTGGCACTGTTTTTGGCACACCTGGGGGGGCAGCCCTGTGAAGCTTTGTGTGAGGGTGATCTGTTGGTACTATGGGGACATTTGGCGGCCAAGGAAAGAATGCTCCTTGCCAGTAAGGATCACCTGCAGCTGACAGGGCCAAGAGAAAGAATACAAAAGGTATCAGTGTGATCCCCACAGACCACACTGAAGCTTCTTACAAGCAGAAGGTTTAAATTCTGTTTCTGCATTGCTAAAACACAAAGCCTATGATAAAGTCCAACTTCCAACATAAAGCACCATTATTCTGAGTATCATATAGATTGGATCTAGAAGGAAATACATGGAATCATTGTATTTACCCTTAAAAATCAGCTAACTAACCATGTTTTTTTGTTACTAATAGCTGGCAAGTAGAGTTAAATCATGCAGCATAGTAATAAATACTTCATGTATCTAGCTGAAAATTTGAATCTGGAGTAGATGGTTGGACTCATATCACCAGGAGATACAAATAATTTTTAAATTGCTATTTTGTGAGAGAAACTTGCTTTTTAGCTCCTGTTTCCATGTAAATTTAAACTGACAACTACGAAGAAGCTGGGTTGCAATACTTGCCTTAGCTTGGGATGCTTGTATATGTTTTTATATCATAGGAGATTGTTTGATTTGGGCACGCTCACTGAATGTGTGTGGACCCAGATTTCAGTGGTGTTGGAAGAATGTTCAGGGTCACTGATGATAAATGATCCCAAATTTGGCATTGATTTATGACAGGGAAGAAGGGTGTCTCTTACAAGAGTGCTGCCAGGTCCCATACTCCTTAGGAGATGCTCTTCATTGCTGAGCAGCTGGGAATACAGGCAAGGGAGCTGCAGCTGAGCAGGCACCTCATTTTATGAGGAATCTCTGCTTTTGCATCAAAAATGCCTTTCTGTCTTGGAGGCTTTGCACACCTGTAGCTCATCCCAATCACCACTGTCCTTGATGGGTTATTACAGCAGCCATGAGTCACATAATGCTGTTATTTACTGACTTTGGAGTCAACCTGAATTAAACCATTTCCATTTCCCTTAGGAGTTGATTAGGACAATTTCCCATCTCTGAACACACAAAACAAAGGGTGGACGCTGTGCCTGATAATAAATGTCCAGATTTTGGTGAACAGGTCTGACAGGTGCCTTCACTGGAGGCGCTCTTGGTAAGCAATTCATCTCACTTACCTATCTTTGAAGAAAAACGTTTCTCCTCTAATTTGTGCGACTCCATCAAACACGATGTCATGCTTGCAGAGCTCTGGAGTGACTGGTCCAAGGGTTGGGCCTGGTCCTGGTCCTGGCCCTGGTCCGACATCAGGGGACACCTCTGTGATGTGAGCAGAGATATTGTTACACTGCAGTCAGAGCAAGAGCTGCCATGGTTTCTAAAGGGGTCATTGTGTGCCATGAGTTCTTGAAGGAGGAAAAACTGATCATAAAAGCTCTACAGGAGATTTTGGTGGTTGAGCACAGCTGAGGAAGCGTTGATTTCCACTCCTGTCCTAATCCCCTGTGCAGCCTTGCTCAAGACACGGTGCCTGTGTCTGGCTGGGCTGAGCTGCTGTTTAACCTGAGACATAATGAGAAGGGACTATACTGCATTCAGAAGTGAACATTGCAATCTGAAGATAAAGATTTCAAAGTCCTTGTACTCAGAATTATGTGCTGAGAAAGACACCAAAGTGGATTTCTCTTTTTTTAAAGTGCCAATATTTGGCAAGTTACAAAGATGCATTTTGAGCAATTTGAGGATCTTCCTGTCCTCACCAAGAATAAAATTGTGCTTTTCAGAACATGAATTTTTCCATCTGGTTTATTTTATTTGGTATTATTATTTGGCTGCTACTTCTCTTGAGGCATTTGCCTCTTTTTCTCAGACATTGGGTTAACTTACTGTATGAGAAAAAAAATGGAGTGTAGCTCCTTTGTGATAATAATAAAGTGAGAAAAAAAGGGTTTTTTTAATAGTTGTTTTACATAGAAAGCAGTTTGCAAATGGTTATATCAGTTGAAAAGAGGAAGAAAGATAGTTTCTTCTTGGATATTGAAGCATGCTTTAAGACAACTGGGTTAGGTTCTGAACTCTTATCAAAGATACACGGTATGGGCTCAGAAAACTCACTTAATCTTGACCATGCCTCAATTCCCATCCTTAATTAAAGCAGCTAAGAACAAGGAATAATGAAGACTCCAAAAAGATTTTTGTCTCATGTGATAGCATTTTTGACATATTCTTATTAAAATTTCTGAATACTGTAGAATATAGTCACAGTTAAAAAGATCTCTCAGTAGAAAAGCGAAAAGCACAGGAAGAGAAATGGAATATGGGAATGACTGCTTAATTGAGTGTAGTATACTGGTTCCTCTGCAAGGTAGAAAAAGTGTACATGGAAGGAAACTTAATCATGATGCTACTTATGCACTTTACTAAGACTATCTGTGGAGTAAATAACAAATGTTAAACTTAGCTACATAAAAATACTTAAATCCACTTTTTCTCCAGGAGACTGCCTAATACATTTACATTGAAGTTTCAACTCCCACACACTTTCTGCAAATGTTATTGTGATGGTACAGTTTGAATTGTGGGAAGGCAATGTGAACTGTTTAGCAGCTGGGACACAGGAAATAAAGAAAACTCCTCTTGCAGAGGGTCACAACCTGGAAACTCAGAGCATTGCAGAAAGTAACATCCAAACCCACCCACATCAGGTATTTCAAGCTAGAGACAAATATGGGATTTCACTGTCCCAGTAAAGGCACTAGAAATTTTCATCTAAAATTTTGTTTATGGGGTGTTTTGCTGCTCCTTTTCATTCAGTAAATTTAGTGACCCATCATCCTTAAGTTGTGATATTTGATTGAAGTAGCAGGCCTGGTAATATGAAGAAAGCAGGGGGAAAGGAGCAGAGGATGTTTCTGGCATTGGTGGGATTGTGCCATTTGTCATTTACTGCCAATTCTGAGTCCCAGATTTCAGCCTGTGCTGCCTGAATTTCTGATGAGTTGTGGGGATGGGGGAGGACTTTACCATATAGCTCCTGGATCCCTTTAATGTCGTCCTGAGAAAGTCGGAAGTTCTTGGTGTAGGTGTAGATGGGGGCCATGAGAGCTCCTGGGTCCTCAGAGTGCTCTAACCCCATAGCATGGCCAAATTCATGGGCAGCAACCAAGAAGAGACTGTACCCTGAATAACACAGTAAGACAGTGTTAGCTGCTTGCATTTAAATAGAATTGTACCACACAGGTTATTCACAATAAATAATAATGATTAATATTTACAGCCTCCCATGGGGAGCATCACACCTACTGCAAATAATGACATTTCACTGGGGAGAGTCTAAAATCTTCTTTTTTAGGGGATCTTTACTGCTGTCTCCCATAAAAGTGACTCTGAGCACAGTCTTAATACTTGCATGAGAAAAGAAAGTGTAGCAAATAACATTGGACATCCCTTTCAGTTACAGAAGAATTGAATTTGTAATCTAGATATCAAATCTTCCTTTTCACCATGAAAATGCTTGTAAGTGATAAAAAGGTCTGTAAATATGTGTCTCTGAGAACAGACTCTGAATCAGCACTGATGTACCAAATACTGTTAAGTTAGAAATAACCTTTTATCATAGGGTGACATTATATCAATTATGCCCAAACAGTCTCTGAAATTTGGCAGATTTCTTTCTTCCTAGAATAACCCCCTAAATCTAGTATTTACTTGTAAATATGTAAAAAGCCTTTTGCCCTTGTTAAAATATGGCAAATATTAATCAAAGTAATTTTAAATAGCAATATTCACCACATAAACTTTATACTGTCTCACTCACTTTTTAAACATGTATTTCATCCTTCACAATATCATTCACAAATGTATTAATTTTTACATTTAGTGTTTGTTCCAAATTTGTATCAGTGTATAATTTACTGCACACTAATGGAATACTGCAGTTCTTGTGGCTAACTGGAGGGAAGAAAAAGCATCTATTGATTTATTAATTTATTTCATGTTTTTTTATTTTGGGAGGATCCTTCATCACTGTATGTTACTGTATGGTGTTGCACACCGGTAAGAGGACACACAGTAACACGGCACTCTCTTGCATGGAGCAAGAAAGAGAGCAATTTATTGAAGAAATAGCTTAAAATAAAAGAGATTGGGCAAAACAAAGCAGGAAAGATTCATTGGTCAGAGAAAGCCACACATCCTTGTCCCAGGCTTTCTCACAGATCCAGGAGGTGTTTTTCTTTTGTTATAATTATTTCTCTTATGTTTACATTAGAGAAAGGTCTCTAGCTTGGGATAAAACCCTAGCTGAGCCTGAGAAAGTTAGACTGGAAAAATCCTCAAGATTTTTCCCTGGGCCTGTAACAGCCACAACTACAGAAAATCTGAGGGTTTCAGATGAGCTCTGGGTGTGATTCTCTAGCTCTATCTCACACTTCAGAATGGGGGTTTTGCTCCGATTTCAGCACTGTAACCAGCAGGAGCAACGAGTGTGAAATCATTGCAGACGTGCTGCCAGGGGTGTGGACCCTGCTCATCCCCCGTGTGCCCTGGCAGGAGGTGTCACCTTGGTCTGGACAGAAGCCCCACTTGCGGTCGTCGTCGTAGCTGCTGGTGGAGGCGCACCAGAGCTTGCCGTCGTTGCGCCCAGCGCTCGTACACGAATCGTACTTGTTCCCAAGGAAGATGAAGGGGAACACGCACGGAGCGCCCTCGGAATTCCCACCAACTGTTGACATGGCTGTGGAAATGACAAAACACAGTGAGAAGGGGATCCCCTTTTTAATGTTCATCCCTGGTGTTATTTTAAAGTGCTTTAAAGTGTTTAGGTGGAAAGCAAGGTTAGTGTCAGAAAGGTTAAAGAGATGTTGAATATCCACCTGGTGATGGGTGTCCCACTGAAGAATAAACTTTATATACCCTGACAGTAGGGTACAGTGTAAAATCATGTAGTTTTAAACATTTTCTAAAGAAAATTATATATTAAATGGGGATAACTTTTTTTTAAACAAGTATTTTGCAAAAACTTGAGAAAATTTCCCCTGTGTTCCCATCTATGTAGTATATGACAATAATATATAAAATATAACATTTGCATTTGCAGATATTTCTAGAGGTAAGAGGACGTAACTGCATTTAAAATAACAGTTTAAAGTATGTATCATGAAGAGAATATGAAAAGAATATAAAACTCATTTAAATTCATTTACACTGCTACCTGGCAATTACAGTTCCTTTCAAATGATGGTCTGTCTTCTGGGAAGGTACATGACAGCTATACAGAGGCCAAGCTGGTTGTGTCCCTAATTATTTATTAGTATGTATTTCTCATTCATTATTATTCATTAATAGCCTTTTATGCTGGGGAAAAAAAAAGCTTAAACTAAGCATTTTTCTTAGTTCCAGTGATAGCAACTGTGTTACTTAGGACTTTGAATACATTGATTCCAGATATACTGGTTCTTTTGTCTGTTGAATGATCCTTTAGAATTTTCTCTTCCAAACTTTATAGCAATTTATAATGAATTTGATCCTTTATTTTCTTTCTTTCTTTCTTTTCTTTTTTTTTTTTTTTTTTTTGACATTTAATAACAGAAAGCCAAATACTAGTACATCAAAGTTGTACAGCAAATGGTTAGGCCATTTTCAAGAGACCCCAAAAAATCAAAAGGCAGGATGCATGTAGGTTTGAACATAGCTTCCCCTTGGCTCTATTAAAAGCCAGAGATTTTAGAATTGCCATGGTTCACTTCATCTCTATGCTTACAGCTCTAGTGTCACAAAATGAACATCTGAGAATGAACACCTGCCAAGATATTCACACTATAAATTATTTTTTTGTTCCTTTATGTAGTAAAACTCAAGTTAGAAAGTATAAAAAAGTGTGAAGAAAGTGATTTTTTTTTAAATGGCTAAACCATTTCACTTAGCTCTTTTGAATTGCTGAAAGGATCTATTAATACAAGCTTAACATACTAAGTAGGATTTCTTTTTACAAGTGTACATGGGAAGTGTTAAGCTAAAATGTTATTCATATTTTCTTCTTTCTCATGAGACTTTCCTTCCAGGGCCATTAACAAATTGTAATCTACTTGTAATTATCCTGCAGTGGTAGCCATGCATTTGTAGGTTCAATGCCATTTGTGTGTTCCTGACAAGCCTGTGCTGTGACACACCAGCAGGTTGCTCCTGTTCGTTACATCCTTCACACCTCTGTTGAAATTGTGTCTAACTCATCGACTTTTGTGTGCTCTGGTGAAATTGTGCCGAAGGAGACTTGTTAAAACCATGACCAGGTAGGCATTGCTCATACCAGTCTCTGGACAGAAGCCGTATTTCTTGTCTCTGTCGTAGTCCTCAGTGGTCCCACACCATCGATATCCGTCTGTCCTGCCTTCTGTCGTGCACTGCTCGTAGGACTGCCCTTGGAATTTGAAGGGAAATTTGCATGGCTGCCCATCACCATTGCCACCCATTGTGAAAAGTGCTGGAAGGAGAAGGAGAGAGGGAAATGTCAATGCACAAAGCTCAGAATCAACAGGGAATCACAGTGCACCTGTGGGAACATCCCCAGGTCCAGACAGACACTGGGCACCCAACAGAAGGGATGTCCTTCACTCTGGGACACTCAGACATCCGGTGGGTCTGTCTTCTCCAGGCTGCTCTGTCACTGGGAATCCTCTG
This sequence comes from Turdus rufiventris, assembly GCA_013186435.1. Lineage (NCBI taxonomy): Eukaryota > Metazoa > Chordata > Aves > Passeriformes > Turdidae > Turdus > Turdus rufiventris. The sequence continues at coordinate 2,218,542 of PYHW01010485.1, read as the reverse complement.
TGCTAGGACAGCGTGCTGTGCCATGTGCTGGTGAGAGGAAACTGTGAAAGCACCAAACTGCTCTTGGCCTTGCCCTGAACAGAGATAAAAAATCCTTCATGCATTCATATGCTAATTCCCTGGAGTTTTAAGAGCAACACTGCAGAATGACTTATCTGTTTGAATTCCCAGTGTAAAGCATGCATGATTTAGCCTTTTTACGGTGTCCAAAGGCACCTTTTTCCCTCTTTCTCTTCCAGTTTAAAGCAGCAACTAAACCCCAAAAGTGTATGTGGGAAGGCTTGGCAGGTTAGTTCTAACTTTGCTGTTGTTTTTGATGACTAAACAGCCATTGCAGCCTCAGTGTAGAATCTGAGGGGGTTTGCCTTTGCTTAGTCTGATACATCAGTGGGAAGAGGCATTGTTGATGTGTGTGCTTCTTTAGAGTAGAACTAAATAAACACCCCAGGCCTAAGGGTGGCTGGGAAAGGGTCCTGACACTGGGGTCTTGTGACACAGATGATCCATTTTGCCTTTTACACTTAAACCAGTAACTGGCCACCTCATCAGGAACATGAACCAGTAAGTTATAAAATTTCAGTCCCACTCATGAGAGGACTTGGAGCTTTGCAGGCCTGGCCCTCACACACAGGTTTGCTGAACTTCTGCTCTGCTTAGGAGAGTGATTTTATCTTTCTGCATCCTGGGCATGGATCCTGTCCGCAACACACACTGTGGCTCCCCAAAAGAGTAAGCTGCAAATGTTTTTTGTCTCAGGTGCTGTATTGAGATAGGAAAGGTGAATTAACTAGGACTGTGGCTATTGTGATTGGAGAAGGACTATATTTTTTTAAAAAAGTGATGATAGAATTGGAGACCAAAGTTAAACTGAGTTGTTTAGATGACTCACTTACCACGAGCTGCTTCCAGCTCTAGGTCTGGCAAGCTCTGCATTTTAATAGCCTTTTTTATATTGGTTTACATGTGGCTAAGTTGCAAAAACCATATGGAAAGCCAGTCTCTTACTTTGCATGCAGCCTTTCTGAGTCACAGTCAGAATGCAGTTTTTAATTTTGCTTGAGGCTACATCATGTGATGGTAACAACAATGGTTTATTAAGTTTTCAATCCCCCTCCTTACTATAAAATTGCTTTAATGTAAATAAAAGTTGGAGAGTGAGGCAGTTTCCCCAAAACAAAAACTCAATTTACTTTTAAGGGGATCTTAAAGGGCCTTGTTCTGCATCATGGAAAACTCAGCAATTTAAAACCTGGTGAAGATACACTGAAGTGAGAGCAGATTCAGACTGGACATTACTAATATGTGAACTTCACTTTCAGCCGTTCCTAGAAAAATCGGCCAGTTGTGATGTCAGGAAACCTCAGTCTGGAAGGCTAAAACCCCTGTGGCACAGATCCAAGGTGGAGGTGGCTGCAGCTTCAGGAGGGCTGTGCTGGGAGAGCAGTCAGCAGCAGCCTGGAGGGTCTGTGATGGGTGTGGGGAGCTTCAGGCAGAGAACAGATTGTATTGGAGAACCAGAGTTAAGAGCCTAAACTGCCCGTAGTGTCAGTGGAGGTTGGAAATGAGAGACATCAAGATCCCTTGATCCCATATGGCAAAGAAGTTCAGCACCTGTATAAGATTTGTGTAATAGGTAGATAACCTTCTGCTTTACCTTCTGCTTTGACAAACTACAGAAATATCAGTTTACAAAACTGGAGTAGAGATCTGGGAATAACTTTAGAAAAGCCTGGTGCAAAACCATAGCATTAAAGATGTTTCCATACATGCACTGTGGCTCTCTAATGAGAAGAAGTGAAACTAACTTCAGTGAGTTAAACATGAGAGAAACAAAGGCCAACAGCCAGGCATGCTGCCCCCAACACAGACACTCTGATGTAAATCCTCCCCTATCTGAATTTATTAGCTGGGGTTTAGCAAATGGTGCCTTGGAATAATGAGTGAACAATGCCACTCTGCATTTAATGAGAAACATCTGTGCATAACTGTTCATGGATCTTGCAAAACAATTACATCAGAAACAAAAGGCTGAAACCCTTCTGTTCCATTTCAGAAACCTTGACACTGGCATTTCCAGGAACTTCACTTTCAGAACCAGCTCTCCCTGACAGTGCTTCACTGCTTACATTTTCAGCCTTGCATGACTTTAGGATGTGGATCTCCATTTCTCCAGCTGCCTATAATCTGGGCTGCCTTCTGACTGTATCTGAGTGCTTGCAGTATTTTAAAGAAATGAGCCAAAATGTTCTATTTTCTGGCTGAATGAATTGACCCAAGGGAGAGGAGATTTGGGGAAAGATGGGAAATGGAGATGGCAAAATTTCACAAAAATAATGTTTGTACAGTTACGTGCATGTGTACACTTATAGGCTGCTGAAGTAAATATTCTGAAAGTCATACCACTAACAATAACTTTATAAAAAAATCATTGTAGTCTGTGTAAAGTTCTCCTGCTTGTTCATCCTCTATAGCTGTATAAATAGCTGTCACCAGGGTAGATCTCAGCTCTAAATATGATCTATAATAGGCAATTAGGGGTTTGGAAATTAAAGAATATCTTTTTACCACATTAGGGCTAGAAGACTGATATGTTCTACGATGGATTGTCTTTGGAAACCACCACCATCCCGATGCGAAAATATGTAATGTTGTATTTGAAACTCTATGGTCTTGCTTAAAAAGCCCCAAAATCTGTCAAGCAGGAATCCATTTAGTGTTTGTCTACAGCAGGATTCCAGAGAATCCTGTTTTGACCTTTTTCTATGTACACATACCTGCAAACTTTTGAAAAAGAGTTTCTTTTCAGGCACATACATATTAATACATGTCCATGTGTGACAGTACTTGTGTGCTGGGACATGTTGGGCTCTGCTTGTGCACTCTTGGGCTGGCAAAGCCCTGAACGTGTTTTGTTAGCTTGAGGCTTAAGCATCACTAATTTTATTTCAGTAATCTGCATTCTCTTTCCTTGTACTGACTGCATGTAGCGATAATATTACAAGTAAGTTTAGTGCAATTGTTTCAAGCAGGATTAGCATGAATCTGAACAAAGTACCATTGCTTTCTGGTTTGTTCTCTTTCAAAACTCTCTTATTATTTGTTATGATCCAGGAGTAGTGGGCAGGAGTTTTAGTGACCCAGGGATTGATAAGAAAGATAAAAAGAGTGATGAAACACTCCCCAAAGCTAATAGTTGGTTATGTACAAAGGGAAAAAATGAATGTGGGGAAACTGCAGTACTGGGAATGGCTTTTAAAACATGTGCTAGGACCTAGCAAACAGGTAGAAGGAGGGAAAAGCACCTTACCTCCTCTACTCTTCTCACTGCTGATAAATCACCTCAGTAGGCTACAGCCAATTATACTTAATTGCTTCTCTAAAGGTTTCCTGCCATGTGATGTACAGGAGATGAAATTAACACTTATACCAATAAATTATCTGAAATGTTATATCCTCAAGCTGTAAATACTCATCAAGATTTTCAAACACAGAAATGTGTGTTCCTCTTGTTTTAACAGGAAACATATTGTCATAAATACATTTGAAAGACAATAATGATAATCTTGTGTATAATTTTAAAAAGTTGCTGCTACATGAAGACATTACAAACTTTGTCTAATCTGCAAATTAATGTTTCCAAATAGGAAATAAAATTATTGTGAAAGAAAGTTTTGTTCGTATTACAAGAAAGTAAAAATTAAGTACAGTCTTAGCTTTCGTGAACTTCTAATAATTTTGTACAGATACTGATAAGTTGTTATGATTTCATAAAAACATTCATTCCTTTATCTGAAAGAGAAGGAAGTGGGAAAAACACAAGAAGAAGGGGATGAGCAAAGAAGAAGGGAACAATCTGCCAGGAAAAAAAGGAAAAACCATTGAAGCATGGCTTTACTTACACTCATGAGGACAAAAGCCATATTTCCCATCTGCATCAAAGTCTTTGGTTGTGGAACACCAGAGGAATCCATCGCTACGCCCTGCATCTGTGCAGCTGTTGTATTCCTTGCCATTGAACCAGAAGGGAAATTTACAATATTCACCATCTGCATTTCCATACTTCACTCTGACCACTATAAGGAGAACAAATGCAGTGATGAAATTAGCCACCTAGTGATGCAAAAAATGCAGTTTTCCTGGAAGGTATTGATATAGAAATGCAGTCTGAATTTCCACTTTGAAATTCAATCTGTTGCTGGTCTCTCTATTGGCAAGTGGCATAGCTAAAATATAAACTGGTAATTTAAAAATAATTACATGGATATTACTCATGGTGTAAGTGTTAGAATCAGCCCAGAAAAATATATATGTTGTTACTATGGCAAGGCAAAGTTAAAAACGTGCTGTAAATACATTTAGTAATTTAGTTTCTTAAGTAATATGGCCTAAAATATTCACTACAGTTTCAAAGGTTCCAGGCAGCAGCTGAACATGAGCTGAACTTGCCTTGTGCCTCATAAACCACTTGGGTATTTCCAATGGGCCTTGCATGACATTTGCTGTAGCATGGGGGGAGAGGGTGGAAACACAGACACACCCAGATCCTGGGGTTTATTTCAGTTTGTCACATGTAGTCTTATGAATACAGTATTGATGCTGCAATATATACTAATGCACAGATAAGTCACTTATCCATAGCATTTTTTAAAGGGCAGAAATTTTACATTGTAGAAATGAATTTTCACATCCTAATATTTACAGACAGTCAATGAAAGTATTTAATGCAGCGTTAAAACAGTGCAGCCAGCAGGCCATGTGTTCTGAAACATGAAAAAGTCTGGTACCTTGTCCCTCCCCAAGAGTCCACAGCTCATCATCATCAAAATGGGAGTCTCCTCCAATTCCTGGCCCTGGTGCAAAGGCATGAGCCAGGAGCCCGTCCTTGCCATCGAAGGGATAGCCATCACCATGCTCTGCAGGAGCAAGCAGACAAAAAGGAGCAGTTTCTAATGACCTCAGGCACAGTCTCTATATGAATGATGATTATCACGTGTACTTTCCCAACCAAGACAGTAGCAGAGTACTTTGGTGAGTGAATTTACTGGTTTGGGTTGTGCTAGCAAGACTGATCCACAAGAAAACCAGTTTTTACAAAGAACATGAAGTGTCAGTACTGCAGTTGTCACAGCATGGTATTTTATATCTCATAAATACAGTGGAAAGAAATAAAAAATGGTGAGGAACAGTGAAGTATTGTACATGAGATGTATGACTGCATACACTGTGCTATTTCTCAATGCAGGCTGATAGGGAGTTGTAACTTAAATATTGTAGATGAGGGATATTTTCAGGTAGTTGGTATCACTCTCCAACACAGAGATTGGAAAATCAAGGCAGATTTCACTTTGCAGGCTGCTCTTTTCTGCTGCACCTCAGATTGCTGTGCTCTTTCCTCTGTGCAGGATGCTCAGTGCCCCAGCAGGAAGGCACAGCTGGGTGTCTCAGCAGTGAGCTCTGAGCCCTGAAGGACCCTGTTCCTCCTTCACTTTGAGCACTCCAAGACTCAGGCAGCTCACAGCAGCAGGTTAAGCAGCTCTCCTGATATTACACTGTAGGCTTTTCTTGGAAGTACACCACTTGTGGGTAAGGCAGGCTGGCACGGGCATAGCCCTGGTATTCATAGCTCTCCCACCACACTGACCTGCGCATCAAAGCTGGCTGCCAGCATCTCCAGTTGCATCATTTCTGGTCTTTTGGTCTGATGTCTTGGCATTTAACAGAAGCTCTAAACACACAGGCCTGATTCTCTCTGTTAAATTGATTTCAGGCTGGTGTCGCTCCTAGTGCTGGTTCAGTTAATTCCCTTCAGAAAACTAGTGTGTCAGTTGTGAAAGACAAGATTTTGATCTATATTAGGTTCTATTTATTTTAAAGCAGACCCTTTACTTAAGAGAAAGGTTAAAAATGAAGAAACCTTGTGGATGTCAGTCCTTGTGAATCTGACCTGCAGTAAAGTGATAGGAATGACTATGAATACGGAAGGAGCTTTCTGCCCACAGTTTGTTAGCTGGCTTAGCCTGAAAGTACTAAAACCAGCAGAAACACTTCTGCTTTTGTAAGAATTTTTTTCTTTTTTTTTTTCTTTTTTTTTTTTTTTGCAATCCAAGCCAGTCTGGATGAGGATCTGAAGTCCTGAGTGTACAGAATCTCTGCAGCTTTTGAGGTCAACTCATCAGAAGCTGAAGCAAAGCAAACCAGCTTGAAATGAAGGCTTTTACAAAGAGTTCAGTTGTTTGAACCGTTCACTGAATTTCCAAAGTCTACCTCCCAAGTAATTGGCTGCACAAATATCTTCATTAGTATTAAAAATTCTATGACAGTTGAGAAGAAGTTAAATGCCCCATGTTTACACTGAAAAGCCATAAACATTCTTTCAGGGGAACCAAAATTAATTGAGAAGATGTGCACAATAAAAATGAATCAAGTTCCCCATCATCAGTTGTACTCAAACCATAGTTCAGCTTATGATCCATATTTTAAAATTCTTCAAAGAATGCATTGAAAGCTTGCATTCTGCCATGCTAAAAGAATGGAAACCAGCTGTGCAGTCAAAATTGGAAATCAATTTTTCAGCTCTGAAATGTTAGAACCCTTACCACTATCACTGGAAACAGCATACAGAGCTATAAATAAATGCTGTGATGGCATTCCATTCTCTTCTGTGGCAGGAAGCCAGCTCACATCATCTGAAGATCTGTACCATTATGTCTCAGTTCTATTTCTGATTTGTAAATTTAAAAATAAAATGTTGCCCCTAGCAATTCTCTTTTGGAAAGATAAATATAGAGTAAGGATATTGTATAAATACTTGCTCTCTCTCTCCTACATAAGAAACAGTGAAATTAGATCTTAGCTTGTATGAGTCAAGTGTGAACTAGGACAAGGTTTGCCAGAAAGCTTCATGGGTGCTACCTATTGAGGGTGTGTCATTCTAAACTGAGGATTAATGAAAAGAACAAAACCAAAACCATAAGTAAAAATAGAAAAAATATACCCCATCGGCCAAAATTGATCATTATGTCTGCTTCTCCATCATGTATTCGGTTAAATCTCAGTGGTGTGACATCACTCCAGACTTGAAAGGCTCGAGCAAAGGCATCATCTACGGTCTCAGGATCCAAATCTGGGGTGTAGCCTATAATCCTGAGGGGTAAAAGCAACAGTTAAGGAGCACACAAACATCCTTCCTGTATTTGTTTCCTGCTCAACACCCTGAGTGCGCTCAGCAGTGAAAGCAGCTAGGAGGTAACACTGCTGCACGAGATCTAAACACCTCCCTGGGATTGAGAGATGTGTTTAGATGTAGCATGTACTGTTTATTTTCTTTTGGCATTGACTCAGCAGCAAGAAGAAAATGATACATCCAGAGGTTGTAAAGCCTGGATGTAAAGCTTAGCACAAAACATTCTGGGTTTTGCATCAGCACTGAGACCAGAAAAGGAGCTCAGTAACATTCTGAAAGTTTCAAGCGTGGATTGTTTTGCTCTTTAATAAGAACGGAAAAGAAGTCCTTCTCCCTCACCTGTGTTGCTATCTGTGTAGTGTTTAATCCCTGTGTAAAGCCAATCCTTTACCTGTGTGTGGGATACATTGGCGATAAGATACATGGGGAAATAGGAGGAAAAAGCATGTGAGATAAAGCTGTAGCCCTGACCTGAGAAAGGACAAACTCCTAAGTGTGTTGCTTTCTTCTTCTTCATATATTTTAATTGGACTTCTTAGTGTCTTATATTATTGCCTTCTATATTTCATATAAAGACAAGATTGCAATTCTTTGCTGCTGGGGCTGTGCACAGTGAGGGAAACTACTTTGTGCCTAAGGAGGATGAGGAAGATTCAGAGGAAGCACATCAGCAAATAGAGAGCTGCCACAGGGTTTTTCAGCCTTGATTAGGTTAGTCACAGCCCAAGGGACGCTTTGAGTCCAAACTTGTGAGGGAACAGCAGACTAAGGCATGAGGCTAAGACAAATCTGTTGTTTTTTCTCATTGGTGGTAAATGTTTGTTCATGGACCACCTAAGGTAAGGAGTGTTTTACCACAATGAGAGCTGGGTTGGTCCCTAACTCTTCAGAAGAAGATGGAATTAGAACATACCAAAATTATTGCAATAGGCTTGTTGTACCTCATGTTTGTATATATCTAAAATACAATTGTTTGATTTTAAAATTTATTTAAACATCTCTTTTTTAGGACTGCAGAATGAAGGGGAGTTTGACCTCTGCAATCAATGAGTACTTTGGTCCTCCTGGAGCAGATGGGCAGGTGAGCTACTCCTATTCCAGCTCCCTTGGGATCCTTGCTGCAGAGCAGAGTAAACCCAAAATCTCAGTTTCAACCAGAACCAGAAAGTTGATGTCCTGATATATTGCAATTTGAAGTGACAGAGGTGTTTGTTAAAGCATTTGGTAGTTTTCCAAGCACCAGAGGGTTCTAATTGAAGGAATCTTGTTGAGCCCTCTAAACAGCTCTGCATTTCTAAGTGCCTTGTTTAGTTCTTGGGAGGGCTCTGGTATATGTGAACAGAACCCACCGTTACCAGTCTGTACCTGTATGTTATATGATTCTTTTCCCATTTTGGCTTTCTTGCAAAGAAGTTGTAATTGGCTACATCAGGGTTACCGCAGCGGGGTTTCTTCATTGTCTCAATTGTGTTTTGATCCAGATCTCCTGTTTCAGGTAGCCCAAAAAACTTCTGCATTTTCTTCAGAGTGTCTTTCAGGACAAATAAATTGCAACTGTCTTTTGGGCAGCCATAGTATTTATTCAGGTATTGCTTGGGAAAAAAAAAAAACAAACCACAGAACAAAGACTTTAAAATTAACAAGTTTGATTATTTAATAAATAGTTAATCATTATAAATAAATAAATAAATGCTACAATTCCACGTTAGCTTTCCACCTGAAATTTTCAAGTTTTCTTTTTAAAATTACAATTACTAGTCATTGAGGGACCAGCAGGATCTCCTGAATTGACACAAAGCATCCTTGATCACATGATGTTGCTAATTAAACAATCATTTCCACTATTAGCTGTCACCTTTACTTAATAAATTGCTTTTAGTTATTAAAGCATAGAGCTTTAATGTGGAACTACAAGGTAAAAATGGGTTTGTCTTTTTCATTTCTTTATGATGCACAAATCTGCCTACAGTTCTAGATTTTGTGCAGTCTTTTGTTGGGATAATCTGCATTATTGAGAAACTTCTCAAGAAATCAAAGCAATCCCACAAATGAGACCACATTGATTGCAAAGAAAAACCCCATTCTTTACTCAAACCAGACAGAGTTCTTTGAATGTTGGATGTGTTTGCTTTTGAGTCAAACATTGCAAAGACCTGAGGAAGAAAGTATTTGGTAACAGCGGCTGCTTGGACACTGCAGCCAATCAATATTTCCATACTTAAAACTCCATTGAATGTCCCAGCTCATTATGCCTAGACTGCTGTTTCTGATACTGCCGTGGTGGCAGTTCACAAAGTCCTCTCTCATTAAAATAGAGTGGTCTTAAGGGACCCAAAATATGGCACTAATCACATTATTTCCATCTCCCAAAGTGATGGTCCTTGCCAATGGTTCTGTCAGACAGGAAGGCTGCAAGTTACTGATCTTCCCAGTAAAAACAGTCTATAGCTGAGGAAGAAACACCCTCCAGGTATTGGATCCCAGGTATTAACCACAAGTCCAAGGGAGGAAAACACCTGAATAAGGTAAAGGTGTATTTGCTAAAAATATATGAGGAATATCAAGGAGAACTGTTTGAAATTGAGGATTACAAGAAACCTGACAAAATGCACATTTTAGTTCTTATGCCAGCAAGTATTCCCAAGAGAAACCTTGTTCCATGTGTCTAATTAATTGATTAAGTTCACCCAGGAGACTGAGGATAAAGCCACAACACCAGCAAAATAAAGCAGAGGATATTTGATAACTGCAGTTGGTCAAGCCTAGCTTTCACCACCTTCCTCACAAAGTTCAGGCTAACCTCAGCTGCCCAGCATAGGAAATGGTTCAGGCATTACTCAGAAAGGATTTAATCAAGATGTTACACCATTTCCTTCAGAAGGTCCTCCATCCATCATGATTAAGCACAGACTATGGCTAGTTTTTGTGATTTTTGTAACATCTGATGTGGTATTTCTCCAATGGGGGCTGTGGTACTGGCAGATAAAGGACACAGGGTGGTTTCATCTTTGCTTCCTCTGTGCTGCTCTCTACACATTGTTAATGGGGCCTGGTGGAAATTATGTGAAATGCACTCAGAACATAATGAAACAAGCCAGTTTGGTTCTTATCCTAATTTTCATTTCATGCAGTTAGATGGATTTTGTTATGGTTCTGCTTGCATCCCCAATGACACCCCATGGTGTAATACAGACTGTACCTCAGACTGACATTTACTGAAGAACCAGGCTGCTGCTCTTGCCATTTTAGGTTTGGGAGCAAGCTATACAATCAAAAATATTAACTGAACATGGTCAAGAATTTTACTTGCTAGGATTCTAAACAGAAAGCTAACCCCTCTCAGTTTTTCCTAAAATGGAGATTTTAATGAAGATGAGAAATGACCATGATCAGCTGTTCTATGAGGAGAGAATCTTGAAGAAAATGTAATGTCTATGCAAACCACATCTTGGCCTAGGCTGTGAAATGCAGTTTCCCCAGAGTCAGCAGGGAGCTGTGGTGATCTGGAATTTTGATCCAGCCCATTAATGAAACAGGGTCCAGCTGCAACATAGCAATTTGTGTCCTGATGCTGAGTGTTGGGGCTGTTCTGATGGAGGGTGTGAGGAAAGGCAGCCAGTGAGCATTGCCCAAGAATACCCCAGCAAAGACAAAGAAGAACTGCAGTGTTAAACCAGCTTGTAATTTTCCTCTGAGTACACATAATAAATGTGTTTGAAAGAAACAGAGATGAGGGGAGATGTGGATTGCAGTTATTGAATAAAAGCCCGGTTGTGTCTAAGAAAACAGATTCTCTCAGAGTGGTTAAATTGCTCTTAGACACGTGGGACCCCACTCTCCTCTCCCAAATGCGCTGCCCCTGCCCCCAGCTCTTGGCTACTGTGCTGCTGAGCAAAACCTTGGGTGAATTTGTTTTGTTAACAGCTGAGGAATGCCCTATTCGGGTCAGTTTGTCTGTTTTTCCTAAACTTTCCGACACAGCTCCCAACTGGAAATTCTCTCTCTACCCTCCCCCAGACCTTCTTTAACCTGGCAAGCTTTCCCAAGATGCACACAAACTCCTAAAGAAAAGTGACCAACTTTCAAATCTCTAGGTCCTAAAATAAGAATAATTTATCTCAATCCTCCTTAAAATGGATTTACTGCTGAAGAAGATAAATAATTTAGTCTATAATTTAGTCTATAATTTACATGCTAAAATAAGGATAATCCATCTCAGTCTCCCTTTAAATGGACTTCCCCATAATGTCACTTTTATGAACATCCACAGGGCTAAAAAAACATTAGAATAAAATGCTATAGAATTATAGCTATAATCTGCTAATATTGCAGAAATCCAAACTCCTTTTTTTTTTGTTCCAGATTAGATTTGGGGGAAAAAAAGTCTTTAAACCTCTGTGAGATTGTTTTCCAAAGTCAAAACTAGTCACAATGGCTTCTGAAATTCGAGCCAGCTTTCAGTTGCAGTGTCCCTTAAAGCTGTGTTTATGCAACCCACGGTAAACAATCTGGAAAACACACTTGTGAAAGTTGGGACACATGGATTAGGGACTCTCAACTGCCCTCATTTCTACTTGATTTCAGTAAAAAAATTAGATGTCTCTTATTTGCCCTTCTCCCTTCTTACCATTGCAATTTTTTGATTACAGTCATGATGATTTAGTGAAAATATTTTGTATCTTGAGACTTAAAGGAAAAAAAAAAAAAAACAAAACAACCCCAAACCCGACTTTCTTTGCTGGCTTTAAAAATTTTAAGAGAGGAAACATTACTTGGCTCCAGTTTTAACTCTTGAAAGCTGATACCTTTGCTAGCTAGCTAGCACTTCCAGAGACTCAAGGGAAAGAATGCTACAGTCATTCCTTAACCTCAGCTGAAACAAGAAAGAAACATCTGCTTAAGAAACAACAATATAAATCTGAAGCAAAGATGAAACCAAGACTTACCACTGCTAGCTCTTTGTCTGTTTTGGGAGTGCTGTCTCCAGGAAACTTAATGATTGGTGACGGTGCGGCTAAAGTTTTGTTCAGAAGATATACTTGGATGAATAGCACTTTAAAAACGAAGCCACAGCCACTGTGGGTCTTCATTCTGCCTAAACTTGTGCTCTCCTCTTTGGAAAAAGCTTTTCCCCACTGTCTCTCCCTTACTTTAGCTGCAAAGTGCACCAGTTGCTTATCTGCACATCTTAACTCTCAGCACCGTTTTCCCTTTTGCTTGCTCTAGCAATTCCTTTGTATGTTTAAAACATCCAGATGCGCAGTCTCAGGCTACCACAAGAGGAAGTCTGAAAACTAGTGGAAACATGAGAAAAGGGCAGTTACCAGATGTGATTGCTGTGATTTTAAGGTAGCAACAGGCAGATAGTTACTACTGCTGAAAGAGGCCACATTTTCTCCTCATTTGCATATATGAAACATTTATTTGTGCCAGAGAAGAGGAAAAAGTAAAACCTGGATTAGTCTTGAAGACAAGGTGCCTCACATACGTTTCAAATTAAAAAAAAAAAAAAAAAAGAGAAAGAAATTACTAAACAGTATTTTCCTGGCTCAGCATTTTTACTGTTTTTTAGCCTATTTTTATGTCACAGACATAATGATATGCTTTAGTTGTGTGTGATTATGCTCCCACACAGTGCGTTGCAGAAAATATTTTGACTAGATTTTGAGACAGACCCTGCACAGGGCAGTGCAGCTGAGTGAGGTTTCTTGTCCCCCTCCTGCTGAGGCTGCACAGAGTGTGGGTCTGTGCTTAGGCTCTCCGTGCTCCCTGTGAGCCTCGCTCCCTCCCTGCTCTCTGCACAACCTGCACAGCTCTCTGTGAGATCATTGTGGCTGGTTGGGTGCAGAAACAGCTTGAGGCTTTGCCACCAACAGGGTATCACCTTACCCCTACAGGGTAAAAGTTAATTAGGCAGATTCAGCAGTAGAAATGAACATTGATAAAGGATGTCAGGGAAATTGTACAAAATTCAGTGTTTGATTGTAATGGGGGTTTGATCGCCTGGTGCAACTCCTTAATGTGAAATTTTGGTGTAAATATGGCCATTGTCAAGGACAGTCCATTTATTGTGTCATTCACAACATTGCTGGCTTTGAGGTGCTATTCCAAGTGGAAGAATATTTTAGCTGAATATTCCTAATCTAGGGTTTGGCTCATGATTTTTCAAGATGGGAGGCTGGCAGTTCTGCATGATTGTGAACTGTGTTCTGGCCAGCCAAGGGTCCACAGTTTCTACTGAACACAAATCCAGCTTTGAAAGTTCCTCTGACCTGTATGTCACCACAGAGATTGCCACGACTTTCCAATGAATGCTAAATGAAAGTTTTCCAGATATGACTCATTAAAAAAATAGGGTTGCTAATGAAAAGAAAGTACTTTGCAGGTGTTTGGTGCTTACTGCTGATATTTAATAATTGATTGTAAATAGTTAATATTGGCTGTTGTTTGATTTATGATGTATCAAGCTATTTTGCTAACTGCACTCCATTGTCCATGATGTGAATAGTCTTACATAACGGCAAGGATTTCAAAGGTGGGGGACTGAGGGGCTCAGGGAGAAAGAAAGAAAGAAAGCACTTGCAGGGGCTTTTGCTGCCCATATACATCCACTGACATCCCAACACAGCAGTTGCATGCAGGGTGAATCAGCCATGGGAAATGACACTTGAAGCTCAGGGGACAATGAGGAGTTGCAGGAACTTTGTGCATGGATGGAGCTGTCTTTGTCAGCAAGTGCCTTTGTATTTATCCCACTCATCCTTTCAGGAACGAATCTGACACAACTTGAGTTACAGTGAACAACTTTCCTCTAATGGTTCAACTTTGAAATGACACATTCTTTTGTAGCTTTTCCCCATCAGCAAAAATCCATGGTCATTTAAAGTGTTGCCTTAATAAACAGCAGTTCTGAAAATATGATCCAGTTTTTCCAGAGCCTGGTACTTGGCTGTGGGGAATGACTCTTCTGCTTTGTTTGTGATGACAGCTCGTATTTGTATCTGGCCATGTGACACTGTAAGAGAACAAAGGCCAAGGAAGCCTTCACTACATGTGCCAAGTTACTCTTAGGTCTCCTTAATTAAGCAAGTAAAAATATTATGGATCATGTTGCAAATTCTGTAGCTATCTCTGTGCTTCATGTTGGGTCAAGGGCTGACATAAATCTGAAGGCATGATAACCACGTCATTTTCATAAGAATTTTAATGTAATTTATGACAGTTTAGCAGCTTTCATTTAGAAGGGTACTGTGGTGAAACTGTTTAAAGCCAAATGTGCCCTGGCACATTCCAGTTACTCTCATAATCCTCACTGAAAACTAATGAATGCTCTGTTCTCCGTCTGTCCTAATGAATATCGGATCAGAAATGGATGAGGAAACTTTTGAATGGACTGCGAGCTCTGTACCGTTTGAAAATCTCACTGTATTTAGTTTCTTATCTTTGCTGGCAGTGACAGTTGGTTGAGATCACCTTCTAAATACACTTTTTAGAAGAAATTGAGCAAAACAACAGAAACCATGCAGACCTGCAGTGAAGCATTGTTTGTCACCTTTGTTTGCATTTTTGCTGGTAAACTGCTTTGCTGATACTACTTCAGTGAGTGAGCAGGTAAGAGAGTTATGTTCAACTAGGAAACATAATACATAATGGAATATTGGATTTGTGGGTATTGGGTGAACCAACAGATTGAGTTTCTGAGCAGTCAGTAACATTCTCTTTCAGCAGCACATGACATCAGAGATCCCGACTGAGCTGCCCTCTTTCAGATTGCCAAAGGAAAATATACACTGGCAACACTTTGTGAGAGTAGAAGCCCTTTGTACTCAGGCTAAATTTGGGGTAAAATGTTTGTTATCTCCTTATATTTGTCCTTAAGCTATATGCCATCATGCTGCTCAGTGCACTACAGAGCTGCTGCTTTTCCAGGCTGGGAATGCTGGGTCCTGGCAGTGGGGACATTCTGCTGCTGGCTGGCCTCTGCTTTGAGTCAGAGCTTGGCCAAATGGCTCCTGAGCTCTGCTCCAGCCCAAATCACCCCTCCACTCTTGCTGAATTTGAAGACATGTATGATGGTTTTCTTATCTCAGACTAGATAAGCTCCAGATCAGGGAGACAGAAGGATGTGAAGTGATGCATTCTGACACTGACAGGTTAACTGCTGGTAGTGTTTGGTGCACAGACATTCCTCAGCCCTCCACACTCTGAAGAGATTACCTCTGACAGTAATTAGTGACTCTGGGTAGACTTCCTAGAAGTTAAACATTGAGGAAAGAGACAATACAAAACACAGGGAAAGAAGAAGAAGCCCTGCTGAGAAGAGAACCTAAGGCCATCTACAAACTTTCTGGAAGAGCTGAAGCAATAATCTAGGTCTCCTTTCTCTTACCTTAATATTCTGTAAGGTGTTTTGTCTATGTAAACAGATGCTACCTCTGGATTAGCTACAGAAAATGAACAGAGTTGTATCTTCTACTACTGCCTTTATGTATTTGTGGAAAAAATTAATTTCTCTGCTGCATATAATTTCTGTACTAGGTATTTATCTAGGTATGTACTAGGTATTACTAGGTATTTATTTATATACCCATTGATGTAACACTCCTGAGTCGTAAAAGGCTCCTCTATAGTTACTGAGTTTGTTTCAGGTTAGAACTACTCCTTATTGAAAATTTTAAACCATCTACTTTGTGAGTAAGATGCCAGATTTAGTTTTTAAATGTCTACTTTCATGCATTAGTAGTTACTGTATGGCAGACACCACACAGTCTGAGAAGGCAAACACCTCTTTTGAGAACATACTTCAATAATAACAGTAGAAAGGGAATCATGATGTCTTTTGAGCTGTAAGCTACATATCTCAGTAGATCTGACTGTGATAAGAGAAACATGAGCATGCATTAACATGCTGTTTTTATCAAAGGATTTTTCTGTTTCAGAAAATGATTTTTGAAATGATTCAGAAGCACTCAGCAGTTTCAAGATCAGACTTCAGATGGTGTCCTAGATAATTTGCTCACCAAGTGTCATCCCTCTAGAAATACACTGTAGCAATTCCTACTCTCACTTATTCCAAAATTTTATCAAAAGCTGATGATTTCCTCGTGGTTCCAGAAGAGTAGGCAGAGTCATGAGCACAGGCCATGGGAGGATGATGGATTTATTCCTTGTGGGGTTTCATGTTTTAAACTGAAACCTGTTGCTAGGCTGAAGAAATAAATAATCATCAGGACAATTAAGGTCTTAAGAAAACATCTGATCCTCTGATTACCAACTCAGCTGGTTCTAGCTGGGTGCAATGTGATGTGTCTGCAGTAAACTATTGCAGTATGTGTGTATGGCCTCTTCTCATGTGTTTTTTAGGTCATGTGCTGTCTGTTTACAGCTTCTAGTTTAGGAAGCCAAACAAGTTACTAATGTAGATGGACTTGCATTGATTTTAGTAGGATTTGTGGAAAAGAAAGAACTCATTAAAGTCATCAGAGCTACTGTAGTGTTCTCAAAGTGTTTCAAATAGAACTTCTAAGAAACTGGAAAACCCAAAGCTCAGGTGATGGAAAAGTTTGCCTGAACTTCAGCAAAGGTGCCAATGAAAATATTCCAAGGTCCAGTTTAGCCAGACCTTTGGCTACTTTTTGGTTTTCCAGGGTTGCCTTGTGACTCATTCTCTTTTCAGAAATCCCATTTTGCAATTTCTCCTGGATTAGCATTCCAGAGCCTTCTTTCGTCTTGTCCGGGAAAAAAGTTTATAAGTACCAAGAAAGCAAAGATCTTACAGAGAAAAGCATGGGACTGGACTGTGCTGAGATTTTGATGCCTTTTACCACAAGTCTGACTTGTGGTTGAAGTAGCAAGGCCATGAGTGGGGTGCCAGACTGAAGCTCCCCCGAGCCTGAGATGTGTAAGAATCATGTATTTACTCACTGCTCTTTCTTAGAGGTTGGTCCCCGTGCTGAAGGTGGGCCATCTCTACAAATACCAGTAGTGACACACCAAGGGACTGCATTCTTCCTGGGGTTTGACACTGGCAGGTCACTGAGCTCCAAGCTCTGCCTTTCAGAGCCTGTAGCAGAAACAGAGGGTGCCTGCTGCAGCATCCCTGCAGGGATGTGTGCTCCTGTAGGAAAGAGGAAGGTGTGATACTAGCAGTTTTTCTGTTTTAGTAAGACTGTCTCTAGGAAGCAGTGCTTAGTCACAGCAGTCCCTTTAAAAGGATTAATAACTTCAGCAAGAACTTATTTGTATTGCAGACAAGTGAGCTCATCTAAGCCCTGTATGTTGAAGGGTTGAACCAAACACAACGTAAGCTTTAAACATCCGCATCATTTATTATCCGGATGTGCTCTCTGCCTGCTCAGCAGCTGGCCCAGGTCTCAGTGATCTAATTCACCATATCTGACCACCACATGAGGGAGTCTTTAAACTGTTGGAAATCAGCGTGTGTGTTTGGGTGCATGGAGAGGTGAGATGGAACAATGTACAAAGGGACAGCTGTTGGTACCAGATATGATTTTCAGCATTTAAGGTAGCAATCATATTTTTTGCTTTGTTTCTCTCATCACTTCTATTTTTAGTAAGTTAGGTCCTAAGAATGTGAAGCTCTGCTGACACATGGATATAATTTGATAGCTTGCTACTAAAATAGAAATTATTATTTTTTATTTGATAATGAACTGGACTTTGTGGATACAATGTGCAGAACTAATTTGTCTTTACACATACAGGTGGTTCCCTACTGGTGCTTCCAGGTACAGGTGGTTCAGAAGAAGTCCTGATGCTGCTGCCTTTGGTGAAACTTGGCAAGCTCTGCATGATCCTCAGTAGCACTGGGAACAGATTCTGCTGTCCACTGTGTTGTTTCCTCCTTGTGCCATAGGCTGTGAAAGGGCCTCTGGAGCTCCAGGAGGCACTTCAGAGACACACCTAAGGAATGCTGCACTCAGTGACACATTTCTCAAGTCCTCTCAAGAGGCACTTTACTCACAAACCGTGCCACACCAAAGCCTGGCTGCTCCCCACTGCTGCTCTGTTTGTATTCATGGGAGATCTCTGTGCTCTAACCAGGGGCAAGTGCAATCCTGAACGTGTCAATAATAGTTCTGCTTGCCTTGCTGCTGCTGCTGCTGGGCAGCTGCGTGTTGCTAGTCACTGCCCACCTCACTTGTCATTGTAGTGTTGGTGTTCAGACACCAAGGGGCCTTAATTAATGACTTTGAAGATATGGTCTTTTATAATTCATGACAGAACTTTAATTAAATCAAATATACAGCAGTTGAACTAGCAGAGGATTTAAAGTGCACAGTCTTTGATTGAGACAGTGATTCCCTCTGACCACTGGGGGTGGACACTGAATGCAAATTCCATTTCATCACAGCAGATTCAGAAAAGAATGGGCTATTTTTTTTAGCAGAGAGGTCCCTGTTGTTATAGACTGGAAAAATGGTAAGGTCAAGAGCCCTGCAGTCATTTGATTCCCTCTCCTACCCCCATCTCCTCCTCTAGAATTCTCATGTATTATAAATGTCTGTATTGGAAGGGAAGAGAAAAGCACAGAGTTCTGTGTGATGCCTATATTTATTTACCATAATTAATTTAATTATACTCATTTTTTATTTGTAGAGATGGTAAAAGTAAGATGTAAAAGTGCTGGGCATGGTTCACGTACTCACTCCAGGACTCTTGTCAAAGCAGAAGGAGAATTCTTATTTCACATAAAGGGAAACTGAGGCAGTGCTTTCACTTGGACAATGCAGGAGAAGTTCATGGAATTTTGAAGAGTTCAGTCTGGTTCACAGATCAAGAACATGTCTTTCTGGCCTGTGTTGGGATAACTGGACTTAGGCAAATATGTAGGAGAATTATTTCTGTAGATTAAATCTGTTGTGCCAGGGAGCATGGTTTACTTATGACAGTTGAATTTATTTCATTTATTTATTCACTTTATTCACTGGATTAATTACTTACTGGATTTGGTCTAACTGGATTAATCTAAATTTCTTAAAAAAGACAGTTTTTATCTTGGAGACTTATACTGCTATCCCACTACTGCCCTGACTTCCATGGAAGAGTTCTTTGAATGTATTTTGTGGTCTTGCCGATTACATGGATTTCATGGGTACTCTGCCTACTGAGAGCTTATAAATATTTAGTAGACATTTAGTTTAAAATATTTAGAAGATATTTATGGCTTTGATTTTACAATTGTGAGTTGCATTTTAAATTTTATCATCTCACTGGGTCTGCTAAGGGATGGGTCTTCTTTTCTGTGGGATGGGGTGACTGGCTGAGGTTGCCAAGTTTCCCCTCCTGTGTGTATGAGGCCAGTCTATGATCTTACCAACAAACAAACAAAAGCAATCAACAAGAATTACTATCTGCTACATATACAAAAGCTAATAAATTGAACAAAATGTACAATTTAATGGAGCTAAGGGGAACTGGTCAATAAGTCATGTCAAGATATTTTTAAAAAAATGCTGTGAGAGGGAGATGAAAAATGGAAAAAATTGCATTTGAATAAATTAGTCACTGCAAGCTGGTAAAAAATCAGAACTCTCTTATTTAATAGCTATAGAAACGGTTCAACAGAACGAAAATATGATTCAAAAATGTATTTGATAAACATTGACAATCATTCAGCCATCTACAGTTACCATCTTTACCTTTAGAGCAGCAATAATTTCTTAGTTATAAACATAAAAATAGGAATATATCTTATAAAGAGAAAATAACTTTCCTGAAAAGGAGGAAAGGATTTCCTCTGTGGTTGCTCTTGGTAAGGTTGCAAAAAGTTCCTTTGTTTTATATTACTAACTTTTCATATAGTACTTCAACCAACTGCTAAAACTACAATTTGTGAACTGTTAAAATGGAATTCCTGGGCACAATCATGGGGGATTTTTATTTGAAGTTTTGTTTTGTTTTTTTTTATTATCAATTTGCAACAGCAAATCATTACTCATATTGGATTATTTAGGGCTGTTTGTGTGGCAGATGTATTTATATGTGAGTCTTAGTAGCACTGGGCTGTTTGTGCGGGTCCAGCCATGGTCAGGGCAGCAGATGCTCAGCTTTCAGAATGCCAGACCAAAGGGAATGTCACAGAATTGCAGGCTCTTCTCTGGCTGGTTTTGTGGCACCTCGTTATAAAAAACTTCGGCTGATTTTCCAGTGTGCAGAGGGATGCTCAGGGTCAGTCCAAGCCTGTTCCTGGCACTGCTCGTGGGGCTCAGGGAATCAGGCTCCTGCCTGCCCTGCTGGCACAATCAGCCATCAGGGTCAGCTTTTAACGAGTCCACCAGCTCATCATTTCATCATGGACAGCACAGCAACAGAACCACAACCTAAAGGTGCCAAAAAGGAGAGGAATCCAAGGGCTCCATGGGAATCCCACAGGGGAGAAGGGAGGAAATCCTACGGGCCCACAGGGCTTCTGTGGGGGTGTTGGGTTCAAAGGGACACTTCCATGAGCTGGGAAGGTACCCGAGAGTGGCACCACCTGCCTGTCCCCCAGCAGCCTGAGCTTCTTCTTAATGGCAATGACTGAATAAAGGCAGTGTTTTAATGGGCAGGGAGAGTGTTTCTCTAAAGGGATTAAATTCCAGCTTTTTGTCTTTCAATGCTTTTATTACTCTTCCTAGGCTTTTTATGAGCCATTAATTTCTTTCATACTTGACCATTATTAATACAGGACAAATAAATGGCTAAACTACTTCCAAAGAGCTTGATGGCTCATAGAGCAGGTCTTCATTTTCCTGTCAGAAAGTCTGATTCTAGGGCCATTTGCACATGTTTATACTGGGTTTTATTCCTGATTTCAAAATATTAAAAAATGTGCTGCTCACCAAATCTGGATCATGATTTTTTTTCTCTACTTCAAAGAATAAAGTGCTTAAGGTTTTACTCCGAAATTTAAATGAAGATTTATTTTGGTTTTATCCCTGTGCTTCCTAGGCTCCCTCCCTCCCCAGTCTGCTGTGATGTAATAAACAAAGATTTGAATTGGGAATTATGATCATAAGCAGATCAATACATGTTTTTCTGATGATAGTAAGATAAGCAGGGGGCATTTCTGTGTAAAATGATGGATTAACAGGCATTACTGAAAACATGGCATCTTCTCTGGAGCTGCAGCACCTGTACACTATTACTAAGTTTACCTTACTGTAATTTTTT
The DNA here is from genome assembly GCA_013186435.1 of Turdus rufiventris. NCBI lineage: Eukaryota > Metazoa > Chordata > Aves > Passeriformes > Turdidae > Turdus > Turdus rufiventris. The sequence continues at coordinate 2,197,184 of PYHW01010485.1, read as the reverse complement.
TCAGCATTACCATCTGTGATGGAGCCATCTTCCTATTCCAGGAAGATACAGACTATAAATGCATTGAGCTGTCTTGCTTTCAGCTCTTCACACTGAGAGCTTTTGGAACCTTATAGCCTCAATAGTTATAGCTAATTATTTTTCCCTGCTTGATCTCCTTAGCAGTTTTGGGAACATCAGTCCATATGTTACCTGAGATGATGTTTTACCCAGAACAGTGGTTTCATTCTGGATGCTGCTTTTACTGAGCTTTTGTCCACTCCTCTGATGCTTCTACCTGCAGTCTACAAATCTTTCTTGGGTAATTCTAAGAGCAGAAATGTGTAACCTTAAAACCCTCAACACTCTGAGTTCCTGAGGGGAAGGTAGGACGTTTGGCCTTCTTTGGGGAATTAAATATGTGATTTATCATTTATTTAATTCAGAGATCTCATAAATTAAGAAGCTGTTGCACACTCTTGGTCCAAGATGCAGTCCTCTTCTCCAGCACCCCTTTCTGAGCATAGTAACACTCAACATTTGCTGCTGCCAACTGCAAGTCAATCTGAACTAAATTCCTACAAGAACAGATCCAATACCTTTCATCTTGGCAGAATTTAATTTTTGCTTACCTTAATAATATCTAAGTTTTAGGGAAGAAGTGCTGTTCAGGTGTCTCAGCTTTATTAGGTTTTGTATTGCATGTCCACTGGAGATTTTATACATTAGCTCTTCCAGTTTTCTGCTCCAGACAGAAACCCCTAGATTTGCCTCTCAGAATTCACCATTTCAAGAAATACTTACACGTCATGAATTCAATCTTACTATGTACCAGGCTGTTTCATAGGTACACCAGCTACTTTGCGCAGAAACTTCAATTTTCCTTTATTTCATTAAAGTTTATCAGGTCTGCCTTTACAGTAAAGCTTCCAAGATCTTTCTAGGAACCTCCCTGATACCATATGCAGAAGGGGAGATAATCTTCTGCCTTTCAAATCAGATGAAATCGTAATAATCAGTAACTCTGCAGATTACAAACTGCAGCCCTCTCACAATGAGTCTCTGACCAATGCACCATCTCATGTTACATTCTGCCTTACTGCAGATAGCATGAGAACTGATTGCTGTTTGTTATTAAGGTGAACATTCAGATCAGAATCAGTGAAATATTCATGGGTTGGATACACTGTGTGTCCTTCAGAGAAATTCAGGAGCTGTAGCTCACAGGCTGCACAAACCTCTTTCAGTCCTAGACCAATCTCCTGATTATATAAGAAGTGTAACTACTACTGAGGAGTAAAACAGAAGGACAGTAGAAATGGCCAGAGACATTGTTGGTATATTGGATTCTTGCAGATGTGAGAAATGTACCACAAGTGATAAAATCACCTGGTCCCTGTGATGAGGGGAAGAATATTCCTCTTCCCTTAACCTTGGACTTGCAGTAAGTGTTGCTTTCCCTTCCAATGTCAGAACAAGGTGTAACAGGGAAAATTGAAGTTCCAGAGGAAGCATTGAGTCTATGATGGGAAATAAATATATTTTTTCTTGTTTGTTTGAGTTTTCTAACCTGTGTGTATAGATACCACCTCAATTTTGGTGGGATAGCAACCAAGCTATCGATAGTTTCGCCAAGATTTGGAAGAGAACTTTTTTCAAATCACACAGTTCAACTGCCAATTGCTGCTTATTCTTGCAAAAACTCTTATGGCCTCAATCTGACAGAACACTTGAACACTTGTTTTTAATCAATAGTCATGTGAAATAAAAGAGCTTAGTCTTATGCTTAAATGCTGTTTTGGAACGTATTTGGTTGAAGAAAATTAAATGCATTTATCATTGCAAAGAATGTAAATTCTGTACTGTCAAATTCTTATGGGCTGAAGTTCATTCAAAAGAATAGCACTACTCATAAACAGTACAAAGAGGAAGGCAGGCATATTAGCAAGGAGAATATTTAATACTTCCAAAGCACCTTTTACCCAATGAGTTCACATTGCTGTGTGCATAAAAATGATCAACATTTCAACACTTCTGTGAACTAAGCTGAATATCTCCTTTCTCAGATGGAAAAGTCAAAGCACAAAGACTTTGAATGATTTATCTGCATGAATTGGTAGCAGAGCTAAGAATCAAATCTTGGCTTGCCTCAATCTGCCATGGCATTATTGCTCATATGAACTATTCAGTCATTTATACTACATAGAAAAGACAAGCTCTATCATTCAACTGGATAAAAATAATTTAAAAATATGATTTCAGTACAGCTCTTGCTCGCCATTCTCCAAGATCCTTTTATTAGAAGTTTGCCTTTTTGTCTCCCATGACACCAAGCCTTGGATTTAAAGTTTACTGCATTCATTCTGCTTTTCACTTCTACCAAACAAAAAGTTTGGGCTGGCCAAGTCACCTTGCCCAGTGTTAGGACTGCTATAATAAAAGTGAGAACAGGCAGAGCTGAGTGGAAAAGTGGTTTCCTACCTACAGGCATATCATAGATGTGAAATCTGCTATTTGCTTCTCATTGTGAGAGCTGTACAGCAATGGATATTTAGAAGATATGTAATGAACTCTCCTGAAGCATGGGCAGAATCATTTTATCACACAACTCAGTGTACTTCTCTCTCTCCCAGCTCCTGGTTGTCTCCTCTGCCAGTTGTGAATCGTGGGAATTAATAATTTGCAGTCTTTTTCCATAGAATGTTACACTAAAAGTAATGTTCTTCTCATTATGTTGCAAACTGGAAATTCTAGATCCTAAGGAAAATTGCCTAAGAACCTTAAAATTATGAGTTCTTTACAACCTATGTGTTTTGGCCGAGAACTTTTAAGTGCAGTAAAACCCAATTATCTGGTCTTTTACTCCTGGAAGTTTTGATGGTGGATTCTTCCTCTTGTAGACCTTGGAATGCTGGTCATTCACTTTGCTGGGGCACAAGACAGGGTTCCTTATTTTAAAGATCTTTTATTGCTTTAAGGTTTAATATTTCTATAGAAGCCAGATGTTTTCTTAGTCCATCTGTGTCTCACACAATGCCCACATGCATGTCTTCTAGTTTACATGCTACAAATAGCTTCTTAAATGCCATTACAGTGGAGGAAATGACTATAAAACAATGGCACTGCCCCCTAGACCTGCTCCCCATATGTCTGACATATCTGCTTACTTAACAGAATTGAGCTTTTATTATTGCTAGCAATTAAGAGACACTATAGTTGTGGGAAAGTGAACTGGTTTTTGCTCTGTCTGGGACATTAACAGCACCAATCTCAGGTAAATCTCAGTTACTGATTTTTATTATTGGTGATAATATTTGAGCCCTGAGCATCAGACTTCTGATTGCAGGTTGCATTTGCACAGCTGGCAGTATGTAAAAAGAAAGGGAAAAAAGGGAGAAAAGAAAATGCCTTGCCTCATAAATTGAGTAGAGTTAGCCTGGAAGATACTGAGAGACCCTAATGGTTCATTAAAGCACATTTTTCTTATTTTTAACTTCAAACAAAGTTGGTGGGGAGCAAAGAGAGTTGTTAATGGTGTTTGTAGGAAAAAATACATCAAGGTATGGCAATATCATGATGGCTTGTGGGTCTTTCTTTTTAAAAGCTGTTACATGATCTTCATCTGTTGCCTGTTTTATGATGTGCCTCTTCTCCAGGACTTCAGCTCCACCCCATCAGGTGGCTGCACACACCCACTCCTCTTTGTGCCACTCCAGCCACATCCCAGGCTTCTAAAGAGCATGTCACAGTTTCATTCAGATGTGACATTTCCAAAGTTATCTCTCATCTTTCTCAAACACAGATGTTCCTTGGAGGCTCCAACCTGTGGGAAGCAGACACTTCTGCAGGCTTGGCAAAATACCTAACTCTAAAAATACATAAGCAAATGAACTTTGAGGGAGCTGAGCCATTCCCATATTCTGGATATGGCAGGAAATATCTGCTGTCTCTTTGCTGGTCAGTCAGCTTTTATATAAAGAGTTAGAGCTGGAAGGTGGGGGGGGGGGGTTTGTGGATTTTTGGTTTTGTTTGCTTTTTGTGCCTGGTAATACAAAACAATTGTCAGCCCTACTTAACCATCAAGTTCAGCTGCATGTTTGGCCGAGGATGCCTTTGGGAACATAAGGGATCACAGAAGCATGGAATCACTTGTGCTGGAAAACACCTTTAAGATTGTAGAGTTCAACAATCATTAATCCTGTTATGCCAATAACAGGATACAGAGCTTTGACACCAGGTAAAGAAATGTTGATTGGATAGCATTAGGTTATATTCCAGTGTAATAGAGAGCACAGCATAAAGGCACTTCCTACAGATGTGGAAAAAAAAAAAAAAAAGAAAGGAAGAAGTTGTCATGTAGAACTTTAATTTCTCCACTAGGATGTACTTGTCCTCCTGAGGGGTCTGGAGAATGCAGGCTTGCTCTCATTAAAAAGTGTGTTCAGTTCCCTTGCAATGGACAATGCTATGAGCAAAGCACGAACTCTTAATGACTTCTCACTAAGGCTGACGTTATAAGAAACTCATTCAAGTTTCATTCAGGAAAAATACAGAACCCCACTAGTCAGCCCTGTAGTGGCTTTGGGTACAAAGCAGCTCAAGAAAGGTCATTTGATACAATAACAGAGGGTTTCCTGTGGACTTACAACTCTTTGTTAAGGATCAAAATTCTTCCTTTGATGAGACATGAGATTACTGACTGTAAGACTTGGTTTGTTATCAGAATTAGAATACTGTCATGCTTCATTTATGAGTATTTGCATAAATCAACACATCTCTTTCTTTAATATGATGTACAATGCTAAGATCTTAACTTAGGCTAGAGTTGTTTCTTTCCTCATATTTTATGGAGCACATGGACTTGATTTTTAAATTTTTAATTCTAACACATCTTATTAAACGTGCAGGCATAGAGAAGCACCACCAGTCAAAGACATCATTATTATATGCATGGAGGGTTATCTTCTGCCTTTCTACCCTCATCATTCATTAATGATGCACAGAGTCTTGTCATTTGTCTTTTCAATTCTTTGACTTTATTTTATTGCTCATACTTTATGACACTTGGAGAGCTCTGTAGCAAGCATTAATCATCTGCATTACGTGTCTGTGGAAATATAATCTCTCTTAGACCAGAAAAAAGTGCTTTTGTTCTCTTTGGATTTCTTCTATGAACTTGGTCTAACATCACACTCTTATTGTTGGTGTTTCTTGCAGTCTTTAAGTTTCTAAGAAGATGACTAACATGCCGTATGCTGAAAAGGCAGCTAACCTATACAATGGAATGCTTGGGTTTTATTCACCTTTATCTCATTTCATAGCTGCACCTATGAAATCCCATCAGGGATAGTCATTGGGACCTCAGGTGTAACTCCAGTTTGCCATTCACACAGTGATCCTAGATGAGATTAAGATGTTGCTAACTGCCAGATGGAAATCTCTCCTGCCTACTGTGTTGGGTGTGTGAATTTGCAAGGCAAGCTCTGGTCCACTGGGACCAGTGAGGAGACTGTTAAAGCAGTTCTGACTCCAACATGTCACTTTGGAAAGCCCCCCAAGATACTCTGATCAGAGTCTTTGGAGTGTTTTAAGTTTTTCAAATTCAGTTTAAAGAGCTTAATCAAATTTTCTGACATAACTGGTACACATTAACATTTTTCAGCTGTAAACACACAAACCCAGGAATTTCTAATTGCCAGTAATTAAAGTGTGTGGTTGGTTTTGAAATGCTTTCCTATTGAAGGAGTCTGAAGTGGTACAGATCCCTAGTGATGTTCCCAAGGAGACAGAGGCCTGCCTGAGGCTGCCTTGCTGCCTCTCAAAAGGTAATGGGGAAAAAATTGGGCTGTGTACTCATCTTGCATAAACATTTGGGTTGGGGCTACTGTTGTGTGTTCATAGAAAAGTCGGATAACTCCTTTTTATTAAAAAATTAATTAGTGCACTGTGCCATATATCACTTATTGCCTGATGTGACATTTAAAATTACTCTGGTGTGCATAACTTTTTTCTGAAATGGTTCAAGAGCTCAGAAACACAAACCCATACTGTCCCAGCAGGATGTGGGTGGCTTCCACTGCTTTATTGAAAACATTTACGAATGAAATGTTCTTTGGACTAGAGCTTACCCTGAATTACTCTGAAAAGATCCAGAGACCTGCCAGTTAGGGGCCAAGTTGCATGCATTTCTTCAGAGCTCTTTGGAGCACACAGAGAGGCACTCCTTGTCTGATGCCTCAGTGCTTTCCCCAAACACTGACTATGAGAAGCAGGGCTGGAAGGTCTCCTGGGGAATATGATATACTAGAACTGTCTCAGTTTCCTCTGGAGCATCTGGGGCTAATGACTGCTAAGAGAAATTTGATAGGAGGCATAGCCTAATCTAATATGGTAATTCCTAGATTTTCATGATAGCTTGATGCTTGACAAAATCCACTGCTACTTTTCCCATCCATGTGCTCACAGAAGAATCTTGCATAATCTGTTTTAAAAAAGCCAGCAGAACTGCTGAGCCAGGCCTTGGCAGTCCATCCTCTAGGGACATACTTGCAAGTATTTTTGTTTCTCAGAGTGGTATTTCTGGTGGCCACATCACAATTCAGTTTTCAAGTGCTTGTCTTTTATTATCTCTCACAGGATTTCTTGATCTTCCTGTCTCTTCTAGTCAGTTCAAAAATACAGTAAGAGCAGCCTTTATTGTGGTATTCTGGACCTTCTGTTTTCAGTTTCAACTACAGTGAGGAAGCCCAGAAGGAAAAAATGACTTTTTTTTTTCCCCTGTAGGAGTTTAACCATTTAGAACCTGAACTGGTTTACCAAGTGCAAAATGGAGTGATGCCTTTTACTCTGAAGATTCAAACTAAAAAGAAAAAAAAATTTTAAAAATTAGATATAATCTAAACTTTATGCATTCATACCAACATGAAATTAACTGAAAAGATTTCATGTATAGGTCATTAAAATGTGTTCTACTGCAGTGTTTGCAATCCAGTAATAGGAGCAGTATCACTTTCAAAGGTTGAGCAGTCAGTTCCTTTGGATTACTGTAATGCATGTGTGGAGAGTGGGTGAGAACATGAGAAAGTGTTAGGCAAGGGGCATTGTGAAGCCATGTGAATTGGGTTCCTTATCTTTTATCTCTACTGCTCCAGGCCAAAGAGTTGTGGTGCAGCAGAGGCACTACAGTAAATGTGCACCAGAGCTGTGATTGCTTCCACTGTGTGTGCCTGGTTTCCTGGGGATGCACATATGTGCTCATGAAATGAGTAAAAGTGATAAACACTGGTCTGACATCCTGAAAATGGAAGGGAGAGCAGTTTACCAAGAAGATTATGTTTATAACTAAGTACAGTAATTTCATGATTGTAAGCCGTACCATTTTGATTAAAGTTTTGGTCCGTACCCAGAAGTGCGGCTTGTACTCCGGAGCGGCCAATATATGAACGATGTTCAGAAATTTTCCAACCCAGAAGTGAGAGCCCGGAGCAGCCCCGATACAAGCCCTGTATTTTTTTGGTGTTTCCAGTCTTGCACGGCTGCCTGCCCGTGTGGCTGAGTGGCTGCATGGCTATTTAAAAGCAACGTGGATCCGTTGGAAATGCTTGCAAAATGACCACACTATTGTTCAAATCTTTTTCCGCTTGTTAATAAAACTTGCAGGGTATGCTGCCGCAGCTATTGTCTGTATCTTTTCTCGCTTGGCAATAATGTTTCCAAGGTCGGCACCTGCCAGTAAACCCTGCGATCCTGTGATTCTGTTACTAATTGGCAACTTTGCGAAAGTACGCTGCAAACGAAAGTGCGGCTTATAATCGGGTGCGGCTTGTAATCGTGAAATTACTGTACTTAGAGGGGAAGTACATTGGCCGATTAAAGCTGTTAAATTGCAGACAGTTAATTATCCTGGGTCATTCCTTAAGTATCTGTACTCCAGAGTGTCCATCTACTGCACAGTCACCTTATCAACAGGAAAGACAAACTGAGTACATTTCCATGCAACATGGATTGGAAAAGGACGAGAATCATGAGCTTAACAAAGCATTTATTGCCTAGTAAGAAGAATTGATGCACAACTATTTTTTTTTAAATTATATTTTATTTTACATTCTTCAAACAAGGGAGCATGAGTATGGAGTTTTACAATGCAGGGTCAGCTCTACTCTGGTATTGGAGGACAGATTCTGCAGTACTTAGTGTATGGTGATAAAATTACTCGGGTGTTAGCAATTCTGCTACTTCCTCTAGAAAACTTCCACAGCTGCATAAACATTACCAGAGGAGTTCTTCCTGCTGTGCTTTCATTCAGAGCAGAAGTGAAGAGGACTGTGGTCCCTCTCATTCAGTAGGGCAGAAACGTCCTGGGTTCACTGGGAAACATCAGGAAGGTGTTTGGAGGGGAAGAGGAAAAATCCTAAATGGTAAAAGAGAAAATGTCTGCTGAGGATTTGGGCTTTGAAACTGAACTGGATGGAAGGAGAATGAGAGTAAAATGTCCATTCTCCTGAAGGCAGCTGCAAACATCAGACAGATTGCAATTATGGGATAGTGATGTTTTCATTTGGACTTCTGCTTCCAGATCCCACTGTAGGCAGAGTCCATTCAAATACTGAGCTTATAGTCAAGTAAATTGCTTTTAAACAATGAAGTAGTGGAACACCAGAGCTTTAAATTGCTCTTAGAGCTTTAGCATAGGATTTTTCAAATTCCACCTCTGACACTTGAAAGTCCAGACCAGAGTTTCCCCACTAGCCTCCTAGAAACCTATGGAGTTATTTTCCAGGGATTTCCTCAGGAAGTGGCCATGCATCTGCCTCAGCTCAGCATGGACAGGTTGTAGCTTCAGGGCTGGAAGCAAGTCCCTGAAAGTCCGAGCAAATTACTAGAAATACAGGATTACTTGGCTTCATAAAATTGTCTTGCAACCAGGATCCGGGGGATGTCTGCCCTGCTTTCTCTTATATCCCAGGGTAATGAAAATTTTCCACTCAAAGTGTTTTAATGAGGATAATTACACACACTTGCTGTATTTAGTTTGTGATGCTCTGACTTCCCATCTCAAACTAGCAAAGCCACAAAACAGAATGCTATTTTTAGATGGAGACACTCTCTTGGATTCATGTTGAGTACAAATATTTATAAGAATAAGGAGCCCAAACAATTCAAGAATGTTAAATTCATCCAAATACTTTCAACAGTGGGCGAAGCTGGCAAGTAAAAAGGTTATCTCTATTATCTTACAACAGGATTTGTTGAAGTTACAGTTAATATATATTTTCCAGGATCGTATTTACTCAGAGATCATGCTAACTAATGGCAGAAATAGAGACATTCTAAAGATTTGGCATTCTCATCTCTTTTGGTCTTCTGTATCAAGCAGTGCCAGGTAGTTTTCTCTCTGCAGGAAGCAAGTGCTAATGAAGGCACCACAAATGTCTGAGGGCACACTAAGAACTATCCAAGTTTGCTGCAGCCAGCTGAGAGTGACTCTCAGGCACTCGTGCAGAAGGCATCACCTGGACAGTGTGTAAGAGAGCATTAGTGCTTCCACTCCAGAGGGACCTGTGCAGGCTTTCTTCTGAAAAGTTCCCTTGCTGGGGTGTCAGGAGAAAGAACCATGCTAAGTGTTGTCAGACTTGGTAAGTGTGCATGGGATTGTGACACTGGGACATGGTGTGAAAATGGGAATCTGCAATTTGTTCTCCTTGGTCCAAAGTTGAGATTGATCCAAGGCAAACATGACCTTTACTCCCCTTAAACTGACAGCAGAAGCACTCATGTGAATCCATGCAGATGCTGTACACAGTGAAGGAAACACATCTGGAGGGCAGCTAGTGCTATCCCTCAGCTTTGCAAGCCCTCCTGTGAGCCAAGTGCTGTGCTGGTACTCTGTGCTTGCCCTGAGTGTGTGTGCTGTGTGTGCTCAATTCCACATCACTGAGCCATGAGGAGATCTGGAGTCACGGCTTTTAGAGCTGCCAAGTAGGCTCTGTTTTCTCAGGTGTTGCTTAAGGGCATGTAGTGATGAAAACTCTTTTGCTGCAGATCTGTGAATGCTTGAGCAAGAGAGATTATGAACGTCCTCAAAATAACAGTGTCCAGGTGGGCTATGTAGCTATCTGTTCACTTGTATTCAGCAGTGAAATACAACTTCTGCAGCTGGTGTTTGCAGCCCACAGATTAGGTAGAAATTGTTACTGTCAATTAATATGCATACAATCATGGTGAATAATGCCAGATCTGTTCCTAATTCTAGTACTAAGCCTGTTGAGTTCATACTAAACTTGCTGTGTTCAGAGATCAATCCATTGCTGCTGATCAATCCATCCTCCCACTCTGGTGGTGCCTGAACCTGACTCTTAGAAGCTTGTAAAATTTATACATGGAAAAGTCATGATACGGGCTTAGTGCCTCTTGTTCTTCTCCAGACATGCATTCCTGACCTGCAGGGACAACCCCAACAGAGGCATTTTCTTTGAACTATTATAACTTTTCTTATGTTCTTAAGCTAAATGCACCCTCTACTCTTAACTTTTGGTTGAGAAACAGGAAATGCCTGTTGGCATAAATTTAGTAACTTTTTTATATGTGTCCCAAAGAATGTAATTGGGAGTGACACCCTCTGGAGAGAGATTCAGTTTCTCAGCCTTAGCAGAAGCCCACCACATTAGTCTTTTTAGATCAAGATCTTTTGCTGTTGTACGAATCAGTAAATTGGAAGCAGACCTGGAAGGACAGGTATCCCACAGAGTATTGATGCAAGAGAAGCATTCTGCACTCAGCAGGCCCCTTCAGGCTGGCTTACAGGGTCAGCCTTTCAGAGGGCACCTTGGGATTTCCAGTCTGTGTGGCTTCCTCAGACCACTGAGGGAGAGCATTGTACAACGTCTGATCAGCTCTGCTGCATTCACTAGCTCGGGGCAACACAAGAGATCAACTCCTAATTTTTGGACATACTAACAGTTGTTAAGAAGGATCTTTTTATTCTAGGGAAATGTGAAGGACAGTCCGACATCATCCTGAAGAGTTGTCCAAAACTGAATGTTTGGATTTTGAACTCAAAGCATGCGTTTTGTGTCTGTATTTATCTTCAACACGCCTTTAAGCACCCTGTTAAAAAATGCAAACATTTATAACCTCTAGCCATTCCATTTGTGCTTGTTTAACCATGAACAAAACTTTCCTCCCCCATCCCTCATTCTCATCCTTATCCTTTTCCAACTTCTCATTCAGACATTAAGGAGTGATGTTCATGTTTTCTGTGGTAATAAAGGTTCTTCCTGACTCTTCTGTTCTGCTGTATAAAGACAGTGAAATTAATGGATACTATGGGTAAGAAATGAGTGAAACAAAGGCATGGCTTGATGCTTGTGAGAGAAAAGCAAGCAGATGAACTCTGGGTATGCAGCAGCATGATGATCCTACTAGGTATTGTGCTAGTATTGTGCTATCTGGGGTGAAGCATCAAAGAGAAGAGGAGCAGTCACCACGAACAGATTATTATGAAGTTGTTTCGTAACTCGCTAGCATAGCTTTCAGCAAATTAGTGAGAGAGACTTTTCTTTAATGCTTGGTGACACACGCACAAAACCCCCAGTACATCTGATTTCTAAGGCTTCAAATGACGGCGTGTGTTTCTCTGCCACCCAGAATATAAATAAATATGAAAACACCTCTTCATCTAATACTGATTATGGTCTCACTTCTGAGCAATATGGAGGAGATTAAAGCCTGATGCTTCTGTGTACTGCCTAAGGCACTCTCACAGTGGGAGGAACAGCAGTCCCCTTGTTCCATGTACTGTTCCAAATTCCATAAATGTCTGTGTCGCTGCTGTCACCTGCTACCATGTACAGATCAGTCTAGCTCCCCATGTCAACTTTGTTAAGTGCTCGTTCTTATTAGCCTGAACAGTGACAATTTGTTATTGCAGGCTGCTCTGGGACGTTTTCCTCTCCAGCAGTACATTGTTTGCCAAATCTACATTTGTGCAGTGCAGACTGCCTGGGAGGATAAAGCTAGGGTTTTAAACTGGAACAATTTGTAGCTGTAGGCCAAATTCTGTTTTCAGTTACATCTGATCAGATCAAGGCTAGCATTTAGTCATGTCATACAAATACCCCAACTCCTTCATTTACATCAGGATAATTGCAGGCAGAATGGATCACTCAGACTCAGATATCTTGTTTATCAGAATTTAACAAAGCATCTTTTGTGTTAGTTTGATTTGTACGGTTTCATAAAAGCATTAAAAACCATCTAGGTGTTTTGAATTTCACTGAAGTCACTTAAGATAACAAGAAAATTATTTTCAGAGTAAGGGATAGCAGGGACATCTGATGGAACAAACCAAATACTTTTGGAGTCACTTCTATCACAGAAAGCCTAGGGCAGCTGCATTCCTAGCAATGGATTTTGGCAAGGTGCATGAAACCAGACCAGGCAACATCCCAGAGGCAACACAGAGGCTTTGTATCTCCTAGAACATTCTGTTGTGGTGTCTGCAATGCATCCTTACCCTGCAGTGGGGGGGGTGAGGTGTACTTATCATTTCCATGCCTTCTTTTGTTATACAGCTCTCTGGAGAAATGGAACAATTCCTTTTCAATGCAACAAAGCGTTGATTTTAAGCAAGCAGGATGTGCTAAGCAGACGTGAGCAGGAGCTGAAGTTCACAAATGACTCCAGTTCTGTCCTTCCCTGCTGACTTACAGCTGTGCAGCCCTCTAAATGTTCCCTAAATGAATTGCTGCATGGGGTCTCCATAAGTAAATACATCTACATGGATGAATGTCTTCAGCTGGTGTAATTCAAATGAACTCTTTAAAGTCAATGGGAATTGAAATCACTTCTGCCACCTAGGTTTGCAGGATCAAAGGTTTCTTTCCCCTCACTCCCTGAAGGTTGCTTTCACTTAGGAGAAGTTAGTCTTCCTGAGTGCTCAAGGACATCTGCATTTTTGTTTAAGGCATTATCTGCTACACACTAAGCTCTACTCAATAATGGGTATTTTCCTGTGTGTTTCAAAGAGTATGTGAGCAGTGTAGAATTTTTCAGAGGGACTTCACTCTCTTTACTTTCTTCCACTAGAAAACAAAACATCCTTACCAATCTTTTAGTACAAAAATTAATTTTAAATAGAAACATTCCCATTTTTTGCTTTAACTTTGTAGTTAGGCCTGTTCAATTGTTTATTGAATAAATGTGGTTTTTTATATTTGGCAATAATTATTGTCAATATCACTCAATGGATACTGTTATGAAAATGAAGCTCCGTAACGTACCTTCCCTGAAATCAGAAGCCCTGTATTAGTTTATATTAGCTAAATGTCTTAAGTATGTGTAGGAAGCAGAGAAATTAAGTAACTAGAGATCTTTCATTAATGGGATGTGATAAACTTTATAAGTCAATAATACAGTAAATACTTTCAGGCTATTGAATAACAAACTGTGTTTGAGACTCAAAGGAACTTGATAGCAATTTTCTGTCTCTCTCAAAAAGCAGCAAGTATTTTATGTGTCATCTTTGTGTGTGTTTTGAACCATTTTTTACCTTACATGTCATAGATAAAGCTGGAATATGTGAGAAAAGAGGATTAACTATGCAATTCTGAACCTCTGTACTGTTGGGATGTCTTGGTGATAAACTGATCTGACCATTTGATGACCTTAAACAAATTTCAGAAAATAAAGCCAAACTTCTGACATGGAAACTTGAAAATGTGCAGGGATTTTTCATTAGATTAATTGAGTCTTTTGAGGTGTGTATGTCTGGGTAAGGATAAATCATGATCGTGGCATTTTTAAAAAAAAGGCACTTATAGTTAAGCCTGGGCTGATTATTATTCTTAGGTACTGTAGTTCTGCCAGGAGACCCTGGAGGTACTGCAGACAGTGTATCTGGCCCTCTCAATATTTGAGAAGAAAAGAAAACAAATGTGTGGGATGGAATGTTTCCTAATAAAATATCATGTCTCAAGTACTTTGTTCCTGTTTAAGAATGGTATCTTGTAGTGGGGATTCATGTAATCTCAACATAAAGAAGTTTAGACTTTAGTCAAAGCAGCCCATGAGTTTTGATTAGCAAAAATTCCTCATTTCCTCTAAGTGGTTTATTTGGCTTACTTCTAATTATGAAGAGTATCTGTGCTAGGCTGCTTATGTGGACAATATAAAAGATACCATGATAAAGGGCTTTTAAAATTTATTTTTGTAACTGCTTAAAGCCTTAACATAGACTCCTCTGCCTTCAGCCTTTGTGAGCCAGTTTGGCTTTCCAGACTCAGATTTCTGTTGAGAGAAGATAATAAATTTCTTCAGGATTTTGGGAAGCATAAATGTCATGTTTATTTGTCCAAACTGTAAGAGACTAACTTCCCAAAACTAACTGGGCATTGCTGGGTAAGCAAGACAAAGAGAATTTCTGCCTATATTTTCAGTTTTACTGTGTACATCACTTATGAAGCCAAGTTTGCCTAAACCACTGTCAGTAATTGTGTATCTGTAGTTGTAGAGCTGAAATCAGTGTTTTGTGCCAGCTCATTTGGAAAACCAGGTCTTGAGAGTACTTCTGGCATTGTCTAAAAAAGAGTATTGAAAATGATTGTGTTCATATTACATTTGGAATTTACAGTGAATGAGTGTCTCTGCTAAGCTTGCTTAGTTTAACTCTCAGTGACTTCAGGGGTGCTCTCTGTGGGGTTTTGTAGTAGATGCAATTCACAGTAAGAGGATTAGAATGTGATGTGCTGCTTGCTCATTTAAAATTGTTTTGCCTGAATCCAGAAGTTATGAAACTCAGTTGGTGGAGAGGGAGAGAATTTAGGGATGGGAGTTTTCCAGGGTCTGAAAGTTGACAAACTTAATTTGGAAAGCTTTCAAAATAGAAATTCTTTTATCTCGCGGCAATGAAAGATTCAGTCCTGTAGCTGTGGAGTCAGTCAGAAGATTTGATGTTTTGGTGACTTTTTTCAGTTGTGTGTTATTGTTCTCATGTCATCCCCTACCCCACAAGGTCATTCAGGGCTGGAAATGTACCTTGAACTGCAAACAGCTTATGTGATTCATCTCTCTTTTATACCTGAGCACACCTGGTGTGCCCCAGCACAGAGGGGTTACAGATTTCTTCATCTGAAACTCAGAAACTGCTGGGGATTTATTTTTCCTCCTGTGTTTAATTTTCAGATTTGTTATGTGGATGTTTCTTTTCAGTTAACAAATAGTGCTGTTTCTCTGGCATATATTGGTCCTTTTGCCTATCAAAAATAGCTTAGAGTGCAACTCTTCAAACAAAATTGTAAGGCTTGGAAGCATAAATTCACTGTAGTCCTGCATTATTTTTCTGATGGTATTAATCAAAAGTCCACTGAAATCACATGAGAAATAATGCTTCAAATCATTCTTTGTGGAAAAAAAAAGTCAAGAAAAATCCCCAACCAATTCTATGATGCTTTTCTATATTTAGACTTCTAAAAATGCGTTTTAGAAGGTTAATTTGTGGCCTTTTCCCAGTTGCGGAAAGTTAACCCACTTTTAGTACATCAGAGAACATGACATGACCTCTGGGAGTTTCTTGCATCTTCTTTTATTGCTGTTGCTGAGCCACAAATAGTTGCTTATTCATATTTTACATAATAGTCTGTGCAATTTCTATTATCTGCATGGTACCTTAGCAGATTTTGCTTCTCATATATGAATCCATTTAGATTTGCACACAAATCTCTCTGATGTTGCACATGATGCTGCAGTTTTATTACTGGTCTGCATGTCAGAGGAGTTTTAAGTGACCATGACATGCCCTGACATGTCTTGTACGTTTTGGTTTTTTTTAAAGACAAAAAAGGAAAAATGGGGAGTGGAACAAAAAAAAAAAAAAGTTAATTTCTCAATTGGCTATATCCATTAAGGAAGTCTGAATATTTCTTAGCAAGTGAAACCAAGCTCTAGATACAGCTGCCCACATACACAATCAGAGAAAGGGAAAGCCATAATTAAATTGCACCCTAACAGCCCATGAGGAATTTAAATTCCTCTGGGTTATAAGGTGGAGGTGTCCTCCAGGCTCTGGTTAAGGCAGACATCCCTGTGGCACAGCCTGGAGCAGCTCCTGGCCTTGCACAGCTGCAGCTGGAGGTGGCAGCATCTGTGCCCTGCAGTTTGTGGTGGGAGCCAAAAGACAGGATTTCATTTGGAAAGAATGTCCTGGTGGGAAGCAGCCTTTGGGCAATGTGTGACAAATGTCTCATGGAATAAACTGGCCATGCTTGCCAGAAGTGCAGAGCAATGTAGGGTACCCTGCAAAGTGGACAAGCTTAAAAGTTTGTATTATTGACAGCAGCAAAAAACAAACAAACAAACAAACAAAAAAAACCCCAAAAAACCAAAAAAAAACTAAAACAAAAAAAAAAAACAAAAAAAAACAAAAACAAAAAAAAAAAAGAGGGAGAAAGAAATTAAATGACACATTGTCATGGCTGTTCATGTGTGAGGGAGATAAAGGAATTGAGATGCCTTATAATAACAGGTTTGAATTTTCAGTAATTGGCCAGTACAACCACAATTATTTTTTATTTTTTCTTTCTGAAATTCAGGTCAATGTATAATGGTTTGATGTTCTGTAATAGACACCCTAAACTTTGGCTCTGCTTAATGTCTAGTCCAAATCTTGTGATTTAGACCTGTTCTTGGGCTTCTGGACTTTATTGCAGCTCAGCAGACAATTCAAGTCAGATGAGACTTTTTCTGGTGTAAAACTAGTGTGGGATAGAGGGCTTGAGTTTATCTGCAGAATTATTTATATATATCCCTGATTTTAAAGACAGACCATCTTTAAATATTTTACTACAACACAGAGGAAAATATTTGTCATAATGATTGTAACGAAAGTCAAAATTCAGAGGGCTCTGTGCTGGAATGTTATGTTATTACTTCCAGCAGTAGATGCAGCTTGTGTGCCTCTGTTTAAAAAAAAAAACTATTAAAGCTGATATGAAGGCATTTTAAATTTAAGGTATTTCATGGTATAAACTGGGCACTCAAATGGGGATGCTCTTGGAGAAACACTGCAGAATGTAGTGCTCACCATGGGGACCAGTACTTTGAAATCCCAGCTTGAAAGGTCTTATGTAGCTGCAGCCTCGGTTGAGTAAATATGTATGGTCCACAGTTGTTTTCTGGGGGGTATTTTCCTGTGACCTTCAAACAGCCTGTCTGTGTATTTATTTTCTCTTTAAAAGCAAAAAGCTTTTGTGTGAACTTGTTTTAAAATGAAAAAATAAAGTTTAAGTAAAAAGCGGTTGAAACGCTGCAAGGCAGCAGTTTCTGCTTTGCTCTTGTCATGGTGATTGGTTTCTGTTCCAAAAGCCTCTTGATACCAAATGCAGGCAGGCAGGTAAATGCTGAATGAGAGGAAGAAATAATGTTAGAGCTTTGCTGTTTGCTGTGGAGTTTCCTGCTAGCACAGCACAGAAATTCTACGGCTTGGCAGGTCTGTACAGTGTTATTTAACACATCATAAATGCTCTAAAGTGCCCTTCCTAAGGTCAGATATCTGCAGTCAACTCCAGAGTGATTCAAAACATGAAAGAATGAGTGTGAAAAACCAAAGGCTCGTTTTGGAAGTGCCTCAGTAGCTCCAGTTAGTTGTAAGTCCTGGTAACTGTGATGCAGTATTGCTTTGGGGGATGCAGTAACTCTGTAGGAGCTGCTCTCCAGTTTTCAGATTGGATACAGGCACTGAAAGTGTTCATGGATCTTGAGCTAAGTGCTGGTTTGGATGTTGCATTTTAACTGGTGATCATTTCTGCAATTAGTAAGTGGCTGTAAGACTTGGACTCAGTGGGACAGTGGCACTGCTGCACCTGCAGCAGGATGGATCAGGCCCTGCTGCTGGGCACAATCCCAGCCCCAAACACAAGGAAACCCTTCTACGGGTAGCCTGCTCTCACTCTCCTACTCTTATCTTCAGGCTTCACCAACAACTGTAAACAGCAGAGTTTTGGGAAGGCTTTTGATCTCAAGTATGAGAGTGATCAGGCTTCATGGTATGGTGTAAAAGAGTACTTAAACTTGCTTATCCTAAAGAAGTTTGTGGGATTTCACTTCTTACCAGGATCAGGATTTGCAGTGTGAACATCTCACTCTACAAATTGTCTGCATGTGAGATACCTGATACCCCAGCAAAAAACAACCGCACAGAACCCCCCATGTGCCATGCCAGGGGTACTGTGAGCTCACTGCGAGGTTCTGTGTGCACATGGGGCTCTGGAGGATCCATCTGTGAGCGAGGGGAACAGAGGGAGTGTCATTTAAACCTCAGTGACATCAAGGAGCATGGCATCACTCCTGCATTTGAGCAAAGTGCCACAAGGGGATGTTCCTTCACGTTGAGTTGGCTCCACATGGCCAAGCTCTAACCCTTGACAGATCTGGTGGAGCTCTTGGTGCGTTTCTCCTGTTGAGACAAACATCTCTGCTCACTGCTCCCATGCACAGGGGGGATGCCAGTGCTGAGCTTCCCTTCCTCTCTTTGTCAGGCTCTTGCTTTATCCTTAAACACCTGAACTGTGCTGAAGGCTTCATTAGAGTTTGACAAGTCAGCTTTATCCTGAAGGGAAAAGGAGATGGCTTCCTGCCAGCTCTCAGAATTGTGGGTCCACATGGGAGAGACATCTTGAAGAGGGAAGAAAACTCTGCTGTAAAATACTTCTTAAGTTTGTTTTCCTGTGGAGCATTGCCTAATTGAATCCTACCATAAAAAAGTGACTGGTCAGGGCACCCTTGAATTAGTTAATTAGATATTTTTTTTGTACTCTGAGAATTCTCAGCTCTAATGATATCATGGTAAACTGTTATGTGCCAGCGCTAAAAGACAAGGGAATGCTGCAACTTTGCCCCTTTATTATGATTAAAGAAATCAAGGTCATCTAAATGAATTCAGGGAATTTATCATAACAAAGAGAAACATCAAAGCATAGCATAACTTTGTCTTCACCACATTTGTAAAATTCAATATTAGTCATTCAACTTGGGGAATAAAATTTGATGTGTGCACATGTCAATTCTGTAATCCCTCAATTGACATCATGAAGCTGAGCTTTTTCAGTGTTTGATTGAAGGTTAACACTACAGATTTCATTTTTTTCCTCTATTAACTCATTTTCTTCTTTGCACATCCTCTAGGGTTTTCACTAATGACATCTTTCACAGTATTTAACAAACCCTCAAATAAATAAAATATCAAACTGGCAGATCTGGACAAGTTCTAGAAGAATTTTTAAGAGGCTGAAGACCCTATTGCCCCTATTTTATTTTATTGACCTACAGATGAGAATAAAATACTTTGACATCTTTAAGGGGTATTTTTAAGGATGCTTCTACTGCTCCTGTTGGGGATAAATGCATTTTCTTTTCAGGGTTCCTGTTGAAATCTGCTAGTTTGGCTCTCAAACACAGCTGGAGAAAGTGGCAGCGTAGGACCTATGTGCAGAAAATGTTGAAGAGATAGATTAAAAAATAATTTGGGAACAAGGAAGAAGTTTGGCTTCAATGTTGCTTGTTCTGGCTAGTGGGAGGTTTTCTGTCCAGAAATTCATCCAGATTGGAGGCTGAAGTATGGACATTTATAGCAGTTGTGTTCCACAGCAGGATTATGAAAGGATTTGTGGGCATGGGAGAACTAGTTTGGGTCCAGCTCGTTTAAGAGGTCACACATCGTGTTCCACTCAATAGTAGGACTGCATTTTGTTCAAAAACTACTCTCTTTTGGAAGGGCTTTTTTATACTTGAAAGGAATGCTTTGGACCTCCTGTGAAATGCAACTCCTGTTCCCATAAATATGAAGGAGAATAGAAACTCTCAAGTCCTATGCTTTATTTCTTCTGGGCAGGTATTATAGAACTCCCAATTTCTCCTGTCCTGTTGCTTCTTTACTTGGATTTGATAGTGGGGTTTCTTTCTTCGTTTTATTCTTTATTTTTTCCTATACTAATCCCTTCCCCTGCTGAAGAAAGTTCCAACATTTTTCTTTCTGACATTGTCATGATGATGATGCACAGCTTGTAATAGACAGATACCAGAACCAATCAGGCAAGAGACTGTGAAGCACCTCTATATTTGACCATGGTGTTTAAGAGAGGAGTGTTGTAAAAAAATCTAGTAGCCACAGGGATTTTAAGTTAAATTTTAAAGGAGTAAAGTCATTTGGATTTATCAGTTTATATTCTTGAATCACATCAGAGGAATCACTGCATTCTTTGGATAGGTTTGAAAGAACATACATGGGACTGATCCCTTTAAGTCTATTGACTCCTCTCCCCAAAGTTTGACTTTGGACAGCACTGACTGAAATATTTTACCCATGGAAACATTATAGCATGGTTTGGTAGCTAAGAGATTGCTTCTATCACTGCTCTGAAACTAGGAATCATTTAGCAGCACAGTTTATCAGAAGGTCAAACATCTCATGAAGCCTTTATTACTTCCAGTATTTATATGGCTAAATCAATTTTTATTGTTCCTTGATTTCCTTCCGAAATTTAAGGACTTGGTAATTTACAGGTTCAGCTAAAACAGCCGTGATGAGATCACAAATGTACCTTCAAAGCCACTCATGGAGTGGTTTAGGGTTTAGGCTTTGCTTACAGGAGTCATCTTTTGCAATGTGTTCTTCTACTGGGATTTTTTTTCTCTAATGACAGGTGAATATCTGATATAAAGTTATAGGAACAAACATTTGTGATTCCTGTTTAAAAGAAATCAATATCTTTGATCTTCCAGAAAATTTGGTAATTTTTTGTAGTCTATCCTGATATAGAGCTAGCCACAGCCAGGAACAGAAATTGAAGACAGCAGTTTGCCAGACAGTTTTGAACTCCAAATAATGTCTGGTTCAAATTTAGATGAGAATTTTAGATTTCTCATCTCTGTTCTCTTTTTGTTGAGGTAAGAAATGGTTAGTTTCAAAGACCACTTGCTTTGAACTGAACAGAGATTAGGGTGTGATCTAAAGCTTTTGCAGGACAGTGATCTGTGGTGGATGTGTGTAGTAGAATCACAATTAGGGTTCCTTGAGTATCTGCCTAGGTTTTTTGTTTGGGTTTTTTTAAAGTATTAATATAAATGGAAAAACTGGAAGATTTGAATGTAATGTGTTGTTCAGAAAAAGGTGCAGTGAGTCTTCTCTTGGGGTGTCACAGGAAAATTCCTCACTTTGTGGATAACAAGAGACCTGGAAGTATTAAAAATGGTAAGACTTCAATGGCAGGAAGTGCGAAGTGTTGCATTTACAGATGAACTGCAGAAATTTTCACTATGCACTTGGGTAGCTCACTGCCATATGTCATTGCAGAAGTGAAGAGAATAAGGGGAGGAACTGGCACTCCCCAAAAACCATCATTAAATGCCAATTCACTAAGACAAGTGAAGGTCCAAATCCTGTTATTTGCAGCTGATTTTGTAGAGTTGAGTTGGGTATTTTCTTAAACTACAGTTTCCTCCACTCTTAACAACTGGCTCATGGCCTTTGGCCAAGAAGCCAGCGTGTTCTGGAGTTTTAAATGTGCAGTGATGTTTTTGTTGGCCTGAAGGATCTCCACTGTTGTAAGGGTTTCTGCAAGGCTGGCCCAGTCTCTGAAGGACTGTGCAGAGCTGTTCCAGTGTTTAGTGCAAGCTGTGTGCGATGAAGCTGAAGCCACACCCTTTGTGCACATATTAGTCCTGGCAGCCACTGCAGCCCCTCTTAGCTCACTTCCAGTGCTGAACTTCATCACTGATGGGAGAGCACTCAGCTCCAGTTGCAGCTCTAGCTGTCCCTTTCCAGCAGCCTTCAATTTGCAAACTGCCAAACTTTTGCACAAAATTACATTTTGTTTCTTTGATATTATACTGAAAATATTTCACATCTTCCCCTGAGTGCTGTGTTTTTAGTGTTTAGGTTTTTTTCCCTTTTTCCTTTTTCTTTTCTTTTGAAAAAAACATTTTATTTATTTATTTATTTTGCTTTTGGTTACAATGACTTAATTTGGAACTGGAATTAGGTTTTCTACTGCAAAATGCAGCTAGCTATTGTAATGAAGCCTTATCAGAGCAGCAGGCTGCTTTCTCCTTGTTGGAATTCCTCATTGTTTCCTACTTGTGATCAGGCGGCTCTTAAAGGGGCATAGAATCAAACTGGTTTTGAATTGGATGAAAGGTGTGTAGGCAGCAGTAGGTTGTGTAGAAGTTAATTTTAACATAAATCTACTCCTTAGTGTAGCCTAGTGTTATTAGAGAGCATAGGTCCTGTAAGTTTGATACTGAACAGTTATTTAGAATATCCTGAAGGAACTTAGGGCATATGTTTTGTAACTTGTTTGCAAGTTTCCATCTATTGCAATGCATGTTTTAAAAATTTTGCAAATACTGAAGTTTTAATTGCCTTGAAAGCAACGACTAAACCAGAGACTTATGTAACCACATAGCTGTAGAATATAGGTAGTGTTAGACATCAAATATTCTCATAGTGCCAATCAAAGTTGTTAATTAACTGCTTGTTTATGTAGTGACGAGAGGTCAAATGGTACTCTGACTTTGAAAGTTATCTTTGCTTTCCTCAGGTCTTAGCTTTGGCTGGGACACGCCTTGGGTGGGGCATTCATGCACTTGTGCTCCAAGCTTTTAAGGGTTTGGCAAATGTGACATCGAATACATGGGGCCAAACTGGTCGACCTAGATTGTCAAGAAGTAAGGCAGCTTTTGGTGAGAAGCTTGTGGTAAATCAGGGTATCAGTTACCTAACATGAACAGATTAGAAGCAGTTGAGTGGTTCTAGGCTTACCTTCAGTAAGATTTATTTCAAACTGTTTTCATATCTGGTTCATATCTTTTAATCGCTGAAATCCAGAAGTTAAAAGTAAAAAAACTTACTGCTTAATGTAAGCAGCAATACAGAATCTGTTTAGCAGCAATGACTGTAAAAGTTTGGGGGTTTTTTTTGGTGCAAATTATGTTAAACAAATCAAGCCATTTTATGCTCCCTACAGCTTTCGTTGCTAGAAGGATGTGGTCTGGATTCAGTTTTGCTCTCCGAAGTAGGAAATTTTTTTTGTTAAAACTTGTGTTTGTCTAACATAAGAAAAGTTATATTAGATATACTGTGCATGCTTGCATGGAGCCAGAACAACTTTTTTTGTAGGCTGAGTAAACCCTCCACGTTTCTTCACTTTGCTAATGTGAAATGACAGCTTGGTTTGAAGTGCCCTCTAGTGACAAATGGGATTTTGGGTGAGGCAGCGAGATAAAGCCAGCTCGAGGAAAAGCAGACTTCAGAGCCAGGTCACCTTTTGAGAGTGATATTTACTGCCCTAGTTTATTAATTCCTGCTCTGGCAGCACAGGGAGCAGAAGTAAATCGAGATGTGGTAAGACTTGCAGGAATTCTTCCAGTGAAGTTTGTGGATGCAAGGAAATAACCTGAGAAGAAGCTCCTACAGAAATTTGTGCAACTAGAACCCATCAGAGTGTGAGCTCTGAGCAGCTGCAGGTGCAAAGGTTTCTCTGACTCTTCTCGAGGAAGATGTTTTTAAGTAAAAGCTACAGCTGTCAACTTCAGGAATTTGTGTTTTCTGAACTTTGCTGCAGGGTGGGCATCACCAACTGTGTAGAGTCAAAAAAGTGTAATTTCAGAACTTTCATGAGTGTACTTCATCTGAGAAATGACACCAGTGAGTCAAACAGACTGGAGTGGGAACAGAAGTTCACTGTGGAGGACGGTGCCGTACCTGAGCACAAGGCTTTTCCCCTTCTGATTTCTGCTCCTTTTTAATTCACTTGTTCTCAGGGGTGCAGCTTTAAGGTTATTCATGGAAGTCCTATTTTCCAGACAAAGCATGCATAGGGAAAGAATATAGTGCAGTGTCACAAAACAGCAAAATTAAATGAATCCTCATCTTTCATTACAGAGATGCTGAAGGTCCCCTTTTCCTCTTGTCAGTGTAATAAAATGCTTGCTGAAATACTTTGCAAAGAAAATGCACACTTTACATGTATTATTTTATTATTCCTATTATTATTGTGAATAATACTGAAGGAATATTAGTATTTAATGTATTGTAATTACAGAATTCTCAAAATAACTCAGTATTGGAAGTATAAAACTGCATGTTTAGTTAATATTTTTCATGTTTATCAGTTAGAATGAGAGCCAAGAATCCTTGGAATAGATTTTTCCAGGATAGCAGACATTAAGCACTGCAGTCCCCAGCCCTTATTTTTATTCCATTGCACCATCTAGTGGGCACAAACACCCAGATCCTGGAACTGGGCTGTCAAAACCACCTCCCTTCGCCAGTGTGTGCATCCAGCCGAGCTCCTCTTGGGTGCCAGTGCCTGGAGATGTTTAGAGAGGCAAGCACAAGTTTAAATATTGTCTTTTCCATGAAATATTGCCTGTCAGAAGGATGTGGTCTGAAGCAGCAAGTGGCTCCATCCCACAGTGTATTCACCAGGGTCCCTCTGAAAGGGATTCTGTAGGAGCTGTAACAGTAGAAAAACATTTGCATTATCTGCCTATCCATGAGGATAGCTGGGATTCCTGGTGCAACATGATAAATCATAGATGTCCTCAAGCAGCACTGTTGCTGGAGTGTAGACACATAAAAATGTAGTTAGGAATCACCTATGGTTTTTGTAAGAAAATGTTTCTTATGTTTGCTCACCTGCCAAAAGATGTAAAATCCTGATGCAAATAGGTCAGTTAATAGCTTTCACCTAAATTAGTTGAGGAAATAGAGATAATGGGAGAACAACAGACTGAAAAAACATGTTTTCTACATTTAATGAGGGTCCACTGTTTCATTATATGACTTGCTATAAAAAATTCCATCTAGTGATCCTCAAATGCTTTACAAATGCAGGTGCCACACTCTGTAATTAGACTGTATTCTCTTATCTGTAATATTTCTAGCTTCTTTTCTGTAAAAGAAAGCACTGAAAATTCAATCTACCTTTTAATTAAGAAATAAACAACAGAAGTCACTGGTATGGGATTGTCTGAGTAAGTTACTGCCTTGAATTCAGTTTGCAGGAAGCCCAAGTACTCTGTAAGTTGCTGTGATAGCAAGTAATGTCAGGTATTTGTAATACCATCATGTGGAATATCTCAGGGCCAGTCTGGGTTACAGTTCTATGGTTATGGTGAAAACTGGATCATATAAAGGGATTTTTTCCTCTTGGAAAAAACCAGAGGCCGTATTTAAGACAGTGTGCTAATTCTTCTCTCCTTTCACCTGCTCTGCACTATTCAGTATTTTCCTTTAAAGGATGATTTTTAAGGAAATGAATATATTTCCAAAGTTTCTCCAGATAAAGTAGACCATGTGGATATTTACAACATCTGAGAAATCAGGATAATTTCCTGTTCCTCTCTCAGGTTAAAAGCTTTTCCAGTCAGTAATAGCTATACCTAGCATAGCTGGTGTCTTGCAAAAAGAGAGAAAAAGGAAGATTCCCAAAAAATGCTCTTTATTTTGATAACAAGTTTCAGACATGGTACAGGGGAATTTGGCTTAGCACGTTTATTTTTTATTACAACATCCTGGAAATAGAAGAGTCTTGGGCATTAAAACACTGCCCTTTCTCCCTATCAGTTTCTTGGGAATGGGTGAAAGAAGAAAAATTATTCATAGCTTAAGATTTCGCTTTTGCTGTATTTGCAAAGCTCACCAAGAGCTATGTGTTGAAGCATTACACAGGTGTGAGTACTCTTTTTTTTTTTAAGATTGCTGATCCATCTAGGTAGCTAAATGGGGGAATTCCTTCTAAAAAGAGATGAAAATTCTCCATATTGTCTGTTCTTTCCCATGTAACAGCGAGTTTCTAGGGTTAATAAGGGAATAGCGTTCTTGTGTTTTAAAATAGCATTGGCTTGAAACAATTTAATGGATTGTTCTCCCCAAAAATATAATCTAACCTAATATAGAAGTCTTTAGTGAGTTCCTTAATGAATTTCCTGTTTTTTTCTTTTTTTCAAAGGGGGGTAAAGTTTTGCCTGAGTTAATGTTAAACTTTGGTTCAAAACAGCTGATGCTTGAAAACTCTTCTATGACTTTGCAATAACTTGGGTTAACAATTCAAATTAATAATAAAATATTGAAACATTTTTTAAAAATGTTCAGTTCATCTGACCTACATTTTTTGTTGCTCACATTTTATGGAGACCATTATGTCTTCGCTTTCAGATCATCAGAACGGATGTGGAAGGCTGTTTGCCTTTTTGTTGTTGTTTTACTTTTATATGGGTTTATGGGAAACATGAGTGGGACAGTTATGTCCAAACCTGAGTTTTTGCTGCTCCTGCTGTGCCCAAGGAGGAGCTCCCCAGGCCATGGGGATACGGGGGTACCCAGGGGCAGCTGCATGGGGTGACCAAAAGGAATGATCTTGGTTTGGCCTGGCTGTGTTCTGTTGAAGAATTTTTTGTATTTTCTTCTTTTGGTTTGCCTTGCTAGCTGTGGGATTTGTCTCAAATTCATAACGATCAGGTAACCATTTGCAAAGTTTCAGTGTTCCAAAAGGGCCTTTTTAGCTTTGTTAGCAGTTCAGTGGTAGCATTGGTGAGGGTGTTTGGCCAAAAAAGCGTGTTTGGTTCTTCATTTTCGTGTGGTTCCAAGTCTTTTGAAGTTGCCTAAGCACCACCACATACAGAGTGCTGTCTGGTGGGCAGTGAGGGAATAATACCTGTGCCCTTTGTTGTATAGAACCAACACTATTTTACATCTGCAAATCACATGAGTGTCCCAGCTCTGCGTGACTCTGGGCTGAACTCTTCTGTCAAAGGTTCTACTCTGGATGTCTAGATTCATTTCAGCATGAAATGTCAGGATGTCAAGCCCATATTGAATACATTGGAACCAAAGGAAAACATTTCTGCAAAGCCCTGTGATGCACAGGCAGAGCTCCACACACAGTTCTACTCCAGAGCTGAGCAGCTTCACATGTGGTGCCCCACAAGCATCTCCTGGTGTGTGGGTGGATGTGGCTCTGCACCAGCCCATGGAGCTGTACAAGGTAGTGTTGGTGGCACACAATTCTCCTTTTATCTTCTGCCTTGTGGAAACCATGGCTCCGGATAAAATGCTCCGCTGGTATTTGTGTTGTTTGAAATCTGTTCTGAAAAAGTTGAAATAAGTAACTGACTTACCCATACATGCTGGGGAGTAGGCTGTAAGGGATTTTTGATCTGGTTATGTAGTTTTTCAGTCCACTCCCTTAAATGTGGTGGTGGAGAAATAATCTGAGTGACTTTTAACTGTCCTGTCCCTGCAGAGAAACCTTTTGTGCAAGAAGTCCTCAATCCCAGCGCTGTGCTATGATCTGCACTGGAAGGGGTGTTTGCCACTGGGTTTCTGTGTGAGCTGCTGGTGTGAGTGTCTTGTACTGAGGACATTCATAATTGTTCAAAGGTTCTCTTGCTCAGGAAATAATCATAGGCACAAAAGCTTCAAGTGCAGAGTGGAAATGAGTGACTAAAAGGCAATAGGAGTAAGATTTGCCAGAGCTGCTCGGTGCTACTCTGGTACAGTCAGGCTTTCAAAAATTTTTAAATCTCCTCCACTATTTGGAATTGCATCTGTGGCTTAGCAAGGACTCCCACTCTGTTTTGTGCTCAATTTTTCCCAATCCTTTTCTAAATGAAGCCTTTTCCTCTTCTTCTTTCTGGGTGAGTATCACCACAGCTCCTCCGCAGGGCTTGCTTTTGTTGGCACTGTTGCATTAATTGTGCTTCTGCCTAATGCTGCCCTGTGGGGCTCTGGCTTCAGTCTTGCCTACACCCCTGTGAGCAACAAGGAGCCTTAAGTTTTGCCTTTGCCCAGGCATGTGCATGGCAAGCAGCCTATCTGGAAAACATGAAATGGGATTAGCTCAAGCAAGTGTGTCTTGGTAGGAAGAAAGCACTGTGAGTTAGGCTGAAGGTGGGGAACTGTGTGTGACCACCTTGAGAAGGCACTGGCTGGTGCTTTAGTGTTAGTCCATCCATATATACAGAGATTAAAAAGAAATTATAGGAATTTTGGCATTGTAGGAGTCATGACAGTCTGCTGAAAGTAAATATACAAGAAAAAGTAGCTGTGAGGATGGAAAATGGCTGGCTGTGGCAGATAAGTAGTGGCTGGAGAAGTCTTATCAGAAATCCTCTAGGAAAAGCAGCCAAACCCCCATAGGGCTGGGAGAAGTCTCTATCAATCAAACCAACCCAAGAAAATTGTGCAGTGAAGCCAATGTTCAGTTTTGCCAGATTTCAGCCTCCTCTCTGGCTGTGCATTTGTACAGAAACACAACTGCATTCAGCAGGCTGAGCACAGCAATCCGTGCAGGGGAGGGAGGGAGGGAGAGATGCAGGGTTATGCTAAGAACCACTCATCCACAAAAGCCCCCAGGCCCTTGTAAATCTGCCTGGCTCCATGTGCAGACCTGTGCCCAGCTGGCATTTTTCTTCACTGCCACTGGGAGCCAGCACTACTGGAAAAGTTAGTTCTAGAAATGATGAAATGAACTGACATGTGAAAGACCTGGCTGGCTTTTGTGCTTCCATGAGTTTTGGTACAGGAAAGGTTTTCAGCACAGCTGGGGCAGTCTCCAAATGAGAGAGATTTTGAGTTTTTCCTCAAGTGGGAAGGCTGGGTTGGTTTGGTGAGGTTTGGAGATTTGAAGTTAAACTTTGGGACTCAAACACCGTGGAGACACTTTAGGTGTGAAATAGGGAAATTCTCAGCGATGTGTTTTAGTTGTGTGATGCTTTCAGTTTTGCCTCTCCATTTTGTCTAGCAAAATTGCTTTTCTGCAAATCAGAGCTGGTTTAAAATGGTGTTACAGGGGCCTCTGTCCAGTGACTTCTGCACCCTCAGCCTTTAGTGATCTGCTTGGAATTTTGAAAAATAAGCTTAGAGTAGTTGAGCTTATTCCTGCCTGTTGTTTTACTGCTTACATGTTTCCTCCCACATCTTTAGAATTTAGATTTAGAATCTGGACCCTGAAATGAGCCCTTTTCTAGATTAAGGGGCACAGAGTGTGTAGTAACGAATGCAAAGATTGGTGAGTTCTGCTCTGTATTTTAACTTGCATTTGAATAATCTTATGACTTTTTCTTGGCATCTACTGAGAACCCTGTATCTACTGATAAATATATCCAAAAGGCAAAGGAGGCTGACAGAATCTAAGGAAGTTTAATACATAACACATTGCACCTCTTTGTTGGCTGCTCCATCATTCCTCAATCCTTTGTTTTCTTGATAAGAGACAGTGTATTATCACTTCAGATGGATATTTGCAGATGTTACTGAATCAAAATTAGAAGCAAAATCTTTCTGGTTTGTATCGAGTGGGAATTCTTTCCTGCAGTCAAAAACATTTCATGTTTCAAGCCCTGCAAACAAAGCCTGAAAAACTCTGTAACCTGAATTAATCTGTCCATTTCCTTTGCCTCATTATTCTTGTCCCTTACCCTTATTTTTGAGGTGCGTCTGTCATTACAATACTCCACGCTTCTCTTCAGAGGAACACTCTTAAAATCACCAGTGGTATGAACTACGGGAAACTGGCCCAGCAGAGGAACAGTCCTATCAAAATTGCTCTCAGGACACCAGATATATCATGGGTGTAACAAATCCCAACTGGCTTCATTAAAGCTATTTTAGAGAAAATAAACTGGTTTAATAGATGGCAAGTTTCTCTCTGTTCCTACTGTCACCATACATTTTTAAATGTAGAATGTGTCTCCACTGTAGAAACCCATTAAAGAGATATAATATTTCATTCAGGTAAGTATTGCCTTTCTGCTTAAAGGGAAAACACCATTGTGAGCTTAGTGAAGAATTTAATTTGATGTATATCTGCAGGAAGTAAGCCTTACATCAAAAAGTAAGTACCAGCAGCTGGGTTCAATATGGGATTTGACACTGTTTTCTATAAGCTCTTTACCAAATGTGTGCAGTTTTTGAAATAGCCACATGCTCACCTTATTATGATCCTTTCCTGGAAAGAGAAATACCTTTAATCTTAAATATGACATTCACATGCTTATTTTTTAAAGAATTGATTTAATATGAAGGATTTTATTTCCTGTTTTTATTAAGATCCAGGTTCCTTGTCAAAGTACTGCCGTAAGTAACAAGCTATTGCACATCCTGTTCTTCATTAAAACAGGCAGGATATCAAAGTAAAAAACATAAGAAACATAAATGTAGAGGAATTTTAGGATTGAACTGTAATCTATACCATGCAAGTGACTTAATAAGGATCTCAAATGATAAAGGAATTCAAGTCTGGGCAACATAACCACAGCAACTCCCCCCGAACTTATGGGCTAAACTACTATTTTTTTCCTTGTAGTTTTAAAAACATCATGTTCTTGAATTAATATTTGGGTTAACTTGGAAGAGATACACAATCATTTATTCTTGCTACTGCTGTTACTCTCCCTAAGTTCTTATTTTTCATGATAAATCTTTTCCAATCACTATAGATAAATGCAAATCTTTTCATGATTGCTTTAAAGAATTAATGTCAGCCATTCAAATACTATTTATGCTAATTTTTGGCTTTTTTTCTTTTTTTTTTTTTTTTTTTGTTCAATTAGCTGTTGTGAGTTTCCATGTCATACAAAGTCCAGGAACTGGTACACACTTATTTGGTTAGGACAGGCAATATTACATAGATGTAATTTTATTTGACCAATTGCACCTAAGTAATAAACTCCTGCTGAGTGTGATTAAGGTGGAGGTGGAATATGGAATATCCTTAGGGAAATGGAGAATGTGGGTCTATCTGCAGATAAGGATACATTAGGTTTAATCTAGACATCATGGCTAACCAGACAATGCAGGAATAGCAGGACAGGCTTCCATGTAAGGTAGTGACTAGAAGATGTCTCCAGCAATGCTGGTGGGCTTGAATGAGATTATTTTGACTGCCTTGTCACTAGTTCTGTCACTTGTTTTGGCTGGCTGAAGTTGGTGTGAATGTATCTAGCAGAGCTGTGTGTTGATCTGGAAGTGTGACACAATAGAATTAAGACTGAATTTGTCCATATAAATATTCTTTGCTGTCTATTTCTGTATTACTTTGCAACAGAATTAAGATAAATTTTATCAAACTGAATAGAGGAAGAAAACAGAGGTAAAGCACATGGTTATTGAATTGGCATTATTATTAAAAAATTTAGATGTGAGGTGAGAATGGCCCGAATCAAACAGGAGTAAGTAGAGCTTTTGGATCCCCAAATCTAGGAAATATAGGGAATTTCCTTCTGGTACAGACACTGGATAAACCCTGGGAGACCTTATTGTATCGTGCAGCTTAGTGTTGTGTGTAAACCACCCCTGCATCAGGGGCAACACCACTAAACACAGGCAATTACTGCATGAGATTGGGTTTTTATGTAAAAAACCACACAGAATGTAAAGAGCATGAGGACAGACCAGAAAGGAGCTAAATCTACAACTGGGCAGGTCTTGGCTTTATTCTGTAGTGTATAAAATAAGCCACTGCTCATCTCTATTGAGGTGAATGTGAGCAGTTGCACTGGAATTGTGTGTAAAGTATACATGTACATCTAACACTCCCTGAGAGACACAGGCTAGCAAGCACTTAATCCTCTCTAATCCCTGATTGAAAAATTACACTGATAGCACAAACTTTAAAGAAAGAATACATTAAAAGAAACCTTGGGGCGGGGTGGGGGATGGAATCCCAAGCTTGAAAACATTGTACAGAGGCAATGGGATGTCTTCAAATGTTTCCAGCAACACCCACATCTATTTTGCTTCATTTGCCCTTCCTTCCAAGAGCTGTTCTTCCCAAAATGCAATGAATTGACCCTAGTGTGAAGAAATGCAATCTCATGGGCAAAACTGCTGCTCCTGCCCTTCCTTTTTCTCTTGGGAGGGGGTGTGATCACAGCTTGCTAGCCAAGGGCAAGCTGTGTTTGAATCAGGGGGAGACCTGCAAGTGAGGAGAGCTGGGGATGGAAAGGGCTGGAAATCAGAGCAATGGCAGAGGGGAGAGGTGCCAGCCCTGGGGCAGTGCCCTGTCGTTCCATGTGCCACCTGAGCCCTGCACATGCAGCTCAGTGCTCTGCTGATGGGGAGCAGGAGGCTGGCTGGGAATGCCATGTCCTGCTCCTTGGATGTGCCCTGTCCTGCTCCTTGGATGTGCCCTGTCCTGCTCTTCTGTCTCCTTACAGATTGAATTTAGGGCAAGGGAAGGTGACCAAAGCACAGATGCCCATGAGAACATGGGCAGAGCAGGAAAGTACAATAAGCTTGACATTCCTCCATTCCAAGGGTCCTGTGAGTGCCCAGGCTTTTGCACAAAGTGTTTTTCAAGACCTGGCCTAGACCCTGCTGCAGGTAATGCCATGAGTTGCCTCCACCCTCTGACTCCATTATTTTAACCTCTCACCAAACAGGAGAGGTACTAAAGGAGAAGTTGTCTTTGTCCACTGCCCTAATCATCTCATACAGATCAAAAAGTTATCTTACTGTCTGTAGGAAGTGCCTCTTATCTGCAGATGCAATTGGCTTTTGATGAGAGGGTGGTTGGGCTATTAACTGAACCGAAAAATGTAGCAGAGCT
This sequence comes from Turdus rufiventris, assembly GCA_013186435.1. Lineage (NCBI taxonomy): Eukaryota > Metazoa > Chordata > Aves > Passeriformes > Turdidae > Turdus > Turdus rufiventris. The sequence goes on along the minus strand of PYHW01010485.1, from coordinate 2,164,602 downwards.
CCTCTACACGGGTCAAACACAAATGCTGGCCTCTGATATAAGCTCCTGTTGCAAGGACTAAGGAATATGTGGATCAAAGTGAAATTAGTAGATTCTAAAGGAAATGTGAACTGTTGGTTCTCCAGGTTTTATGGATATTGCAGTGTTTCTTCAAAAAGTGCAAGATGTAGTCCTGAGAATATAAAATTTTGATCTATTTCTACTACCCACGTGGGAAAATAAAACACTTTTGAATTGTTTTTCTTAGATAATTTTGCCCATCTGCAGTTTTTTATACACTAATAATGCTGTACAGCTTTCATAAAGCCCTAAAATAGGTCAGATTTTGCAACCAGAAGATGCTCACCAGTGTTCTGCTTACAGTCTTGTAGCAGCAAATGTAGACAATGTATAAAAACATGGCACATGTGTAAATTTGCCATCTCATTGCTTTTGCTGCTTTGGCTCTATTGTCAGTAATAATACCACAGCAAGGACGGTTGGAGGGAAGCCAAACGTTTATTTGGTCTTTAGGCTTTGATAGTATGTTGGCAGCTGTGTGATCTTTGTTAAATTCAAAAATGCAAAGTGTAGCTTGTTTGCAAGAATCAGATGAGACTGTTGAGACAGATGCTTTTTGGAGCGATACCCAGCGAGCTGTGACACACATGTAAATGGGGCTGCTCGACCACTTGCCCGTGTATATTGAGATTTCCCTGGTCTCTGGAGCTATTTAATTAAGTTGGGATTCGGTGTTACACAAATGAAACATTGTGAGCTTGGACAATGGAAATGTGCCTTTCCACTTGCCTGCTAGCTGGGAAGCCCCTCTTCTGTAGGCAGAGAGCACACTGGATAAACATCTCTTCTATCTGGGACTCTCATAATGGTAATCCTCAAAGAGAACATGGCAATTTATTATTTTCAACTAAGTTAGCTCTCTGGGTTTTATGTGGTGTGTCTGTAATTAGTCTGGTGTTGGTGTCGACTGTGGTGCATAATAAAAAAGCAGTGAAGGTGGTGCTCCTTTATTTTTCAGTTTCTGGTGTGTCCAGACTAAGCAAGAATTTTTGTAGGCACAAACATGTTTATTAGATAAAAAAATAATATCTCTGCTTATGTGGCTGAGGGTGTGGTTTTATTTGCCATCATTGGACCTGGAAAGCTTTTTAATGTTGTCTTCAAGGGGTTTTATAATGATGCAGGAAAAGGGGTTTGGGAATGCGTAAGTTAGTGAGTGCAGGAGTGTGGAACAGGCTCTGTTCCTGTTGGAAATCTTGTTTTCCTGCAGCTTCTGCAGGTGTGGGCAGAGGACAGCAGTGGGTTGTCTGTCACTCACAGCTGCAGTGGACCCGCCAACAGCTGGCAGCAGCTCCTGCTGCAGTCAGACTTTTCATACCAAGTTCGAGCAGTTGTCTCTAAACTTTCTGAGTACTCAAGTGCAGATGAGAGGGAGCTGTACCAAAGTGTATACATTCCTTTCTCATTACACATCTGCAGCCAGCTGGTTATTCTGATAGACAGAATCATTTAATCAGGCAGGGAAGCAGACTGACAATCAGACTGTCATGCAACTGTTTACATTTATTTGTTGTTAGTCCATTTATGTAACTTTATTGCTATAGTCATTTTGGAAGTGAAGCCAAACTGAAATATGATTAATACACCAGTGGTTACTTGCTGTGGCCAGAGTGCAACATGGGAGAGAGTTCAAGTGCATTAAAAACTGCTTAAACTAAGGAAAAGTCCATGGCGTAAATGAAACTACGTCAGCAAGATTAGCCCCCCCAATCACAGCCAGAATGGAGAATATTGAGAGGACCAGAATACTTTTGAAATGAGAATGACCAAGTTAAAACAAGCAAAAAGAACTTAGCCAGGAAACCACTTATCTTTTGAGTCTTGATAGTCCCCATGAAACTCCCAGAACCACATTTCCTTCTTTGAAATAATGAAGTGGCCCAGAGCCACTATCTTGCAGAGCTGCAAGGTCAGCTATAAAAAGCTGCAGGTTGCTGAACTCAGCAGCTATTTTTGTTATTGAGGTTGGTCTCTACATGCCAACATGTTCAAGCTGAAATGTAACTTGCCCAGGAAATTAGTTAGTGTGCACACAAATACAAGATTATAATTACAGCTACAGAATGCTGCTCACTGGAGAATTGAACTTGGATGGGAAAGCTAGTCCTTTTCTTTGCCCATTTTATTTGGAAAGAAAAGAAACAATGCAAGCTGCCAATATTTTGATGTCAGCATCCTTTGTTTTTTCTGGCTATCTGAGACCTCTTTGATCCTCATGCTGCCAGAAATGTTTGCTCTGGCTGTGTTCCTTCTTTCTAGCAGATCAACTATTTTGCTACAAGTTGTCAGAAGGAAGGTTTTCAATTTGATGAACTTCTGAATGTGTGTCTCGGACACCTGTTTCTGTCCAGAACACTCTGTGTTTTTAAACATGTATATTAATTTGTAAGCCATGGCAATGAATGGCTTATGTAGAGCCTGAATTCAGGTTCTCTGCCTTTGCTCAATGGTGAGATTCTATTCAGCACTGCAAATGTTACTGGATGTATAACATTAATTAAATGTGGTGACCAGGGTAGGTTGACATGGAGCATCTTTTCAATAGCAAGATACAGTGCTGGAAAAAGTGGAATTTGTGGAATGGTCTTGCTGTCATCTTTGGAACTTGTTGGATGAAAATGAGTAAGACTCCAGCTACACAACTCTGAATAGTTACTAAGTTATATCCAGACAAAAGCAAGCCTGTGTTTTGTGTTCTATTTGTATGCTTTGTGGTTCTCCTGTGTCTGACAATAACTTTCCAGCTGGGACAGAATGAAAAACTTCCCACAAAGCAGAGGACACATATTGGTTAGTCCAGTTGTTCTTGGTACTAGAAGCTCCAGTTATAATCTTCTAGAAGACAAATCATATTTTATATTATACAAGGAGAATATATTAATTTTTCATATTTTTCTAATTTTTCTTGTCTGACCATCTGTATATATAAAGTATTAGTGAGATTAATCTTGTGATAGTTGAAATCCAGTTGGATGTTTTTAGTTGAAACACATATAAATAACTGAACTAGTATCACACTGTAATCCAAAGCACTGATTTACATTATAGTCACATATCAGAATTTTTTTTTTCTTTTATGGGAGATGTTTTATAATATTTAATGATTATAGCAATGTAGGTGGTAGGATGAAAGTCCACATTGTGCTAAGGTACTGCTGATGTAGGAAATTGCTTTTTGTATCCACAGATCAGAATAGTAAATCATTTAAGAATTGGTGCATATCCAAAACGCATCTGTTGACCCAGATTCTGTCCTCTGATAACAAGAATGAAGTGATTGTTTTTCCGAGAACCAAATAGATTTTATTTACATTAGTGGAAGTGCCAATAAGGGCTTGTTGTGGGATTTGTAGGATACTGCTTTTCTTAAAGAATGTGCTTGTGAAACTCTCCTTTGTGTTATCTCCTCTCAGCTCTCTGATTTGGGGAAATATTGCACCAAGAATTTAACAAAAATACAAGAATTCTAGCAGAGACAAAGGGGAAAAACCTGTTCCAGACAACAGCCCACGATAGTGTAATGCTTCCTGGTAAGAAAAAGTGACTACAACATCACGAACCATATACTTACAACACCAACTTCTTCAGAAGCAGGAGGTAATTTATAGTTGCACAGAAAATGAAATGGAGGAGGAGACCTTGAGCCTACCACGTAAATCCTCCTGATGCATATTTTATTCTGTGTAATAGCGTTTCCAAGGATGGGGTTCCACCTGCATTCCTAATTTCCCCTGAGTCAAGGATGTCTTCTGTTGATCCTTTTCTCTCCTTCAGTGAGTGAGCACATGTTCTGGTAGAAATAGTCTTGACATGGAGTATCCATACTGTGACCTGCAAAGAGAGGTCTGGAGTTCAGTCATAGTTCCTTTCCCATGTGCACACATATTTCTGCCTCCCTTTTCTTTACAGAAAAGTGTAAGCTCTGTATAATGAGGATACCAGATGTTTGCCTTTAGACAGGACTTGTATTATCATGGCTTCCAAGCTGCCAGGAAGGTCTGGACTCCAGCAGTGGGTTATTTCCTTACTGAGAGAATGGAGTGGCCACATGCATGGGATAGTTTATTCTGTTTCCATGTATTCATAATTATGTACACTGCTGTAGAGATACTCCAGAGCAAAACAAGCAGAGGTTACAACTCTCAGAGCTGGAGAAAACACGTGTCAGTCTCCAGCTGCTTGGTTTCTCATTGCAAACTACATCAGGCACTGAGATTCAAATCAACTGCTCTGAGAACTAGGTTAAAGTACTGTTCATAGCAGAACCTGCAACATGGGCCTGAGAGGAAGAAAATTTGGATTGTATCACAATTTCTTGCTCCACTTCAGAGAGAATGGGGGTGATGTGGTGCTGTCAGAGGAGCTGGCAGCCAGCATTGTTCTTGGGCTGATCCAATGCTCCCCTATCAGCTCCATCTGAGCCCTCTGACTTGCTGAGGGTGTTTAGCCACCAAGGGCTGTCCTGTGCAGTGACAAGCTCTAGAAGCTCCCTGTCTCTGCTGACACAGACACAGCCCAGCTGTCCCACTCCCCTTGTCCCTCTCGTGCCATTCCACAGGGAGGTGTAGAAAAGGACAGCTGAAAAATGATGGCCCTGGGTGTACACCTGTGACTTGTATGCGCTTATCTCTAACACATGTGGGTATGGACACACAATGTTCTTTTGTACATGTGATCACCCTTCCCATCTCTGCTTACAGCATACCTTTATCTGTAGATAGTGGTCAATTTTTGATAGTTGGTTCTTTATTTATTTCCTGGTTACTTTCTGGGTTTTGTCATTTTGTGTGGTTGAAACAATGAAAACTTACTGCATGTTTGTTGAGTGACTTGTAACAAATGAGACTTCCTTGAGGAACTGAAGCACTCTCATTTTTCAGATTTGATTTTTCCAAGAGGCTTTTTGACTCATCACTGTGCTAACACAACTAATGTGGCTTCTGAACTGGCACTGGCTTGGGTCCAGCCCAAGTCTGAGCAGGGGCAGAGCTGGCTGGCAGCTGTCAGTACCCATCTGTGGAAGCATAACCAGTAACATTCACTGTATTTATAAAGACCCCTTGCTAGCAAATGCATTCAGCCTTCTGAAACAATAGTTCTTCCAACTAATTAAAAACAACATTACCCTAACAATATTACATGCTCAAGAAGTAAACAAACCATAAAACGATCAGCAAACACAGCAGTATTCATTTAGAAATGTATCTGCTGGAGCACAGGGTAGAAAATGAGCATGATTTTGGTCTGGAGAATATTCTGTACTCCTGGGATCACCACCCAAAAGCTGGAACCACTTGCTGATCCTGGCACGGTGGTAGAGCAGCAAAGCAGCAGGTGGCAGATGAGTGAAAAATCCCTCTGGCAGGCACTGAAGAGCTGGTACCCAGAGCTCTGGACTGCAGCAGGTTCATCAGAGTATCCATTTAATAGGCAGCAATTAAAAGGACATAAATCCTGGTGAATGACCTCCACTGCTCAGCGGTTTGTCTCAGAGTTTATTGTGTAACCAGTGCTGGGGGCTGAGCAGTAGCAGGGGGAGATGGAAGCTGCAGCTCCTGAGAGCTGAAGTCAGAAGGTGCCATAATGCCAGTGGCCAGCACTAGCCCTTCTTCAGACCAGCCTGAGAGAGTGAACATTTTTTACTAATGTTCTCTCATACCTAGGAAGAGCTAAAATTGTGTTTCCCCCCGTTATTTTGTCATAAAATGACCTGTGAAAAACTTGAAAGTTGAAACCTGTTTTCATACCATGCTTGGTGTGATACCTTGTTTGGAGAAAGCATGGACTTACATCAGAGCTAAAAATGTATTCTCCCTGTCTAAAGGAGTCACTTGGACTGATCTGATCTGAAACAGGAGTGAGTCACATCATCAGAATGATCTCAGTTCAGTAACATTCATGTCTCCTCTGGGATGAGGACAAGGCAGCTCTGACTTACCCAACTAGCAATTATATTCCAATAATTGAATCAGCAGAGAATGCAAAGCACATTCCCTGATATGAACTTGTTCTGCAGATTAGGGCATACCACTTTTTTCCATCATGGTATCAGTGATTGTTATTTTAAGTTGCATATGTCCTGGTACAATTGTAAATATCCTAAAATTTTCTAAAGAGGAAAAAAGAAGTCAAGTTGTAAATCCATAATTGCATGCCAGTGGGGATTTATTTGTTTTGCTTTTAAAAACAAGCCATGGTTGTATCATTGAATGAAATACCTTGTTCAAATCATAACTTGGGGGCTGCAAATTTATTTTGTCATATGAGAATGGGACTCAGATATACCATTTGAGCAGGAAAAAAGAAGATGCTTTGCCTGTTAGTCTTGTCTCTTGCTTGCTGCCTGCATGATGCTGTGGCTGTCCAGGAGCAGCTGTATGCGTGCCATGCTGCAGAGACAGCTGCCATTGTGCTCACTTGGATGCAAATAGGGCAGTTCTTATCAGCATAGGTAGCTCTGTGTTGTCTGTCTGTATATCTGAGGACTAATCAATGGCAGGAAGAGAAATAAAGTCTCTGATCCTCCTCTTTTTCTGAACAGCCATTCTTCTTTTAATGTCAGTTCTGGCCAGTGCCAGAATCTAATGGATTTTTGCCTTAAGACTAATTTGGATGCTGACTTAAACAGTATTTCTAGAGGAAGGATATCTTTTCCTGTACTGATAGGCCATTGATGCCCAGGTAGTATTAAATGCCTTGGCTCAAATGGCAGAGCAAGGTGGGGGATCAGAAATTCCTCATTTCCCAAGTACCTGTATGGCAACATCCTAAATAAGTCAGTGCTTATGGGGAAGGGCAATGTCTCTTGTTAAATTGCTCAATGTAGTTGCAGTGTACAGACAAATCTTTGGATGTGTAAAAACTTGTGAAGTCCTGACCTTGAAAACTCCCTGTGCTCCCAAACCCTGGCCTAATAAAACACATTACTGCTCTTCACCTACCTTGCTTTGGGTCCCTTCACCTTCTGGGTTACAGAAGTCTGTAACAGGCACAGTTTAGGAATGGGTGGTGTTTCTCTCTCAAATTCTATGTCCACAGCTTGTATTAGTGTTGAATTAATACAGGCAATTACCAACAGGGGGTGTTAAGTGTATACTTTATTAGTAACAAAATATAGGATACTATTTATTTTGCTCATCTGAAAATTGTTTTCCCAAGCTGGGCTGTGCATGGGCAGAATTTGCTGTAGCAGTGTCCAATTCTCAGCAGTGGTAGCTGCAATTTGCACAGGAATGATGAACTCTTTGTCACAATGAAGCACCTTGATTATATGAACTCAGTTGAAAATGAAAATAAATTCCTCCAACTTAGGAAAGGTATCATCTGAGTTATAGCTGGGTCAGGTCAGAGCTGAGTGTGTATTCTAAGTAATTCCTCTGTGGAATTATTACCATCACCATAATAATATCTCAATGAAATCAAAATGGAGATATTTGTCCTGATGGCCTTTCACTTTTTATTTGGAAAATCATTATAGTTACATTATCTCAAGGTTTATGAAGGAAAGGTAACACCTGCTCCAGGAATCTACTGAAAAGTTATTTCAAGGGGAAAACTACTGAACTAGAATTAGACAGATATTAAAACCACAAAGCTGTTTTCCTTTGTAACAAAACTCAGCCTGGAGTTGCATAAAACCCCAAGTTAATCACAGCTGCTCTCTCTGTAGCAAGGGCTGTCATTTCCAGCACACTCTATGCAGCTCTGTCCATCCCCAGGACAGTACATGCTGGGTGAAGCAAGTTTCTAACGGGGTGAGATATTAGTTCTAATGAGAACTGGCATTATTTGTTCCTGAATGCTTTGTTTTTGCCAACAGGCTGAAAAGGTAGATATCCATGGTCTGGCTATTGCTTTTCCAGTCACTGTCTAGCATGATGCAAATGTGAGTCTTTCAGTGTTCTGAACTTTCTCTTTACATCTCCAGCTAAAATTCAGTTTTAAGATGGTCTCCTGTCATTTTTATCCCTTCTTTTCCTTCATCCCTGGGAAAAATGTGTTGGCCAGCACTTTGTTCCACTGTGGGCTTAAAATGTCTGCAAGGGTTCAGGGGGATGTTGGATGCCTTCCTTGGTTGGAAATGTCTACTTCTGTGGAGAGTGTGGAAAGCTATCTCGGGAAATTAAAAATATTATTTTGATTTGTCATAACTATTTTTTAATGTAATTGTAGCTGTGGGTTTCAAGCCACACTTCCATTTTAAATATTACTTCCCATGTCTTCAATGTGTACAAATCTCCTTTGGGGGTGTTCTAGTCATCTCAAAAATTTCATATAGAACTACTTTTCTGTGGACTAAGGGAGTGTTTTTAGATTTCCATGCTTGCATTTCTGCTTGCCCTAGTTTCTTTGAACATGAAGAAGTTAATCCTCCCCTGAAAGTAGTTGTGTGTGTTACCTTGTGAGGAAAAAGCCAGTTTTAATATTACTTTACTTCCCTGTACTCCAGTTTTGTTAGCACTGTTTTAGGAGATAGAGAAAGGCAGATCTGGAGAGTTAATGATTTCTTTTCATTGGAAGCCAGAGGAAATAAGAATTTTTGATGACTGGTGATTTGATGGTGACTGATCTATGTTAATGGAGCTCTCTTGTGAAATTCTTGTTTCTCTCTTGAAGCAAGCAGTCCTGCAAAATCTTGGTACCACAGTGACTCTTTTCACCACAGATTTATACAGTGCTTAGGACACAGATTTCTGAACCAAAGATTTGGATGTGGAATTAGGAAAAATACATTTTCTAGTAGGGAGAGAAGATCTCTATTAGCTGTGCTAACAAACCTTGGAAAGGCAAATCAGCCATAAGACCCCATTAATTTGATTTTAATCTTTACTTTATAAACCTGAGATTCTGGATGATAGGACACAACCATTTTAATTAAATGGCTTGTACTACTTTTTTTTCTTTTTTGCCTTTTTAAATTTTTTTGTTTTTGGCAGGAGCTTTGCATAGTTAATAAGGACAGGATTACCCCACCTGGACATACCTGATCTGTGTAACTTCCAGGTTATTCCACCAGATGCTATGAGTTACTGGGCATCATCTACAAATGTACAGGTTTTAAGCTACTTTGAAGCCAATGGGCCCTTGTGCTGACTGGCAGGCTGACTAAAAACTAAAAACTAACTCCAGTCTTATATGTGTGTATTTTCATACATATTTCTCCTAAAAATACTCTGGATTTATATTGTGGGGTTTTTTTCTTTTTTTTTTTAATATTTTTGTGTTTTGTTTTTTGTGTGCTTTTTGGGTTTTTTTGGTTTTTTTTTAATTTTGTGGGTTTTTAAAAAAAATTCTCTCCATGTCAAGTTAGCCATCAACATTGTGAGGAAACATCCACTTCAGAGAAAGAGGTATCTTGCTGTTTTCACACAAATGCTCTCAATGTATCTTCTTAAGGGTCCTGACATTACTTTGAAATAAAACTACTATTACTTTTTTTGTTTGTTTGTTTTCCCTCCTCTTTCTAAAAGACAAGCAGGGTTTGCAGCTCTGTCTGGCGAGATAGTTTCCTGCAGTAACTTTCAACATCAGAAGCGGACTCGGGCTTCATTCCTATGCAGATAAGGAAAGCTGCTGGCTTCTCAGCAGTCTGCCATTAATTAGAACAACTTATTGGTAGCACATGTTGACCAAGTAGATGCTTTATTTTCTGTAGCACAAAAGGTGGCAAAGAAATCAGCAAGTCTTACATTGTGTGATAGCTTTTCTGGTTAGTTTTCTTTAATTCTTTTTTCTGTGGAACGTCTCCCATAAGGCTGCATGTGTGCGCTGGCGTCAGCCTTCTGCAAACGGAAATAATGTGCATGAAATGGTAATTGCTGCCAGCATCCAGGGAAGTGGCTCCTGTCCAGGGCAGTGGGATCAATTATTTTTCTGGGAGGCTGTGTGTATGTGGGGCTGTTAATTTTACAAATGAATTACAGAAAGAAAGAAGGAAGCATCTCTGATGGGTTGTTATTGATGGAAGAATTTATTTTGTCCAGAATCGTTCACCGTTTGTTTGTAGGAGAGGATGTGTTTTTGTTGTTACTGGTGCTCACCCTGGAGGCTGAGACAGAGGGACCTGTATTGTTCTCCTGTGTGAAATTGCTTCTGTCATCTCCTGCAGAAATTCGTGAAGTGCGTGGGGAGTGAAGCATGGAGAACGCCTGAGTTTTTGTTATTTTAGTGCTTAGTGATAGGTTCTTTTTCAAAACAGTGGTGCTGCTGTCTCAGTGAATCCAGTGGGTAGCAGTAGGAACCAAACCCAGAGGTTTTATGAAGATGAAACAAAAGATATGTACATTGTTTAATGTCTAAATGAAGAGGTACAGGCTTGCATTCTACTGGAACTTGAATTTTAAAATATAGAACATCAGTCTTGTCCAAAATGTTTTAGTTTCCCAGCAGATAGATGTTGCAACAAGTTTTGAAAAACTGTCCTCAAGTTCTGAAGCATAAATTTTTCTGATCACTTGGTCTCTGTCCCACACTGCTGCTGTTTTTGGTTTTTTCCTTCCTTTTTTCTCTGTCTGAACACAGCAGTAGCACAGCTGGAGTGACATTTCCAGATGACTCTTTTGAAAAACTGCCATAGAATAGCATGGACAAGCCCCTCAGCCCCTGCTCCTGCCCCTCACAGATTGTGCCTGGGCTGCAGGAAAAGCAGAAGGAGCATCTGAAAAGCCCCACATCCATGTGGGGCAAGATGCTCTTGCTGTTGTGTGCAGAAAACAGCCCAGGGAAGCAGGCAGCCCGTGCACATCCTTGCAGTGCACTGCAGCCCAGGATCACAGAAGCACAAAAACAGTTTAAAGGCATTGAGGCATACTACTTTCCCTAGGAAATCTTAAGCTTTTCTTCAGAGTGATTCAAATTGAGTGCCAGCACTAAACAGCTTCAAGAGGCATCCCGGCTACCTTTGCACTTCATTTATTCTGGCACAACTAAACAGAGCCTTTCTTCTCCTCTGTTAAGATGTGAGAGCTTGTGAGCTTTGCACTCATCCATGAGATCACACACTGGGTTTCAGTTTCAGACCTCAGTAGTAGCAGCTGGTGGAATAAAAGGATTCCCTGAAACGGCACCAGGCCCATGTGGTTGTGCCTGCGCAGAGGGAAGCTCGGGCTTTGGGGTAAGCCCTGTGATCTTGGGCCCCTGCCCATCCAGCCTGCAGCTCCTCTGCAAGCATGTTGTGGTTTCCTGCCTCTCTACACCTTGGCTTCTTTCCAAAATAAATCCAAGCACACGAGGAGATGGTGCGCTCTGGTTTGTGTCCCAGGATGGGGCAGGGCTGCACACCAGGCAGGTCTGCACTGGAACCAGGACTGTGCTCTTGCTCTGCTGCTCCCTGACTTCTGGGGTCTTTGGCTGCAATGCCTAATGCTGAGGATCTTTACTAGAGATGGTGTAATATGCTTGAGAAATAAAACCTATGATTTATTTTCTACTGCTTAACACCCTCCCTATGCTGGTCAATTTATGTTTTCAAGCCCAAAGCTTTCTCAACAGGACAAGAGGAGTACTCAAGGCAGGGTGTCCATCCTTGGCTTCTGAGGTGTCCTGGAAAGCATGAAAGCACTGTGAACGACATCATTCATGTGCCAGCTCCAGGCATATCCAAGCTGCAGTTAATCCAATTTCATTTTGCAATCACCACAATGTAATGTGTAATATCTACATATTTAGATATTATAGATATTATTAGATAATATCGATGTATTTCGATATTATACATATACCCATGCAATGAATCTATGCAGAGCTCTTTATGGGCTGCACGTGTGGCTGCACCCAGGTGATTTCAAAGCCAGCTGCTGTGTCCTGGCAGCTGTGACCCTGCTGGGCCCTGTCCACCCTGGTTTGTTTTGTGTTTGACAGAAAGAGTCTGTAGATGATTCGAAGCAAGCTGTGCATTGAGGGCACACCTGGCTGGCGAGGTAAGGGCAGTGCTGAGCAGTTTCCTCACAGTCTGTTCTGGCCCCTCTGAGCTGACAGGACCTGGATGTGCATGTTCTCCTGGCTGTGCCCTGGCAGCTGTGTGAGAACTTGGCTGTGAAGATTCCTGGTTGGGTCTGTATGTTCTCATCTGTGGCACTGGGCATTTGGGGAGGGAGACAAAACAGTTGCAGAAGCAGAACAGCTGATTGACCATGATTTGTTGGTTTATGCTTTCTATTCCACTTTAAAACAGGAGTTTGATGTTTCAGTGAGGGGTAATAGTGGTTTGCTTGTTTGGGTTTTCAGGGATTTTTAAAATAGTTACTTATAAGCCTATTTTAAGTGAGGAGAATGACAGGGAAATGCTTCTGATAATTGAAACATACCCCTTAAATTGTGTATTCCCCTGAACAGGGATTGCACGTATATACAATCAAAAAACCCCAAACCACATCAGCTTTTTTTTTTCCCCCTATAAAACTAGTTTCTAGGAATGCACATTTGAGCACATTGCAGAAGTTCCTTGAATCTTTGTCTATTTCAGCTTTTGGCATTTAGGTTAGAATAAAAACCTTTATGGTGAGTTTTTGTCGTTTCCATGCATAACACCTCTAGCAGCACAGGTGCTGAGAAAGCACCTTTTCTTCACGATTTTAATTGCAGAATTTAAGGCATACTTCAATACTTCTGATGTCTTGCATGTTTGGAATCTTCACTTCAATAAAACCCTGCAGCCCTGACTTGCATGATTGCAATAGTCCAGCAGCTCAGGGTGAGGCCAGAACATTATTGGATGTGTGTTTCTGCAGTGTGCCTGCCACAGCCTAGAGGGCTCAGCTGTTGGAGGATTGTTGGATCATGGAACAAATCAAGTTTAAAAGGGCCTCGGGAAGTCATCTAGACTCACCTCCTGCTCCAAGCAGGGTTACCTATGAATTTTGGTCAGTTGAGTCAAATCTGCAATATTTTACCGAGAGTGGAGGTTTAAAACTAAGTCAAGTGCCACAGCCCTCCAAAACCAGCAGACAGAGACCTTTTGGGGGCTGCCGTTTCAAAGCAAGAAGGTCTCATCACTTGAGAGGAAAGCAACCAGCAAGAATCTGACAGGGTAATTATTGCATTGCTGAATATGTTGTCTCAAGAACCACTGATTTGGACCACGATGAAACCTTTAAAGGAGAATTGCTTTCAGCTGAGGAATCCTCAGGGACCTGATTGTCAAAACAGTCCATTTACATAATCATTGTCAGCATGCAAATTCCTGATTTTTTGAAGCATAAAGGGCACATAAATGTTTAGTAAAGAGGTTTGTGGTGGTGCAGTGAGGTTTGTGTTGTGTGGGGGGGTTTTTTTGTGTCTTTTTTTTTTTTTTTTTTTTTTTTTTTGAGCCCTCCTCAGCTGCAAGAGTATACTGTTGGTATACTGCCTAAATGTAAAGACATTTGTGAGAGGAAGAAATCTATTTTCTATGTAATTATGTATGTGTAGCTTTGTGTGTGTAGGTACAGGATCTATACATGGTTGATCTATACCTTGTAAGGTTGCCCAGATGGTAACTTACATGTGTTGAGAAATATATTGTCAACCTCTACCTCATACATTTTATGCCTTCTAGAGACAGTTTAATAAAAACAGGTGCTTTTCCATAAGAAAAGTTCAGCAGCCATGAAGAAATATGCACAGCGTGTTTCCATTTCATCTTTACATATCTTGTAATTAAAGATGTGCCAAACTCCTTGAAAATAATTCACTTGGTCAGTGAACCACATTATTCAGCGATTTGCAGATATCACAGAAGAGAAAGCTTCAGCATTTTGATTCACTCTGCAAATCGACAGTGTTCCTCCACATTATGTCTCGGTGATGCCCAGTAAATTGGCTCTCATTGCTTCACACCACATTACTATGCATCAGGTCAAAGTAGCACTTTTTTCTTATCGGGTGCGAAATGTTAGGTGGTAAATATTAAAGTCGCAAAAAATTTTTTTTGCGAAAGAGCTATTTGTGAGGTTGATCTTCGGGAATTTGTTCTCAGTAGAATTATATTTTATTAATATGCTCTAAGAATATCGTCAATGGATTCTGAGGCCAGTAGTAAAATCAATCTTTTCTCTCCTTAGGGCATGCCTGGCATGCATTTTAGGAGGCTCAAGGCTTTGTCTACTTTATGGAAAGTGGGGTCATTCCTGTTGGTGTATTGCAACCTGATCTGCTGTGGTGATACATGAAAGAGGGTTCATCCCACTGCAGCTGAATCCACGGAGATTTCTGCCCAAAATCTCACACCCTGCTGCTGGTGCTGCAGCACCCTGACTGGGAAGCGGAGAGAATGATCCCTGGAGGTCCAGAGCAGCCTCACACAGTATTGCTTCATTACCTGCTGTCTGTAGTTACAGCAGATCACCCCTGAAACCTCCACTGTGCCCCAAACCCCAATCCTCTTTCCTTCACTGAAGTCCTTGGCACACAGGTCAGCCCTGTGTGAGCTCAAGTCCAGTACCCAGCTCTACCACAGTGGTTTTGTCAGGGGCTGCCCACACCTGTGAAAGCAGAGAGGTTTACCTTGATCATACAGTGTTTTTTTCTCGACATTTGGAATGGAATTTTTATCTCTATTGTACTAAAGAGGTGAAGTGGATGATCTCTTTTTATTTCCCAGTAGCATTGTGTTCCTGTAGCTCAGCTTGCACAGGCTGAGCAGCACCTTATGAACCATGTAGTCAGCAACAGAACTTATACTGTATTTTTGTATTCTGGCAATTGCCTGATATTTTAAAAATCGATGCTCTTTTTACATAATACAAGTAGAAATATCTTCTTGTCGAAATGTTTGGGTGTTTCTCTGTGGGATGGATGGATCTCTGCAGGGGTGGGTGCAGCCTGGCAGGGCTCTGGAGGAGACTCCAGGAAATCAAGGGAATTTTACCAGCCTGAGCCCAGCCACCTTTGATGTTTCCTTGCTGGATTTATAGTCACTAGAGGATAATGAGTTGGGTGCTTCTTGTGCTGCTGTGTAGCATCTGGAGCAGTTATGTTGCTGTAAACACAGAATATGGAACAAACAAGCAAATTAATATTAGATATGATGGAGAGATGTCCCATATTAATTCAGGTGCCTCTTGGTGTTTTCCAGTGTTGGGAAAATGGAGCAGTAGTTGTTCTTGGTGTTTCAGCAGCAGCTGATCTGATTCATCATCAGTGAGATAGAAAAATGGGTTTGACATGAGAAATATTTACTGGTCACTGTTATTCCCCAATGCTTGTACTGTGCCAGCTGTACCTCTCCTATCTTAGGTGCTATGAAATATTTGTTGTCTCCATGTTCACTACATGGAAGGGAACACAGGAGCTTTGGGGCTCCTCCAGTGATTTCACAAATTCCACCAATTTTTCGTTTTCTGGATGGGCTTTGTTGAAGAGCAGAATCATGGAAACTTGTGTTTCTCTGTTAAGTGTTCTGATTTTTGATGCAAAAAAAGGGATGCTAGCTAAGCTTTGTGGAATTTTGTAATTCTTCCTAGAATTTTGCTTGATCTTGTTGGAAAGAGAAGAGGAGCCCTTGTCTATTGCCTGCAGATGTTGGATCTGTTTGAGAGCGTGTGCTGCTAACACCATGTTTACTCCAAGGTCATGGGTGCATGGTATTCAGGGGGGTTTGAAAGGTGGAAAGAATATCCTAGCAGTTAGGGGGGATGTGGGATATTTGTTAGCTGTGGACCTGGAAAGGTTGGGGTGGAGGCTAAGAAGGCAGCAGAGTGTTTCAGTTGCTCAGAAGGTTTAACTGTAGTCGCTTCAAATCTTCTTTTGCTGATCTGCTGAAGATTGTGTAATCTCCCTAGCATGCAGATGTTGAACAAAAGAATATTACTGTAACATCCTTAATCTGTCTTTCCCTCTTCCCTTCCTTCCTTATGATCCACTCCCCACTCTCCTGGGAGTTAAAAGTATAAAATGGAATTTGCAAAAAGGTGCATTTCTACTTTCCAAGAACTAATTCTCTGCAAAGAGATTATCTGTATTACTGGGAAAAGCTACTGCTCATTAGATGTCTTGCTGGAGATGCAACTTAAGGCGATAAATAAAGTATTCTGGATCCCAGCACGCAAGAATACAATTAATCAGGTATTTGTTCTAATATGACTGCAGAGGGATTTAACAGGAGATCAGCTGTGTTTAGTAATTTCACTGATAGGTTCTTCCTTCCCTAGATGAAGGATTCTACCTTTTTCTGGAATATCAAGTTATGCCCTAATTTACATAATGTAGGGTGTTTCTCTTGTAAAACGGAATAGAGGATACAAACAGGAAATCAAGAATTTTTAAACTATGCAAATATAGGGATAGTTTAAATACTTACTGTTTTTTTAAAAACTAAATAAAAGCTGTACTATGTTTGAAGGGAAACACTTGAACTCTTGAAGCAGTTATACACTAACACCATGTTTTTATCCAAACCAAGCCCCTACTAAAGTCAACTATTGAGACATTTATGACATAAAAGTGGGAAGAAGTGCTTTAGTCAACTGTTAATAATAATCTGTATGCAAAGGTGCTATGAACACAGCCACAGAAGTAGATGAGGTGGTCACCCAGACGTGGTGGATTTAAGGATGGTCTTTAGAGCAGCAGTTTGTCATTCCAGAGCAGTTCGGTGTGTCAGTGTGGCTGTACAGGCGTTGGGGCATCCCAGTGGAAGGTGCCTGTGCAATGGTGGGTGTCTCCAAAGCCTCACTGACCCCTGCCCCAAGCCCTGAGACAGAACCAGGAGAGCAGAGCTTCTTCAAGGCTCATATGTGAACATTTAGGGCCATGTCTCTCACCCTGTGGGAGCACATGTGGTGCTGGTGTGTGTGGGGGAGAATAATCCCTTTTAATGAGTGGCAAACCATCTAGCTAGACAATTTGCATGGATAAGCACAATCCATCATAATACATCACCAAAGATTAGCCTGCTTATGAGACTGACGTGCTTTGAAAGGAACACACCAAAGTGAAATTTATTTTCACACTCCTAAGTCTGTGGCTTTGATCAAGGAAACAAAGCATGATGTTGTTTTAAGAAGACACTAATGACTGAAAAAGAAGGGATGTGTTTAAAAATCTTGATCTGCTGTGGGTAATGGTTGTAGGGTTTGCCACCAGCTTCCCATTAGTGTCTGAAAAACTCCCGTGCTAAACCCTGCTGCACAAAGCTAGCAGAAATTTTAATACTTATATCTCTGATTAAACTAGTGCACATGCCTATGAAAGACTTATTTTTTTTAAGATCAACAAATATATTTCCTATTGTTTGCTGCAGATTACAAAACCTTAAGATCTACAAGCATCAATGAACAGTAAAATGTATGGCCAGATGATTGACAGGACAAGAAACAGACAGGTATTGTGTGTAATAGGCTAAAACCAACCTCTGGAAAAAACATGAAAAATGGAAATTAAAACAACAGAAAAACAAAGAGCATTTCAAATTTGCCTTAATTCAATTTTTATTGCTTTGCACATGATGTTACTCAGCCAAAAGCAAGTGAAATATTTTATGAATTTAATAGTACAGTTCCGTATTTGTATGCTCATGTCCTTTATTCTGTATCAAAGTGAAATGGAAATGTAAGGGTTGACTGTGATATCATTCAGGCCATGTCTCAAACACATTTGAAAAGTTAACTGCACCAGTTTGCTTGCAACTGATAGTTATATGAAGCTTTTAGTATTTTTATGATCAAATAAGCCTTAAGGATGGGCACCTGCTGCTCGAAGGAGAAACTCTTGATTTTTATAAGATTGTTAGGAAATGTAATTTCCCCATTTTGACTTTAGAATGAATATTTGAAAATCATTCCTTTGTACCTGAGCTACCATTAAATGAGGACTGCTTGGGTCTTTGTTGTGAAGCTTTGGTTCTGTACAGGCAGTCTAGTTGAAGGGGATGGGTAAAATGAAACTGCTTTTACTAATGCTACAAATCTGAATGTTTCCTTCAGTCTAGCTGTACTTGAGCATTCCTTGTGCATGCCTACACACCACCATTGTTTCTCTGACTGCCCTATCTCAGTTTTTCAAGGTAAGATAGTCAGCTAGAAAAAAGTAAAACTGGATGGTGAGTTGCCTGTCTTGAGAAAACAACGGAGTGCTTCAGCTCCTTGTGATAGGAGGATTTTCACTGCTTTCAGAAATGTACTGCATGATGTGCCCTTTTAGAGCAGTGCAAACTTTATATTGAGTGCTCTCCATGGAGTAAACCAAACCCCTTTACAGCTAGTAACAAAGTGAACATGAATAAGCTTTATAGGGATCATCTGAATTATTACAGCATCTTTCATAGTTAGTATTGTCAGGAGGCTGTAAAGACTAAAGCCTGCACAGGCACTGTTTTATTATTAAAAAAATGCAGCAAAATGTAGGTTGAACAAGTAGCCAAAAATAATGTGTATCCTTTCAGCCTTTTGGAGCAGGGAGGTGATCTCCCTCCCCTTGTCATCCACTGCTTTTGGTCATGTCATGCCTAAACATTGCTCAGTCAAATGTCCAAATTTGGACCTAATGTATGTACAATCATCCCTTTTGAATTGTCCCTGCTGGTATGATTTGTTAGAGAAATTAGTATTCGTGTGGTGTCACTGATCTTTCTGCAAATCACATCTATATTTCAGTGGTACATAAATCATTTTCCTGCTCTGTATCCAAGCACTGATCTAGGTCTAAATATGGAAGACTGGGGAAGGAAGGTGCAGGTTGTCACTGCTGTGATCAGTAGAGAGTTCCTGCCATAATCATTTCACCAAGTTCAATACACTCTGTACCTGTGTATCAGCAGTGTTGTAACTCAGTTCAAAGTGTAAAACATCAGGAGATAAATGGGCAACCACAAAACTGTTGATTGTTTTCATTTCTGTCAGCGAGCCCAGTATTGTCTTTCTACAACTGCTCCCCTATCGATGTATGGCTTATCATGATGTGCACAATTGTCCACTAAAACACAGATTCAAGGATAGGGAAATTGCTGTGAAAGTGCTGAAAAAAACATTTCTCTCTGGAGGTTTGTTTGCTTTCTGGTTTATTGACCTGGGTGTCTCATTTGTTGGGCTCCTCTAACCATCTGTATGTAACTTGTACATTCTGGTGGGATTGGAAATGTGAAATATGTGAGTTTTTATGGCTCTGATGGATAGTTGCCGAGGTGCTGACTGTTCTGGATGGCAGATGTAGCAGTAGGACTAAGGAGGGGCTTTTGGCAACATCCAGAAAGGCTGGCTTGCCTGGTGCTCGGTGTAAAAGCAAACACGATCACAGGAGGAATGACTGCCAGAAAAGCAACATCTTAACATCTGTCCCATATAAAATACCTTATTTTTCCTTTTGTCATACAATGTTTCTGGTTTCATCCTGTACAACTGCAAAGCTGGTAGGGAATTTAGAATTTCATGAATATCTGTGTAAAAAAGCTCAAGCCTATTTTAAGAGTCCTAAATTCCCAGCTAACTAGTGCTTTAATTTTTGATTTTTTTTTAGCTTCTTTATACCTAAACCAGTTGAGTTATTGCTTTATTTTTCACTGAGAAACAGAGATATTTTTATTCTTAGTAATTCAGTGTGGATATCTTGGGCATACTAATTACTCCTCCTTCTTTTTTTTTTTGAGACAGGCTTGGTGGTTTGTTTGCATTTAAAGCTTCTAGTATCTGAAAATATTTTCTCACAAAATTATGCACACAGGTCTCTATACATAAATATGTCAAACAGCTAATTGTTGCTTTTCAGTCTGTATGGGTCACCACTAGGACTCACAAAGAATAACTAAAATAACAAAATCAAGGCATAATTTTTCTGGGATTGGGATTTCCTCTAAAAATTATATAAATCAGAAGGTTGGATACCATTAAAGGAATCTGTTTGCAATTGCCTAGGAAAATCATGTGTCTGTGGCTATTACCCAAATGCTCATTTCTTCTCACTGAATATCCAGCAGCAGCCACGTGTCTGTAGATGAGAGAAAATGAGAAAGGATGATGCTTTTTCTTTCTGTCTTTGCCTTTGCTGAGGTGAGGTCAGTGCAAATTCTGTCCAATTATAACTGCTGTGCCGGGAACATTAGAAAAATTGTCATTGGTGGCACAGTGGGAGTAGCAACCTACTCATGATAAGGAGGTGATGCTGCTTAGACCAGAAGCTGCCCAAAAGTTTCTGTTCATAATGGTGAAAAAATTAAACATCATGAAAAGTTGAAAAATTTAAAAGGCCAACTTTTTAATAGGCTTATGTAGTCTTATTTTTGTGTTGTTATTAATTTGGACTCTGAGTGTTCTGCAGAAGGTATCTCTGAAATATATAAAACTGTCATGTGTTATTTTCTTGCCAATTTTTTTGTAATTAGTTCAACATGGCATAAGACCTCCAAATGACCCTTGGTTCTGTGTCACAGATTGCACTTTGTATGTTTATATGAAATACCAGGATCAGAGTCAGCCTGGGAGCACTTTGGTGATTTTCAAAGCAGAAAAGTCTCTGTGGGGGCAAATGTTTGTGATAACTACAACTTTATTAAAACTTTTGAAGGCAGTGAATAAAATGAGACTGCAGAACTTAATCAGTGACTGAGTTTTTCCCAGTGGCTGTCTTTTTGGCTGAAAATATAACTTTAAAAAGAGTCAGGCTTGGTTTTTCATAGCATTAAACCTTGTTTTGTTGATATGTTAAGGCAAAGTGAGTGTAAATTTCTTGGTCCAGTGTTTTGTAAAGGATTAAGGGTGACATGAAGCCAAGGTGGGTGCAGCCCCTAGACTTTTGAATAATCAGTTTTCTCCTAGTGATTTCCACATTTTTGGTAGGTGATTGTAAGAAGGAAGAACAAGCAGTATATGTAAACATGAAATCATGGTTTAAGGCTGTAATGTCAAATTACCAGACCAAGGTAGGGTGTAAAAGTGAGGAATATCTGAAAATCTGATATTAAAATGGTGACCTTTTTCTGGTCAGAGGGCTTAAAGGGGATGAAAAAAGTTTCAAATAAAACCAAATTTTGTTTTGTTTATTAAAAAAATTTAAAAGGAATCCTTCTAACATTATCTTTGAATTGCATTAAACTGAATCAATTTGCTTCAATAGAACTTTAAAGCTTAAGTTCTTTAGGTCTCAAAATCCAAGACTTAACCTTGGTTCCACTTTCTAAATCTTAAAATCTTGCCTTTGACAGTGGGCATATAAAAGCTCATAGATAAGAAACAGTTGTGTGTACTCACTAGTTCCTCCAGTTCTGGCATCACTTTGAGGAGGAGGCTGCTTCTGAAAACACATGATGATCATATCATCATATGATCATGGTTTGGGAGCAAAATTCTTCATTTTCTGGGAGAGGAGAAACTTAAAGAATGAGGAAAATGATGCTAATAATCAGTTCTGGATTTCATCTCTAGGTTTTCCTGCAGTTGTACTGTTCAACCTTGGCTGATCCTTCAGAAAACTTGATTTCTCCCCACAGTAAAGCTTTGTTGTTCTCACTTAATGGCACAGTTCTTCCTGCATCATGAGGTCACGATGCAGCATTTTCGTAATAACAGAAGCATAATTTTAATAAGAATTTAAAACCAGTTCATATATTCCTCTGAATAACTCAATGCCTCTTGTTTATCTTTGGTATGGTCTTTTAAAAGTTACTGCTTACAGCTGTGCAAACCATTTTATTTGGGTGTATTTTGTAGTTCATAATCTTCATGGAAGATTTTTTGTATTTGCAGATTTCTTCCTAGTTTTTATTTCTGATTTTCTCCTTTAAAGATCTGAGCCACTTCTTTGCTTTGAAATGTGTGGCATCAATAAGATAATTATTTAATTAATTGAAAGTCTCAAGATAACATTTCAAATTTTTCTGAAGTTTATTCATGTAAAGGAAGGGAAAATTTGTTTGGAGAGACACCAAATTTCCACTGTTGGTCTTGTTCCATAATTTTTCTCCTGAAATACTTTTCAGAAAAAAGCCTGCAAGAGAAAACCTCTGCCTACCAAGTCAGAAAACTCAGAAGTGATGTGTTTAGTCATTAGCTTCCAGCCTGCTGACCTGGGAAGAGGTGGCTGAAAGTCAAACTGGTGCTGGAAACGTTTCCTCTTTGAGCAGGAGATGTGTCCTTTACTAAATGAACAGCCTCAAAAGGAAAATACATGAAGTGTGGATCAGCAAATTAATTCAAATTAAAAAGAGAAATGGTGTTGAATATTCAAACTCAAAGCCAGTATTTGTTCTCCTAAATTTGGACTCCACATGCCTTCAAGCTGTGGGCTACATCATAATGTGGTTTTTCATGGTCCACTCCCATCTCACTGCCTAACTCATAAAATCCTTGTGACAGCTGTAGCTGTGGATTAATAGAAAAGTAGAAGTTGGAAAGTATTTAATGTTTTGAGCTGCCTTTTAATAAAATTTAGGAACTGGGAGCTCTCCAGACGCAACAGCTTCAGAAGTTTCTGTATAGACTGACCATGCAGGGAAATTTTGTCACTGAAGTGGTTTATTAAGGAGTAGCAATCAGTTCGATTGGCAGGCACAAAATGTAAGGGTTTCATGAGATAAGGGACAGGAGGCTTTTTTCTGATGTACTTTACTATGAAAACTTAATTTTTTGTTTGTGCACTGCTATTTATTCTTGAACTCTTACAGTTTGGACTGACCCAAGTATAATTAAAACAAAACCTTATATTATTCCATATTATTCCTTATCTTTAAGAATTGCATAATTTTGATCTAAATTTGCTCTTATTTTTTTCTGAAAGGTTACAGAGGGTGAATTTTAGCTTTTTGCTTCGTATAGTGTCAACATTCATTATCTTTTCAATAAATAATACATTTCAGCAAATTTAACATTTCAGCAGTCCTAACAAGAGCACTCATTTCTGTTTGCTTTTAGTTATTTAAAGTTTCAAAATACTAAAATTGAGAATGTTTTTATATGTGTATAAAAGATAAAACCTCCCCACCAAACCCAGCATCTGGATGATTCCAGTGGTGAGAGCATCTGTCAAAGATTGCTTTTCAAACTTCTTGAAGTCCCAGAGATTACTGGGGGCTGAACAAATAATGGGGTTTTAGTTTCAGTTTACTGGTAATTCTTGATGATAAAGTTGGGTAAATTAAAAAGTCTAATTTAGGTCAAATTATACATTTTATAGGACCAATGTAAAGAGACCTGTTTTAGTTGAAGATTTAGCTTTAAAGAAAGCTTCAAAACAAGATAATTTCAAATTCTCTGTATGAGATATCATATTTTGAATTCTATGGTGAATTTTTGGAAAGCAACAGTGTGGACCACAAAACCCACCAGGTGCAGGACATAAAGAATGTCTTAGCAATGGGTGAACCTGGGCATTTTTGAGAGGGGAGGAAAAAGCCTCACAAAACACACCTCAGCCCTAGGGTGTCATTCTGCCAGGCATTAGCATTATTTACTAATAATAATTTTCACTGGGAGCAGGCACACTCAGATGCCAGTGGAGCAGAGAATTCACCACCTGACGTCTGGTTTTGCAGCCTCTGTGCCAAACTGGGTCCTTGCAGCTCCTGCAGTCAGCAGCAATTTTGCAAATCCTTCTCTGGGAAGGCTGGATCTCACTGGGCAGCTCGGGGAGCACCCTGAGGTTTGCTTGCCCAACACAAACACTGGTGCACCCAGAAGTTGTTACAACCCTTTATTCCCGCCCTCAAATCCCGTCTACCCTGCCTGCTCTGTCCTTATTTGAAGTCCCCCTTGTAGAGGTGGGAGATTTAGGAGCCCGTGAGCACCTTTAATTTTGTTAACTAGGGTTTGTCACATGAAAGCTGATCATGAACTGCTTAAGTGTGTAGGACTCTAATTTATAGATTAACAATTCAACAGTGCTTTTTGCAGTTACAGAGTAGCTGCCAAAATCTCATAAATGACCATGTTAGTCATATTTTTTTCCATCTTCAGAAGGAATATTTCTTTCTTTTATTAATATAAAACCACAATGTCATTATGTCACCCATGCATCCACTGTGTAATTACTCCATTTTAAAGATAAATCCATTGTCTTAGGATGCATCCATCATGGATGTCACCTTTAGCACAGAAGGTGAGACACTAAATGGACACCTTTTACTAATATTAATTTCTATAGAGTCATCAATTGTGAATAGACTATCCATTGTTCTCTTTGACAGAGACAGGCCAATGACAAAGATTAAATTATCCATTTCTGTGGAAGCGGGGGATCTGCTTCGAAGAGTGCTCTGAGAGATCTTGCTTTTCTGGCCTGAGTATATTATATTAATCTACAGTTTGTTCATTTTAAACACTGATCAATTACAGCAGAAGATTGCAGATTGCATGTTATTCATTGAAATGAAAGGTCAGGAATTGGAGAAGCTTTGAATTTCTCTCTGGAAGATTTTAGTCAAAAATAAAAGAAAAAGCCTGGTTTTGTCTCTTGCCTGCTGTGTTAATCTGACACTCAAGGGCTCTTTCTGGATCTTCTGCCAACCTTATCTCAGATTCTCATGCAATTTAAATGACAATTTATAGTGCTCATTTAAATTATGCAGGAGTGTTATTCTCAGAGTATACTGAAGGGTACATCACTGGGAACTTGCTAGAGCCAGTCCAGGAGCAATCAAGGCCCCCGTGCCTTTAGCAGCTATTAGCTATTAGGCACTCTTGTGTTATTTCCAGAACCACCTGACCTTTCTGGGGGTGTGAAAGCAGGCATGCTGCATGTGGCCTCACTTTCTTTTTGTTTTATCTTGGTGCAGTGAGAGTGACATGTCTGGATACAGTGATATGGGAGAAACTGATACAGGATGAATCAGATCAGCAGCCTGTGAAGATATTTCCCCTTTCTGTCTGGATAAAATCCCTCAGTGTCTCGGAGCACTGGGGGACATGGGCTAGGCAGTGTAATGCTCACAATTGGACTCAATGGCCTGAAGGGTCTTTACCAACCTAGATGAGTCAATGTTTTGCATTTGACAACTGTTTAAAGTCAGATTTCTTTGTTGTCCCTCGGAGAATGTCAGTGTTGTGTGGAATGATTCAGAAGCTGGATCAGAATACTGGATTATTGTCTTAAATCCATTGCATTCATGAATGAGAATAAATAGGATGAAATCTTGGTTTGGGAAGATGCTTTAGTGGGAAACAGTTCAGTACCAGGACTGGCTCAAGAAAGGATGGAAAACAATCCAAATGTCGTTTAAAGTTTCACCTAAATTAGAGGGCTTTCGGCAAAACCTTACAACCTGCTTTGCTGTGTTTATACAGCATTTGCTTTAGAGTAGGCATTTTAAAAAAAACCTATAACTGAGTTTGTAAATAGCTTTGCTATCAAATAAGAGTAAACAATAATGTAATTACCTGTTTCCCTTCCCACCAGGTGAATGGTTTCCATAGCTGTTCTTCCATGCACACTCATTGGTGTGTCTTCTGCCACTAGGAAAAATAAAATGTCTTTTTTGGCTTTTATGGTCCAAAAAAATTACATTTTCAAAACATCAAGTTAGTGACACTTGCTTAAAGGTAAAAACATTCAAGAGAAAAAGGATCTGTGTTTTGATTGCAGTAAATGGCAGGGGATGAGAGCCTTGGTCTGCAGAATTAAATAAAGACCAGAGTTACAAAGAGCAGCTGCCCAACTCTTCCTGCACTGGTGCTGTGGGGGTTGCTGTATGGTTTTTGTTTGTTTGGCTGGGTATCTTTGCATAAACATCACATTTATGGACAAGGCCATGAGAAATTGGACCTAATATAGCTCATAATACTTCCCTGGTGAGTTCTGCACTGTAAATTTGGGCTCTGCCATCAAGCCTTGAAATTCATGTGTTTTATTGCACTGAAATTTCTTTTGACATGTAATTTATTTAAACTTTACAGAGAATGCTGAAGTTAAATCTCAGGATAATGCCAAGTATTTTATTTTAGGAAAGTTAGGAAATTGCTCTTTTCCTTGTCCAAAAATACTTGTACATTAAATAGTGCCTATTAAAACAGACTCCTTGAGAATTGTTTCCATTGTTGCTGGTGGAGTTTCATGTTCTGCTATGTGAGGCAGTACAGATAATAGGTCAGACAGGATGACTGTCAGCCAAAATATGAGAAATTTTGCAGCAGATTGTTGGTACTTGCAGTCTGCTTTGTAGTAAGCAAGCCTACAAACTTCTTGGTGTTTTTAAATATTCATCAGGCTATTTTAATGACTTGGAGTATTCTTCATGTGTCTGTGAATTCCTGAGTTCTTTTGTAACTGCAGTCTTCTTTCTTCTGACATTCAAATGAAATTTAAAACAGGTTATTTTTCCATTCATGCAAAGCTCTTTATTTGTTAAGGTACTCCACTTTTGACACTACCAGTTTTTATTCACTTACCACTAGCTAATGTGTTGTCCCTAACTTTGGAAGTTTTACAAACAAAATAGTGCTGCCCTAACTACATTGGTTTTTTTTTTACTTTGTCCTGTTCTGGTATTCTTCTACAGCAGAAACCTACCAATGTGCAGAAAAATGTGAAGGTTGCTATAAAAGAARTTACATTTTTATAATATTAAAGACATAATTATTGAAAGTACCCCTATGTGATAAACAGGAGAAAGATCTGAGACTACTTTTTTAAAGTCTCTGTACTATCAGGGAATATGTTTATTTCTGATACACATATTGAAATGAGAGGGAACACAATCAAATTATACGTTAGGCTCAGTTTGAAATAGTGGCACTTTGTTTAGTGTCATTACTTTAAAATGTTAATATCAAATTTAACTTGCTTAACAAAAATTACAGTAATTTCACTATTATAAGCCGCACCATTTTGACTAAAATTTTGGTCTGAACTCGGAATTGTGGCTATAATCGTGAAATTACTGTAGATTTGTCAGCAATTTTAATAGCTGCCAGCCTATTGTTGCTTTTTCCTCATGCCAACTATTTCTATTTATCTGCATTTTGTTAAAGGAAATTCTGGGACACAAAAAGGACAAACATTGTCCAAAATTTTGTACTCTGCTCATCTGCTGCACATCAACAAGCTGTGTGTGCATGGTTTTCAATGTGTCTGGACTTTTCTCTATAATAATTTGTGCAGTTGTTAGGGGAGGAAAAATACATTCTGGAAGGACTACTGTTTCTTTTTGACTAGGTGACCTACAGTGGACAACCAACATGAAAGGACATTAGTCACAAAGTTGGCCAGGAATACTATTTTATTAGGAGAAGAAGTAAAAGAAAAAGGGCTTTACTTGAGTGTGGATCTTTTCTTTAGTCCTAATTAGAACCACAATCCATCATGCTGGAAAGTTTCTATTCATTTTGGTGATTGGGGACATGACAAATGAATCTTGGAATAAATGGGATGTCAAGGCAGAGCAGGAGATGGATGTGTTCTGCATGGGATGAATGTAATAAGTACAGTTAATGTTGGCAACCAGCCAGTCCCATTGCCTCACGCTGGGTGAGTTGCCCCAGGGCTCTGACCAGGGGTAAACCACCAATAAATGATTCCCCTCATCTCCCATTTATTAGAGAGCAAACACCTTGTCAAGGTTCGTTTTCTGTTTTCCTAACTGTCACTTTGCTTCAGTGATGGCAACTAATTGAATATTAGTTAATTGTTTCTAATAAAATGCTGATAATTAGATAGCTTTTTCATCTTCCTGGCCTAGCTCCTCTCTTTAATTTCACTTCCCTCTCAGTAGCCTCCGTTTCTCACACAGCCGCGTCGAGATTGATTATCTGCAGCGAGCGAGAGGCCAAGCAAGAAACTTCATTTAAGATTAATTTCAGGGAAACTGTTTTACAATTTTTCTAAATTGAATTTAGTCTTAATTTTAAAGTGTTAGGGGTTGTATGTCTTCAAAGGTTGCTTTTGGATAATTTATTATGTAGCAAGTAATCAAACCCATTCTTGAACTAGGATGCTCAAGATGTCTACAGGCATTCCTTGGATTTAGCCATACTGACAAGCCTGCTTTTGCTCAAAAGTGTTGGGGGACAACAGAGGCATTCCCTGGCACATACACTAGATTGCCTGTATTGTATGTTATTATTAAGCAATTCCAAGAAAAAACTGTCTTTGCCTCTTTGTATCAGTCTCTCCAGAGCTCTGATCCTCAGTTGGTTTGGTAGTTTTGGTAAGCAGAGGGGACATAGATGGTTTCCCCTAAATGCTTTAAACCAAGTGTGTGATGGCTGTGCATGTTCATGCCAGTACCAGATCAGCAACTGTCTTCCTTACACCAGCCTGGGGAAGACTCAGATGTGTCTTCAAAGGTATTTGAGCTGTAGTCTGTTCTTTGAATCCATTAAGAACAGCCTCCAAACCTAAGAGCTGTGTGAATGCTGCACTCAGCTGTTTCTCAGGAAATACTCCCCAGTACCTTGCTGGGTGTCTGGCCCACATCACGTGTAAAATGTGAGGGATTCCACTAATTTCAGTTGAATCATGATGGCTTGCACAAGTGCAAAGCTCTCCCAAGGGTCTGTTCTCTGTCTTATCTGGAGAAACCATAATATAACAAATATATTCCAACTCAGTGTGGTCACAAACTGAGGATAGTACAGCTGTAAAAATGATGGCAACAAATATTTCTGCAGCCTGGTGGCAGAGATGTGTGTGCCTGGTAAGGGTAAAATTTAAAAAAAAGGCAGCAAAACATCCAGAATTTGTATTAGGCTGGTGCTTATTTAACAAAAGGGGAAGGCTGGAAAAGGCACCCCTAAGATCACTTGCACCTCAGCCTCTATCTCTCCCCACACAAAACCAGCTTTAGCTGTTTGCATTCCCTTGGGGAGTGGATGAAAGTGTATCATGCTGCTTCTTTCAGTCACTGACTTGTGTAAAGATATCAGGGGATGGATATTTGTACCATGGCAAAATGCTGAGCAGCTCAGTGTAAGAACTGCTGAGTTGGAAAAAGAAGCTGGAGAAGGATGAAATGAATACTGAAAACACAGAAATGAGAAAATGGAACATAATGCAAGCAGAATTAGAGTACTTGGAGTCTGTCCTAAGATATTTCTGGCCAAGTCTGTCCCTTCAAGCAAATGAAACAACCTCAGGGAGCAATTTGGCCTACCATGCATACATTTGGATTCTCTGAAGAGAAGCAGAATAACCCAATTGCATGGACTGAGAAAAACTGTAACAGCTTTTACGTCCCATCTTTTGCTCTAAGAGATGCTGAATAGAATATATGGATCATATAGAGTCCTTGTTAAAATCAACCTGATACATTTTTTACTATCTTCACAATGTACCAATTATTTAAAAACTCATCAAGAGACGAGGTCAGATTCTGAATTAAGGTAGTTGAGCACTTGCCTTAAACCTGCCAAAAAAGTAGGTCTGTAAGACTTTCTAAACTCTTTTTTTTGCCTCTTGACTTTGCAGAAATTGGGTTGGCAGCTTCCAAAAAATTCAGTGTTTCTTTGGATGTGGCTGCACAGTCATACAGAAGTGTAGTCTATATCGACATATGTGAGCCAGCTTTAAATTAGGAATGTGTCCGTGACGTGATGGAGCTCAGCATGTGTGGCAACATTCCAGCCTGGTTCCTCAGGTAGGTTTTGCTGTCTTATCCTGGCTGAGGTGTGTGTGTATATCCTCTGCCTTTGCTAAAGGGCATCAGAAGCCTTTTATCATAAGGGAAAAAATAAAAAGTCTGGCTCCCAGATTTATTGTGTATTGGAGAGGCTGAAAAGGCTCTCTGCTAAATGCAAAGAGTGATCTATGCTGTCTTTGAGAGAAGAGTGCAGATTTTTCTATTCCATTCTCTGGCAGAATATATACATAGAAAAATAAAATGGAAGTTAGTGAAAGAGCAGCAAATATTTCTCATTTTTATTGTATATCTTAATCTTTCAATGAAGGTTATAGTTAACATTTTTCAAATAAACCCAGCTCATTGCACATCAAATGTGTAAGTCTGCAATCCTCCCTGGTGAGCATCTTGCTGCCCGAGTGGCCCTGCTGGGCTCAGGCAAACTCTGGCAGCCTAAGTTTCTTCAAGCTCTTCTCTTCACGAATGGGTGGCAAGCAGCTCTGTTGAAAGCACATTTTGGAACTCTCCCAGGGATGGAGCAGACCTGATTGCAGCCCAAATGAAGTACCCTGTGTGTGTGCTGAGCATACATATCAAAGACGTCAAATTGCCAAGACTTGTCCTTTGTAAAGGTGGAGATTTTGCTCTTTTGTGTAAACAGGATTTTCTTCATTAGCTGTACTGAGCAATAGAGCTGGTATGAAAACCGCTTGTTGTTGTGATGGTTTGTACTTTATGGCAAGATCTAAACACTGCAATCCATCCCAAGTAACTCTGTAGAGAGTAACAGATACGTCCCCTACTGCAGATAAGCAATACAAGCTGTGAAATCTGCTGTAGAAAAGATTTCCAGGAATATTCACATGTTTTGTTTGGTCTTGAGCAAGTAGTCTGGTGCTTCTGATTTTTCACTGGAAACAGCTGACTGGTAAAATATTGTAATATTGTTTCAAAAACCATGCTGGGTTGCTTGTAGCCTGCTATCAGTTTACTCCACTGGCAGTTCAGTTTGCAGCACCTGTGATAAATGAGTGAAATTAATGATTGCCAAGTGCTGCCTGACTATACTTGATGTAAAGTGAGATAGTGAGATGGGGTTTTTTGAAGTTCAGGCTGTCATCAGACTTTTTTTTGTATTCATTCATCTATTTTTAGAAACTGTGTAACAGCAAATACGTGCCATGTACTGCAGGTTGATAGACAACTGAATGGCAAGGCTGTAATGGGATCTTTCAGTTTTTCCTGAACAAAGTCTGTTTCCTTTTTATTGCTCTGATTATGCCTATATACAACAAGGCATGTTTAAAGCCTCGAGGAACCTGCTATCATCACAGCAGAAATGTGTTTTCTCTTTACAAAAAGGAGAAGAATTCAGATTATTTGTAGCCTTGTGCAATGCTTATGTTGCCTTTGTTTTTGAGAGGCCATTTGGAAGAAATATCTTCCTGTGAAAGGAAATAAAAGATGTAAATCTGTGCAAAATGTGGTCCCAAGATCTCTTTCTCACCTCTTCAGACCCCAGGGGTGTGTGTAGGGGTGACGGGAGTGCTGGGGAGCCCAAGGAGGACTGTGCCCTTCCTGGAGCAGCTTCTGCCCTGCAGAACATCACCCTTTGCCCAGCTCAGCCAGTCCAGGGGACTTCTGCATCACCTGAGGGCTGGAGCTCCCCACAAACCTGTGAGGTTGTGCCCAAAATGACATGGCATCACTGGCCAGAAAATGACACCAGAGCGGTTCTTTGTTTGAAGAAATACCAACAAATTTATCTTGAGATTAATTCTAATTCCTAATAAAAATCCAGATAACACTTCTTGAGAAAGACTTGTTTCCTCCTGCCCAGCTGTATGATGAAGAAACTTGTTATTACAATGGTGCAGATAAAAATTAGGTCCAGCAGGAAGATTTTTCAGATACTTATCTAATAGTTTAGTAGTGAGTCATTTGACACGTGTAAATATCCTCATTTAAAACTTGACAAATACAGAAATGTTATAAATATTATAAGCTGTAGCCCATCTTTCCAGTGAAGGAACCTTGTGAGAAACTGCAGCAGCAATGGATTTGAAGGAAACCCACCCTGTTGGATCCCCCATGATGTCTGGTTAGTGAAAAAGAGAGCTTTGTAGTCAGTCAGTGCAAACACAGTTCTGGATTTGCTGGGAGGTTGCAGTGCTTGTGTGGGGAGAGGCAGAAGAGAAGTGCCCAGCACTGTGCTTGCCCTCCATCACTTTCTCCACAATTGGTAAATCCTCATTTAATGGGTAAATCCTCGTCAGAGGTGATTTGTGCCTCGTGTGTGCAGGGTGTCCCTCAGTAGCTGAGGAATAATGGGAAGCACCATTCCTAAAGCCAAGTGATGATCATGGTGCTTACAGGTGAATGTAAATTTCTTAATCAACTGTAGTCTGCAGCTGGAAAAATACAAGTATTGTAAAGTATTTTGAAATTATTACTGTTCAGGGATCATAAGACAAAGATTAGTTGTCTAAATCTGTCTCATAAACAAATTAACACAGTCCTGCTTTCTGTTCAAAATATGATTCTCGTTGGAAGGATTAAACATGTTAAATCCAGCTAGAATATGCTGTGATCATGTTTTTTAGCAAAGCTGCAATAATCAGACATTTACAACTAATAAATCGGTACTCTAATTCCTCTGCAATAAGGCTTTGAAATATAATCTGTCATTTCAGATTTATAGAACATGACTTTTCATAATTATAATTCTCAAATGCACATTACTAGTTATAATTAAATTCACTTTCAAAAAATCTGAAGCATTTTTGTGGATTATCTGCTCATATTATGTTCTAATGGTAAAATTAATGTATAATCTGTTGAATAAATTTGGTTAGTTCTTGGATAGAAAAATATGCTCTACTATTGATCAAGTCCTGGAAACTTAGATAAGAAGAATAAAAATGTATACTGTATATCTTAAGAGAGCTCTAACAAAGCCACATCAAGCTCAATCATAGGCAAAAAAAAAGGAACTTTACTTCATAAAAGAAAAAAAAAAATGAAAGGACTTTAACTAATTCAAAAGAAATTTAAAAATATTAAATTAGAGCTTGATTAGAAAAGATGTTAAATATTGGCTCTGGTTCAGGTGTAACAATGGATTAAATTATAGGCTCATTCAAGTGAAGAATGAATCCTATTTGTGGGAACAAGTATATTTATTTGTGGGTGTTGGTTCAATAAGAGCCAAAGTGTATCACTTATCTTAATGTTTCTTATTAATAAGATACCCAAGAACCTGATGTATTTCTTGGCATCAGTGTAGGAACTGCACCATTATTTTACTAAAGCAGAAGCTCAGGCTTAAAAAAAAAAAAAAAAAAAATCTCAATTTCAAAGTCAATAGGTGAGATCTCTGCTGCCCTAGAGCAGGAGTTGCATGGATGCTCATCAGATGATTTTTAGGTTTTTTCCCCTCACAATGTGTGCTGCTTCTGTCACTCCCCCACGAGTGCAGCTGTAGGTGACCAGCACAGCCAATCCTTTAGATTTGTGTATGCTGAATAATGGGAATAATTTCTTCTGTCAAATCCTTAAGTAAGAAGTATGGAGAAGGTAACAATCTATTTCTGCAGCCTAACTGAGGCCACTGGGACCATTAGAGGATCAAATCACCGCTGGGTTTGGGAATAGTCTCTTGTCCCCAGAGGGTTTGTTGCTGCTGAAAGGACATCTGAACTCCTTTCTGCTGAGGACTTGGAGCAGCTGTGTCTCACTGCTGGCCTGAGCAGGCTGCTCTGCTCCCTGTGAGCACCTGCACCAGTGAGATTTGTTTGCTCAGGAGCAGCAGCCAAGGGGAGCCTAGTCCCCATGACCTGCGCCAGAGCTGAGCTCTGCTGTTTCCTGAGACCTGCAAGTCCTTCCCTTCCCATTTGTCTGCCCCATAATGCCACCACCAGGAGACTTTAGATGGCCAGCTTATCCCATGAGTATGCCAAGGTGGGACAAGCTGCTGGGACATCTCCAGGGCCCATTCTGCACTCAGAGAGAGAAGCAGACTGTGATTTACAGGACTCATTTTAATGAGGGCAATGTGGCCAGCATTTTACATCAGCACACACAGTTATCAAATTACATCGGAACACGTGAAGCCATGCAGCTGAACTTTACTGTGCAAATCATCTGACCCTTGGGGAAGCTTGTGGGATGGGCCAAAGTCAATAGGAAACTGAAGACTTAGGGATGAAATGTGCAGTGGAAAACAGGGAAAAAGTGGTGTTTTCTCGTGCACATGGGAAAAAATGGTGTTGGGCTGGAGGACAGCAGTAGTTGTGTTTTGCACTTCTGTAGAAGGTTCCATCCTTCAGCCTGATTCATCCTCCCTAAATGAAGGTACTAGAGGACTGAATGGGTAAGAGAGGATTGAATAAGGGTCAAATCAACCTGGAAACTGTGCATTTATGAGAAATAATACAAAAATACATTTAATCAATGCAAGAGGAGGTAAATAGATTCTTGGAAATAAACATGCCACTGTAGGTGTGTTTTGGTGCAGAGCTGGGTTTGAAGGGGGTAGGAGGTGGCTGCCTTGTTAGGGCTGAGTTTGATGGTGGCTTTGTAGTTAAAATGAGTGAGAAGACTGGAACAGGGTTGATAACAGTGAAGTATCAGTGTGAACCCGGTTCTCCTGTGACCCATTTTAAGAAGAGAGCACTCTTCAAGATAGCCTATAATGGAGAACAATTTCCCTATCTACAGCAAGTATCAGCAAGTTTTTAAAATTTTGATACAGGAGTAGAAACCCCCAGCACCTGAAGGACAGTTCTTGCCTTAAAGAATTTGTAATCTCCACAGATAAACTGGGCAAAAGTGGGAAAGAAAGCCCAGAGACGTGACAGGGCAAATTAGCTGCGCCCTGAATTTCTAACCATGGTCTCCTACCATCCAGCCTTGTGTACTGAATCACCCACACCCTTCTCACGTGCTGCTCTTCCCTCGAAGTCTGAGAGAGAATAGCCAGCAGCCAGGTGCAGTAAATAAATAATTCAGGGGCAATATGTAATGATCCATGGAGCATCTCAAATTAACCCATGATGTCCTGCAAGCAAAGTTACATGACTGAAAATCAAGGTCATTTAGGGACAACTTGCTTTCCTGTTCCCTACATGGTGTTTAGTTTGTATCTTAGACATGCACTGATAAAACTTCACAGTGTTTTACCTTCATAATTCAAAGTTACTTGAAAATACTGGAATATTAATTCATAATTGATCAACTGCTAAAGAGTACTTTTTACCAAGCTAAGAAACAATTACAGGAGATATTCTTGAGTTGTGTGGAAGAGAAATATATCCTGTCAGTCAAAACCTTCTTTGTAGCTGGAGATAGAAATTCAGATCTCTGTCAGAATGCAGAGGGATGTGAAGGGCTACCATTTATGCTGAATATCTGTAAGGTAAGTGACAGTAAATGTACCTGGGTGTGAGTTTTCCCTGGATTAGCTGGCCCACCTGGGGCTGCATTTCTTCAGGAAACTTCTAGCTGGAAGTATGTGCACATCTCATGTGAGGAAAGTTCTTTATTAGCTCTGTAAAAGAATGTGTATTTATCTATCACTAATCTGTCCACTTAATTCGCAAGCTGAAATAGTGTCATTAAAATATAGTGTTGCCATTACTGACAATAGTTGTTAATATGCCACTTTTACAATTAGCTGAAAAGCTACTGAGATGTACAACCTCATGTCTATTGAGCCCACCTAGTGCGCAGACATGGGGAAAGCATCCAGAAACTGTGTCCACCTTGCACGTGGCCCAGGTGTAGCAAATGGGGAGGTTGTTGGTGTGGCTTTCAATAAGGAATCACAATTTCTTGTATTTTATTGATGTTCTATCATCAAGATTCAAGAGAATCTAGTGTGATGAACGACTAATGATCCACATCTTCTGTTTTATATGTGAATGTGAAATATTACGCAGCTGATCAGATTTTACAGCTAAAGATAGATGGCAGAGAAATATGGTTCTTGGATAAGAGGTGTAGAGTCAGGCTTTATTCCTAGGCTAGACAGCATCATGTAAATTGGCAGTATCACCAAGATCCCAGAGTGTGCTCAGTGTAGGCACTGATGTCCCATGTGCAGCCAGGGCCTGTGACCTTCAGTCTTCTGGGCAGTCATAAACTCCCGGAGCAGCTGCTCCTATCAGAAAGGATGAGACTAGAGAATAAGTAAGGTGTAAGTGATGGCTGCAGAATCACGTGTTTAAAAACCTTAAAGAAATGCAAGAAGGCATGAACAATTGGAGTGTTATCAGCAGGGCTTAGGGAGGATTCAGCTCTGTATTTTGTCTGAATATCTGAGGTTGTTTATTCCAGTCTGTGCAAACAGGGGATGTTAATTGGTGAACAGGACTTGGCTCTGGCCTTACAAACACAGAGTTTTGACTTGTTTAGTGCCATGTAATGAATATTATACAGGGATCAAATCTGTCCTTACTTACATCTCTGTGAATCTGCCATGTCCGTTTACTCTTCTTTTGACCACATTCCTCTTGATTTGTTTTCCTCTGGACATATAAAATACAGTATAATGCTAACTTTGTTTTAAGGGCCTGTGTGGTTTTGTTTCCTTCCAAGAATTGAAAGCTTACTTTAGCTTTTGAAAAGATGTGGAGAAGACCTTTTTCACATGAGGAATGTGTTGGAAATATTTTCTTAATAGACTGCTTAGTGCTGCCTAATCTGTGTTTGCAAAAGAAAAAATCCACAAAGAGCTGCATTTTTCAGAGAGAACAGAACAACTACCTCGTGCACCTCCCAGGAGCTGGGCAATTGATAAACATTAGCAATGCCTGAGGATGAGGAGCTGTCTTTATCTGTTGAAGCCATCTTTTTTTTCTTCAGCAACAAAAATGTAAGCATTAATGTTGCAGAAAATGGATAGCAGATGTGCCTCCCCCACCCACCACCCCAAACACATTTGGTGATGTCTCAAATATATGTAAATATTTAGAAATTTTCCAATCTGCTTAAGGATATATGGTAACACAATAGAATTGAAATACAAATATTTATTTCAAATGACACTTGAAAAACTGGAGAGCCCCCCTGCTGATGTGTACAGAATACTATGACAAAGATTATTTAAAGATATGTCAACAATTTTACATATATATTGGAAAATGCTCTGTGTGCATGTTCTGGGAAACTTGGCTGAGTAAAGGAAAGACTTTGGATCTTTGAGAGTGACTGTACCCATGTGGCCCCATGGACCAGGGGCTGTGGCTGCTCTGTGAACAGCACAAACTTTCCTCTGGGATGGGAAGAAGAAAACACTTTTGCAGTATCTCTTTCTTTTTGCACTAATAAGGTAAACAGCATTAACTAGGACTTGCTCCTGTGGCTCAGGGATTTTTTTACCCAGCTCTTGTTTGTTTGTTTTTCCTGTTACCTCTGTGATTTGCCTTAAAAAACCAGAAGATCATAATTTTAACACTGAAGGGCTGCTAGTAAGGCAGATGAAATGAAATGCAATTCCCACTTTCACCACTCTGAGCAATTGCCAGTCATTTGTTTTCATTCTGAAAGCTGCAGAGCACTCTCTGGCTTCACAGGATGTGAATATTCTCTGTATCTTCATTCAGCATCTTGCAGGATTCTGTTTCTGAGAACAGGCACTCTTCTGTGTTTTTACTGCTGGTGTACCATTTCCTATTTCCTCTCTGCCCACATCACAACTTCATCTTTTATTACTGTTTTGGGCTTATGAAGATGCAGTTCTACAACATAAACCTTTGAAAGGCTGAAATTGTCAAAACAATCAAAAAGACTTGAAAACT
Organism: Turdus rufiventris; assembly: GCA_013186435.1. Classification (NCBI taxonomy): domain Eukaryota; kingdom Metazoa; phylum Chordata; class Aves; order Passeriformes; family Turdidae; genus Turdus; species Turdus rufiventris. Next base: position 2,127,294 of record PYHW01010485.1, on the reverse strand, counting down.
ATTTTGTCAAATATTCTGATGAAAACAAAGAGTTTTACTGCTCTACAGTGGATCACAGCACACATGAATTATTTCCAGCCAGGAAAACRTGTCACAGTTTCTCTCACGACTGCTTAGGTGGATACCAGAGCAGAGTCCCAATGACTTCAGTAGGACTTTGAGGCTTCAGCTCTCATGTATCAGAGATCAGGCTATGAATCATCCTTGGGGGCACCATAAAGGTTCTGCCTAAGAAAGAATATACTTATCTCCCTGAAACAGGTCTGATAGATAAATAAATACTTGTGGTTTTAATCTGAAATTCACATACGTTTTTTCCTGAGCATCCCATACTCTGCTGGGGAAATTGTCAATTATTTATTTGAGTATTGGAGAGAAATCAAGGGCACATCAAGGCACTTCATAGCTTTTGATGCAATCTAAAATGTTGAAATTCCACTCTGGCAAAAATCTCTCAGGTTTTTTTTTATGCCTCTGAACTTGACAATCTTTTCCTTGTTTTTGCTTGGAAACAAATGTGTCAGTTTTCTTAACAAATAGAAGTGTTTGAATTACAGATGCTACCTTTCAAATCAAAGCCTACTAAAAAATATAATATGGCCAGAGAACATATCACATATTTTCCAGCTGGTGGGTGTGAACTTTTTCAGCAGCTGTACTGTGTGTCTTGGCAAGTGTTTGTGCAAATATTCCTTCCCCTGATTTATCAGTGCAAAACTTCGAAACTGCAGTTGAGATACAAAGGAAGAAAACATTGCAACACTTGAGAAGAAAAAACAATGTTGAACAGAATAGTTTTTTAGCATTCCACACATTGTAATTTCTATTTTCCCAAACTTGAGCCTCACCCCGGTGTAGGAAGAGTAGATCAGGAGCCTCTTCTGCCCCAATGAAGGTGTTGGGTGGGGAGGTCACTCTTTGAGGGTAGGAACTGGAAGCATATTCTGAAATGTGTGCAGGGACACTCTGGTTATGCCGCATAGAGGGGATGAAATGTTATTGGTAGGTGACAAAAATATGCCTATCCCTCTTTTAGTAAGGTTGAAAGGAGTAGGAGGAATCAGTGACCTCAAGTTCTAAACTTTGCACTTTGAGTTGGGGGAGGAGGGAACAACAGGGGAAATGAAGACTAATTCCAAGTGTTTTCTTCAGTACTTCCTGCAGTGCCCCCTGCAGTATGGGAACTTTAGAAATACCTGAATTTTGACAGCGTTCATACAGCAGAGAAATACTGCAGGGTACGTGTTACAGAGTTCTTCAAAGACAGAATTAGCATCAAACTGTGTGATGACAATGGCAGTTCTGTGTCTTGACTGTTCCCATTCATCTTTGATTTGACACAAGACATTCATGATTAAGAGACCTCAACGCCAGTCTCTTATTCACTCACCTACAGGTGAACATTAACTCAGATTTGAATAGAATATAAACTTACTGCACATAACATAAGCTATTCCTGAAAAATGCTTTGTACATACCAGCTGTAATGTTTCTGACTGGGATCTATGATGCAAGAAAAGATTTGCACACTGGTTTTAGTTTAATGGCTCATTAATAAACATTAAATAACAGTGATTTTGTCTTTGCTAACCCACTTCTTGATAAGACAAAACAGACTTATTTAAGTATAGATACATATGTGATAGCTGCAGGCAAGTTATTTTTATAATTAATTGCAACGTAAGAAACCAATCATTTAAATATGTTACTACAGACCAGTCTTCTTAAGTCTAATTCAATTTAAAATTCATAGTTGTTGTGGTGTGTTTTCTGGTATTGGAATTCTTGGTGGTAACAAGGAACAAGGAGTTGGCTGGTTTAGAGAACATTGTGGAGATTTCCCTTTTGGTTCCTTCCTTGTCTTCTGAAAGACAAGAAGGTCACTGGGAAGTTCTTTCTACTGAATTTATTATGTGTTGTTATTCAAGTCACACAGAGCCGTGGCCAGCTCTACAAGCTGGCAACTCCCCTCTCCAAAGCATCCACCAGCAATTCCCATCTCCAGGAGCTGATAAGTGTTAGAAGGATTTCCTCTGCCTCTGTATTTAGAGTACCCAGTGGAGAGAATTTCCTGTTAGTCTGCCCATTTCATCAGGACAGCTAAATAGGTTAGTGAGCTCTATTGAGCTTAATCCAGTGGTTGACTATTTTAAGGTTATTTGTTGGACAGTTACTATATTTTTCAAGTTTTCCATTACTTTTACACTTGACAGGAGTAACTTAGTCAAATCATGATGCAATATCCACATGTTTTGTAGGAACTTGTACTTCTGTTTGGCAATCAAAATTTGATTTATTCATCATTTAGGCTCAAGTGGGGTCTGAGTTTGACTGATGCCACCTGTCCATTCTAGAACTGCAGTCCCTCCTTTTCCTTCCAGACTGTTCCAGTGACATCACATGGAAATGATGCATTTAGTAATGTTACACGAGACCTTTAGGATTATGGAAAATAGTATGTTTGTAAGAAATCCATGTAGTGCACATGAGATTGACAGGAGAGTTACTCTGCTGTACGAAGTCCAAATTCTTTATTATTTTAGCTTTAAAAGAAAAGTAATGGAGGGACTGAGAAACATAATGAGGGCTATCCTCACTGAAGGGAACATAGTATGCTGGGCTAAAATCCTTCCCTGTCTCTATTAGCCCTGGGAGACAAGAGTATTTGGCACTTTGCAGGAAGCTCTTGCTCAGCACTATACAAGATAGACTCCCATGACAGTTTGGATTTCCAGTTCTGTTCACAAGACACATCCTTTCCAATCACTTTTTAAAAAAATATTTTTTTAGAGAATCATTAAACACAGTTTTATGGCAGTAAGTTCTAAAAATATTCTAAGAACAGCAGACTAGTGCATAAAATGTGTTGCCTGCCTCCTCCCCCTAGTTCTTTCAAATAACTAGAGGTCGTAACCCCCAAAATCTGGCTGTTGGCTGTTGGTTAGTAGAAACCAGCTGAAACCCTGGTAAGACAAATCTTCACAGCTATATCATATGTCCTCTATTGTCAATATATCTGCAAAACCTGCCAACTGCTTGTCACTTAACATAAAGTGCATGCAGAGGGGGGTGAAGTAGAAAGAGAAACAGATCCTGCTGCAATCTGAATGCATGTTGATCTGGTAAACTTCTCTTATTTACTTCTGGTTTTTTCCTCTCACTGCTTATCCAGCCTATTAAAAATAGAGGCATGGTATGTATCCAGCCCCTAAGTTATTTCCAAACCAGCACTGTCCTTTGTTTTCCTGGAAGGCAATTGCCAGTCCTGTGTAACAAGTCAGCAGCTGTGGCCAGGTTGAACCACTGCCTGTGTGTACCACAAGGATGGAGAAAGCAGCTCTGATCCTTCAGAGCCACAGACCTTCAGAGTGCTCTTCACACTGTCTCAGAGCAGCATCAGCCTTGGGCCAGCCTCACCTCTCTCAGGAGAGCCCTCCAGCTCTGGTTCAGCCACCCAGGACCCCACCAGTGCCTCCTGCCTGTGTGCTGGGGCTGCTCCTACTATCACAATTTTCAGCAAGATTTTAATCTTGCTAGTAATAGAAAAATTCCATTCCAAAAAGTCTCTTTCTTTCCTCAAGGGGATGCAGATTTTAGAGAAATATTGTATGGGGTAGGATGAGTTTAACAATGTTTCTGGTGCAAGAGGATGGGAGAATGGAAGAGGAAAAAAGAGAAAAACTTGCTTGTTCCATTGCTATCTTCCAATACCACAGAAAGCAAGGATGGGATCTTATTTTTAAAACTGAATTTTGTTTCAAGTTTTGGAAAAATATTGTGATGTACCTTTGGGGTTTTTTTTTGGTAGAAATGAATTTTTCTAAGGCAATTTAAAATTCATTAAAACAGAAGAAAAAGTAGGTAGATAATAATTTGTTGGCCAATTCCATTTTTTATTCCCGTTTGTGGTGGGTCTGATGCCCCACGGAAAGGCAGAGCAAAGACAACCTGCCCCACAAGGTGGTGTCCCCCGTGCCTAGGAAAAGCTGTCCCCTCTGCCTCCCTGAAAAACCAGACATTCTTACCTGGCCACAGTCTCTGATCTCAGAACAAGAGCCACAAAACCATCTTGAACTCTTTTTTAAAAGCTACTGAAAGAAAAATCAACTATTAGAATGAGAATACCCAAAGCATTGTTCCCTGGCCTCCAATAAGGACCTACTTTTCCAGTCTTGACTGAACCTGCCAGCCAGTCCTGCAGGGAATAGTACTAAAGAGAAAGGATACAGATCATGCTCGGATTGCAGCTAATTATTAAAAATGGCTTAGTTATGTTTATTTTTAATTGCTTCAAACCTCAGTAGTGTAATGGAGCTATTAAGAAATAACTCTCTGAAAGAGTTAACAAAAAAAATTTTAAAAATCAGATAAGGTCCCCAATGCACTTTTGCATTTTATTGACATTTTAATTAAGACTGTAGTATACTTCAGGGATCTCTGCACTTAAATAGAAACCATTTTAATATGCTACACTGGCAAAGAGTAATGGATGAATACAGACCCATATTCCCATATGTTTTATGGTACTTAGTGATTCTTTTGTACAATGTATTATGATGTTAAGACATTTTATGAGTTTCTATTGGCTAAGCTGAGCCATATCAAATTATAATTTTGCTCAGTGGATTTTACTGTAAGCAGATTAAATAGGGCACGTTCTGTATTTATTGTAGAGTTAGATCTGCCTGCTTTTGTTTTTCCTATTATAGCCTTCATTTACTTTTCCCCTTAAAGTGAGTATAACAAGCATTATATGAAGAAATTTCTTGGCTCCATTTACTGTGATCTGAGGTGGTTGTTTGCTGGATTTTTTTTTTTTTAATAAAAGTTGTTGGAGCTGAAAGAATGTTGTTCCCCTGATAATATTGATTTAAATGAATTCTTATCTATTTAACTGCACCACTAATATGCCTGTGAATATTTTTCTTTTTAAATAGATGAGTTGGCATCTAGTAATATTATCTGGGGACTCCAGCAAGCCAAGTGAGACCAGATTATTTGTCCCATTTTGGACTCAGAAACAGGACTGTGTGTTCAAAGGCTGACAAATGCATTTTAACAATGCTTGCTAACTCTGGAGTTTTGAAGATTTTGAGTAACACCAAGTTGTAACCCCACTCATGAGCACCATGAGGCAGTGTGAACACCTCTGCAGAACTCAATTCAGGTGCTCCAATGTGTAACTTGGTACAGCACCCTGTAGCTGGAAGGGGAAAGTCTTGCATTGCTGTCACATGAAGCAGCTGGGGTGAGAAGCACAGATGTGTTACAAAGTCTTAAATGTTGATACCCACTTTTATTATTATTCTTTCTGGACTTTTTTTTTTTCTCATAAGAGACTCTTTCTGCTTTGTAGGCTAAGTCCCAAATCTTATTCTCATGAGAATGTCAGTATAAGCAGTCGTCTCCCATATCTCAAAAGCCATCTCCAAACAAGTGAGAGCAGCTGTGAGGAATGGAGGGGGAACATTCCAGCTGGTCAAAATGCTGATTCAGCAGAGCCTAAACTTGGGGGGAGGGTCTTAGTGTTGATGAGGCATTTGGAGAAAAAAGCCCTTTGGTGTTCCATTTCTTTTATACCAGCAAGATTTTAATGCTGAAATTTTATTTTGGGAAAAAAATATTAGAAGAAAATGTATCTTTGGTCAAACATATTTCTCATGGTATAAATGAAGTGCTGTAACTGAATGTGGAGTCTGATTATCTTTTAGTTCAACTTTTCACATTAGATACTTTTGCCACTTCCAGATAACTTTTACTTGCTTCTGAGTTACCCTAATCCTGCTGCTCTATTTTTCCTTGAAAGCTGTCTTTCCAAAACACTTGCTTTATTGTTCTGTTGTGATAAAAGATGTTTGAATTTAGAAAAGTTTGATGAAGAGGTGAAGCTATTCAGAGACATGAGGAATTTGTATGGTTGGTGCCAGCATCACCAGACCAAGCCGACCTGAAATCTGTAGCTGAAGGAAAGGAGAAAGGAGCAGAGGAACAGTACTCAGTCACTGAGGCTATTGATGGATATGCTCAAAGATGGGAAAGTGTCAAAAAATACCTTCAAATTAAGCCATTTTAAGGCAAAGTGCATGGGTTTTCTTTTATATACTTTCTATTAATATATTACAGTGGACCAAAATAAGGGAAAATGCTGAATTCAGGGTTTCTCATCTGTTTTCAAGATTTTGTTCAGAATGTTCTGTACTTCGACATGTTAAGGCCACACTGTAAGGGTAAAACTTTTAAGTAAAGATCATCCAAACCTTTTTGGAGCCAGATTGACCCCAGCAACAGCTTCAAACCCTTCAATTCTTCCTTGTCACTGATAAAGGAGTTGGTACCTGAGGTCACATCACCCCCATGTTAAACATAATAAATGATAAGTTCTATGTTCCTTTCTCTTTCCAAACTAATGCTCTATGAACCTTTGAAAAACAAATGAGGTAGAATGAGACCTGGACCTTCAGGTCCATTTTTCTGCTGCTTAGTGGTGAGTGATTCCTTTCTGATTGAGGTTTTTGGTGTGCTTCAGCACACTTGAGCCAGAAAAGAGCCTGTATGTCATGGGTGAGAACACTTCATTGGCACGGGGCTAAAGAGAGCCTTTGCCATCACAGCTCTCTGTGATTCATTAATCGATTCAAATTATATTGCTCATTTGGCTCCAAGTGTATCTTCTCTGAGCAGGAAGGTTTCTGCCGTGGTGCATGACAGCATCTGTCAGTGCCTGTCCTTGTTAACCACACAGTCCACTGAGATCTCGTGCAGAGGACCCAAAAGAAGTGAAAGCCTCTGTTAAATGCAAGCCTTTCCCATGCAGTCATGCTGACAAGGCTCCCTGATGCCCGATCAGGGGATCCCTGAAGATGGCTTTGCATGGCTGTGGCACACAGGCACTGGGGATGTGCCAGCTGGGGAATTTGGAGCAAAAACTCCATGTGTAACTCCAGCATTTGTTACATCTCACCACAGAGGAATTTTTTAGATGTTTTTATTGTAAAATGATGATTTTCCTCCTTTAAAAAAAGGTGAGACACCAAAAAGCATCTCCCTGTGTTGATTCCCTCTCTCTGGTGCACTGATGAGTATATTTAGGCATTATCTTGCATGTTTATAAATAAAGAGAAATCAGTGGCATGTGAATAAGTGTGCTGCTTGATCAGGCCTTTGTCTGCATTCATGTTTGGGTAGAGTACAGTCCCCCCCTTTTCCTTCATCCTTATTAATGTCTCCTGGTTTTGGTCCTCTTCCTTCCCTCCTCCCCCCTTCCTCGCTCCATCCCCCCGCTCCTTGCATCAACCTTCTGCCACCCACTGCTTCTTCCTCCCTCCAGAGGAGCTGATAAGCAGCTGTTTTTGGAGGCACAGCTAATGCCATCCCTCGGGGTGCTGTGTCCCTCGTGGGGAGCAGAACAAGTCACCTCCGCAGCCACACAGCAGCGCGCCCGCCTTAGGCCCCGCCGCCGACTTTATCTCCAAATTCAGATCTGGTTTACAACCCCGTGCCAGACATGGGCTTTTTTTTTTTTTTTTTTCAGATGCCTAAGGAATTCCTTGGTATTAAACTTAGAGAGAGACAGGGAGAGAATGTGGTGAGAATGCATTGCTTTGTCTGTTTTAGCATGTGCTAGCAATAATTCCTGATGCCGTCTCGCAAGGCAGAAATACTGCCATGGTAACTTTTAACACAAGCATGAAATCAGCAAGCTGCGCTCCCATATCTCTTGTAATTAAATAGCTAATAATGTACAATTGTAATTTATACTAATGCTTTTGATATTTCCTCTTTATCTCGGAGCCCTTACCTCTTGGCGAGGCCTCGTATCAATGTGGACATGGTGCTGAGGGTGGGGTGAGACAAGAAAGGGATCTGGGACACCTCATTATAAATGTGAGGCTGGTGCATGAACCGTGTCTGCAGCAATCAAACAGCTAATTGTTATGATTTTGCTGATAGTGTCTTAGCTGTAATATCCCGCGCTGTGTCAATTTTTCAACCCTTAATGTAACAGATTTGCATATCGAGCCATCGCAGTGACTATCCTATCAGCTGTACTTGAGTGTGTGAATCAAAAATGCATTGTTCCCCGTGCCCTTCAGCATATCGGATCAAAAAGCAAAGCTAAGAGATAAATTTTATTTCAATTATTTTTTTTTTTTTTGGGACTTGGAGAAGTAATCGCATAGACAGTTTCCTTAAAGATAAACCCCTTGCTCATACATGCGTTAAAATTCAGCTTGCAAGGTACCTAGTGTGGCTGAAGCCTAGATAAAAGAATTGAATTTTTGAAAAAAAATAAAAAAAAAGAGAGAGAGAAGAGAAGCCAGCGTTTAAAGTGTCCTGTGAAAGAAAGAAGGCATTTGGCCTTAGGCATATGCATCCACAAGAGACAGCTTCAACTCTTATAAAGTGGGGAGTTTTGTGTGAGCACAGATGCATTTTGTTTTCCTATGAGGAAAAGATGATTAAATTATCAGAAACAAAGATAAAAAACCCAGGGATTCCTGGATATTCTTCTTTTACCTCCCTTGTGTCTCACTTACTCCTACTGCTTAGCAAAGGTGCTGACTTTATCTCTCTGAACTTTAGTTTAAATGTCCAACACTGCTTATTAATGAAAGTAGTAGGCTTTTGTTTATTACATGTAATAATGGTGAATATGACTATTTAATATAAATCTGACATTTAAATTCCACTTAGTTCCGAGATTCAGTTGATATAAACGAGTAACTCTTTACCCTAGAGTAAAAACTCCCTCAGTCTGCATTTTAAAGCATTGAAGTTTTCAAAGTAATCAGTTTTTTTCAGAGGAACCAAATTGTGAAGACATCTGTTATGTTATTAATTTCACATAAATCTTAAGCTCCTCAAGGCCTGAAATGAGGCTTCATTCAAGCCGAATTAATGAAACATGATTGTAAGTCCCTTGCATGGAAATGCTGTCATACAGTATTGAGTTGCTTATAATCACTGAGTAATCTTGCAGGCTGCCAAGGGAGAGCTACTTTAAATCCCTCCATAAAACAATATCTGAAAATATCAGAACACTAACTATATCCTGGAAGATTAATAGCAGATGAAAATTTCTATGAAATGAATCATTCTTTCTCAGTAAAGGATACAAACATTTCCAGTAACTGCAGATTGTATAATATGGAGCAAAATCTATGATCCAGATGCGAGGTGCATTTAAGCTCTGAGATTCATTCTAAATACAAAGTTGCTTAAGTATGAGAGAATTCTATATAATAGAGAAAATTCTTGGAATTATATAGGTTTCTAATTCCATATGGGCCAAATCCTGAAGGATGTAGTCAAAACTCCCACTGACCTTTTTTACCTCAGGAAGGACCAAGGGATTTGGGAATATGTGTAAATGTTGCACCGAGTGAATGATAACTAATCATAATGAGTAAGAAGTAGCATTCTAATTTTGAATTCTTTCTTTGAACACTATTTGATTTTTGGTCTTTTAATTGAGCAAATGAAACTTGCTATTCCTTTTAAAAAAAATTAATACAACAGTACCACACAACTTATTTTTAATGTTGAAACAGGAACTTTTGAGAGGCTTAACTGCCTTAATCAAACTTCAAAATACTTCATTGATCTCCAGCTGAATTGGGAAATAAAAATCTGCATATGATGTTTATTACACAAATCTTCTGAGTCCTGTTAGCTTTGATATTTTTTCTTTTTTTTCCCTTAAAGAACCCTAAAAAAAAATCAAAGATGATTAAATACAAAGACAATTCTTTTCATGTAGTAGCATATTATGCAAAGAAAATTATAAGGACAGTGTACACCTAGGGTATGTGGTACCTGGTAATTACTCCACAATTAGGAACCTTAGTAACAGTGGTATCTTACATAATGTGACTTTAGCTGCAGCTGCTTGAACCTGCATAAACCAAGGCTTCAAAATGTCAGCAATTTCTATCTGGATTTTCAGCTTAAAGATTTTTCCACTTTTGTCCCCCAACACCTCTCTCTGTTCTGTCAGATTTGTAAGAATTTTTTTTATCACAAATGTTTTTGCTGAACATGATCAGTGCTTAATTAATTATAAATAAATAATTGTAGCAGTTGTATATCTGCTCCTGGTCAGCAGCTGTTGGTATTGAAAAATACTTTGATGTTTTATACAAGGGAGGTGAGAACAGTTCTAGGAGCTGTAGTTGCAGGAGACTTGTTTATGTGTTTTGATGGTATGAATAAGATTTGTACTGCAGTTGTGAACATATCCCAGCATTTAGAGTTTTCTTCAGGACTACAATGTGAGAGACATCGTGCACATGTAGAGTGTGAATTTGTAAGTCATTATAAAATCACAAAAAGCTTTTATGTCTTTATCCTGTAGGATCCTGGTCTTGCCAGGCTGGCAAGAAGTAAAGCGGACTATCAGGATTCATTGTGGTGATTTTTTTTTTTTTTACATAAAATTCTATAAAATTCACAGAATAAAAATGCACTCGTATCTAGATGCCCAACTTGAAATTCTGACAACCTCAGTATGAAATAATAAAGAAAAAAGGCAGCTAGGTTTGCATTTTACCCATTAGTCAGATTCAATATTACTTCAAAGATGCTCCAAATCTGCATTCGAGTACCATATGTTGACACTGTGTTTTGGACACTAGAGATTACTTGAAGTACTGCAACCATGACTTGTAGTCTTCCTCTGTAATCCTTGGTCCCCAGGGCATTACTGAATTCAGAGAGAAGCAAACAGAGCAGGATTGGGGGTTTGTTGTGTTTGGTTTGGGTTTTTTCCCCCTGCTTTCTTTGGGGAGTTACTGTCTGTTTCGGGTGCTGCTTTCTTGTTCACCTCTGTGAATCCATGTCAAAATAAACTGAGACCTTATCTAGAGAGTGCCACACTTTGAAGTGCAGAGATGCAAATCCAAACATTGCATCACACTGTCAGATACAGAAATTAGTAGCATCCTGTATGTCCTTTGAAGTTCAAGCCTGTGCTTCCATGGAGTGTATTTCCATACAGAAATCAGATGGAAGCTATTCAGACTCAGATAGCAATAATGATTTACTTGCAGTAAATCTTACAGTTTTTGGCCACACTTAGGGTATGCTTTACTAAATACTTTTTGGTCAGATGTTACTTATTAGGATATTACTCCCTCCCCCCAACTATTTTTTAATTAAAGGCTACAGATCTAATGTGCTTATTTTTTTCTACACATATGTAAAAAATCAAATAACTATTATATACCAGATTATTTTCTTCTCACATATTTTTAAAGTACTATGATTTACAAACTTTGGTAGAAGATAGAACTACTTGACTGCAGCAGCTGTTTAATCACAGTGAAGAGTATTTTAAAATGACAACTTCAGTGGTGGTCTGTTCTGAACAATGAGCAGAATAAAGTAGGCTGGACATTGAAGCAGCGCATTGGTAACGGCAAAATTGTCAGAGGCACTAAATTCTAATGTTTAATCACTTTTAAAATAAATACTGCCTCCTGATCATGGTCCTGCAACCACCATGCTGTGCCCACAGCTCCCTCTCCATCCCTCCTCTGGCTGGGAGTGCTGCTGGCTCTCTCGTTTCCATGGTGCACCAGCACAAGGGGAAGATCCAGTTTCTTACGTCTTTGAGCAAAAATTCTAAAAGCCAGTCCAAAACTTGATTCAACTGGCTTTGGGCAAGATCCAGCAGACCAGATTTTCTTTGGCTGCATTTGTAGGTCTTCAGCACCCACAGCCAAGGTCAGATTTTTATAGGTGCACAGTGCTCAACAATCCATGGTTGATGGTTCAAGGTATGTGCACAATCCAGCCTCCTGAGTAGGTGAAGAGAGGTTTTCCAGAGACGACTCAGACACCTGGACTTAAGCTCTAATATTTGTTCTGCTTCTTGAGCCACTTTCCTTTCTTCACTGTCAATACAGCTGAGAAGATAGCATCCCTTGTTGTGAAACTCCTCTCTCTGGAGATTCCCCTTACTTCCAGTTTTGGATCTTTGAGTGTAGGAAGCTGATGAAACACATTTATTATATAATGACAGGAAATATCAGTTCTTTAGAGGAATGTGTGGTCTAGGTTAAGATACTATTCAAATTTGTGTATCCAAATACCCTGACCAAGAGCCTTATCTCTGTAGTCAGCATCCCCTATGGGCTTCTAACAACATAGATCAAAAGAGAATCATCCTTTTTTACAGATAACAGACCAATAATTTTCTTTTTTTTTCCCTTCATGATTCTCTCTCCTCAAAATCGCTGCTTACTGAGTTCTTTGGGCTTACACTGTGCTCTGAGGGAAACTAATGGGACTCCACTTGTACAGTATAATTGCAATTTGAACAATAGATTATTTGCTTGACCATAGGGGGCACTTGTCTTTCACTTTAGATGATATCATTTGGAGAGAAAGGATCTTTGCAATACAGCTGCAAAACAGTAATGCATACATGTATGTGGATGGGAAGTGTTTGTACAGCCATACATTATATCCAAACCCTGAAAGGTGGAGGAAGGAATGAAGGAAAATGGAGCAGCTTTGAAAAGAACAAACCATGAACTAGATCTATATTTTATTTCTTTCCACTGGGAAAAAAAGCAGAAGCAAGATGGGGAAAATGAGATTATTTCACATGGTTCTGGTTGTTATGCAGATTGCCTCTATACCCATACGTTCAGCACATCTGGCTCCCTTGTGAGTTTGCTCTTTGAGCTGGGAGCAAAAATGCACAGTCAGATTAAGGGCAAAATAAGGTGGAAGGACAGAAAGGGAGAAATAGTTGTGGAGTGAGGACTTGCTGGACTAAGGAGGATTTCCCTGAAAAGCTCCAACTTTGTCTTCTCTTCCCTTAAATCTTCCCATCTTACTGCATCAAAAACTTCTCTTTCTCTCTGTCATTATGTGAGTGGTCAGGGAGGGGCTGCTCTGTGAGCAGTGCCAGGAGGGCCAGTTTTGCCTGCATTTGCTTCTGTGTTCTGGTTTTCCTGCCTCTTTTCCTTGTCTTTTTCTGGATCATAAACTCCCAGGGACAAGGGCTCTGCTCTACCTGTTGGTGCTGCTGCTTGCAAAGCTGGTGAGTTAGCTGCTGGGATAAAGCAAATACCACCCACCTTATCTTTGTTCTGAAGCGAAGGCAGCACCTGAGACCTGCCCTGACAGATTCTCAAGTGAGAAGTCGTTTGTTCACACTGTGCCAGTGCCTTGCTGTGCTCCGAGCAGACAGCAGGAAGAGCTCCCTGGGGAGGCAGGGCAGCCTCCTTCACCCTGCAGGGAGGTGCTGCAGCCTTGTCTCCAGAGATTCAAGGAGCACGAGGGATGAGAAGTGCTGGAGCACGACAAAATGACATTTGAAGCATACTCTGCTGATGAGAACTTACTGTACCACTTGTTCTCTTACTCGTGGACCACGGTGGCACTTTTGAAGTCTCCATGAAATTTACACTGCGTAAGTGATGCTCTGCATTATAATTTGGAAAACATTTCGCCTCAGAGGAATTTTCTGGATTGCGTTCCTTTTGCTGGAAAGCTCTTCCCTCTGTGAATGAGCTATTCTTAGCTGTACAAGAGAGGCTGACATGGCTCACATTTTTGTCAGCAGTGCAAGCTGTATCTTTTATCTGTTGTTACACTTCCAGCTCAATGTGCACTACATGGCTGAGACAATGCACCAAATAGGTCACATGTGTAAACTAAATCCTTATAAGATGTTACCAACACTGTTACACTCTCCACAGCTTGTTCTCAACTGCTCTGAAGAAAGCGAGTATTATTTCAGGTTATTTTAAGTCAAGATTTTGAGTTTATTTCTTGCTCCCTTCCCTTTGGAAGATATATGAGCTTTACCAAATACTTTTAGACACGGGAACACAGGGCTGTCTTTTAAATGCTTGGAGTGGATAAAGACAAAGAAATCCAATGAGCTGTGACAGCCACATAACCAGTCTCTGATAGCTGATCCTTGCAATATGTCTGTGGTTAGATATGCAGCTCCCCCAGTGCTTCCCTGCGGGCTCTGCCTGGTGCTCAGAATGCAGCCTGCGCGCTTTGGACACTGCTGCAAGCTGAAAGGAACGTGGGAGAAGATCTGTGGTTTGGACCTGAGCATTTAAAGGTTGTCACAACACTTGTTCCTCTTACTAAACAGGGGAGAATTGTGTTCTTGCAAGCTGGTCCCCTCTGGAGTGCTGTTTGGCACACAGCTTTTTGTTCCACTCTGTGGTTTCAAGGTGAACCCGTTAATTCAATATGACCCTTTTAAGAAGTCCAAACATTACATGCTGCAGGAGGGAAACAAAGCACTTAGTGGTATGAATCATGTTTTAAGATGGAGCAGAGGTGGTGTTTGTGTTGCCCCAAACAGTTCCATTTTCCGTGGAATGAATTTGTCTTAGGAAAGCTTTGGGACACATTATGCCTAATTGCTTTTTAAATTTCAGTTATTTTGGCATTACTTTGGGGGAAGGGGAGAGTTTGGCTGGCCTACGAGGCTTGTGACTGAGTTTGCCTGGCCAGATTATCTGAATTACCCTGTCAGTTTGGACTAACCTTAAAACAGTGCTTTTGAGCAGTCTGCCCTTTCTATCAGCTTAAGCCTCTGCTGCTGAAGATTTTCCATCAGAGCTCTTGCTTGGTCTAAAGCATCTTCTGACAAACTCCTGGAAGAGGACATGGAGAATGTGCTGACATGTATTGCACTGTCTCCTGCAGACTACTTCCATTTATTTGGTCTGTACAGGCTGAAATGGTAATGCTGTGATGTGTGCAGCAGGAGATTGGAGTTCCAGGTAGCTCAGGTTTGGGATCTGACTGGATTACACAAATTGCTCAGAGGGGTGATGAAGGAAAACCCCACGGTTTTCTTTTTCATTAGCCTAGCACCCAATGGACAGCCTTGTGTTCGTATAGCCCTGGTGTAACTGCTGGTAAGAGTATCTCCTTGAGATGAGCGTCTGCTGGGTAAATAAGCACTTCTGCATGCAGCCCAAAGCACCCAAACGGGGCTGAGGGGGGCAGGCATCCCTGAGGTGTTCTCATGTGCCTTGCTGATGTATTTCAGCTGAGTCCTGCAGAACACTGCTGTGACTCAAGAACATCTTTCATTGCTTATCTGTATTAGACACAGAGCTCAACAGGTGCTTAGAAATCCTGGAGGATGGAAATAATGTGCCTCTCTAAACAGAAATGTGTTGACTTTTCAACTGTGCGACACTTAAGCACTGCACCTTTCAACACCTTTTCTCCAGTTGTCACAATATCTGGAATTCTTGCTGGGGGAAATTACTGGGGAACATCTGAAACATTGTTGCTAGGAAACTATTGAAATATTATTTCAATAACAGTTGGCTTCCTGAACGTTATAAGGTAGTTTATGCTCAGGAATATTTTGGATATTGGTGGTGTGCTTGGTATCATGCCAGTCACTGAACACCTTCCCCTCTTATCCATTGAACAGTGCTGCTGGTGGCAGTGGGGCAGCCAGAGGAGGGGGAAAGGTGAAGGAATAGCTAGAGGTGACGAGAAAGATAACATTTTCCAGGATTTATTCATGGAAGGATGGAGCACATCAGAAAGGGGAAATGATTTCAGAGAAACAAAGGTAGATCTAGGGATGCCACCAGTGTTAAGCAGAGCTGCCTGGTTTGTGTGTGTTAGGAAAGCTCTGTGAGGAGATGCACAAGTGCTGCTCAGGTGAAGTCCTGCAGTGAGCTGTGGCTTTTTCTGCAGTGTCTGCAGCCCTCCAGCCTGCACTGGCTCAGTCACAGCATGGAATATTTTTGTGCTGGTTATGAAAGTTTGGTGTTATGTTCTCTGCTCACACTTTGCTTTGCTCCCCACAAATGTGGCTGCTCCAAAACTGTTTTATTATTTACAAATAAAGAAAACTGCAGACATTCTGTGAAGAGCCATCACACACTTTCAGGAGCCCATGCATTGTTGCAGTGAGGCAGGAAGAGAAACTTTCATAATTCATGGGTAGTGAAAGCTTTCTTTACTTCTGGGATAAATATTCCAACCCGTTAGGTATACTTTATATGTAACATTTACATCTTGCTGAGTGATTAGTTTAAACAGCTATTTTTATCCTGCATTTCAGCCCACATCTCTCTAATGTTAATTAGTATTAGGAAGGAAGTATGTTTTCTTCACATGCCACAGCAAATGTGCTTTATATAATGATTACAGAACTTGTTTGATCTTTTGTTTTTACTGAACACAGTCTACAGCACTGACGGCAAACTGTTTGGTTTTAGTTTTCTTGTGCCCTGGGCTGTTTTCCACTGTGTGAAATTGCTGAACTTTTTTTTTAGGTGTTTTTTTCACAATCATTGAAACTGTTGGACTAAGATAGAATTTCATTGTAAAGGTTCTTTAAATTGCTGTCTTTCATTGAATAGTTCAAATAACTCCTGCCTCTCCCTGTTTTGGGCAACTTTGAGGGGCACAGTTAAAACTGATAAAGTAAGAAGTTTGGACAGAGGTGTTCAAAGGTCACAGGCTGTTCAGGTACTGCCCAGGCAATGCAAGGAGGGTATTGGGGGTGGGGAAGCCAGAATATACAAACCTTAGTGAATAGACATTGCCAAATCTTTATAAATCAATTATGTGAAACATCCACAAATTGGGCAAGCAGGGGAGCTTTTATTGTTCCCATTTTGCATTCACGATTGTAAATAATACAAAGACAGTTTCAGTTGATACATATACACATAGAAATAAAGGCATAATTATAGAACTCTTGAAAGATTTTTTTTTTCCACTATTACAAGCAGAGGGCTGATTCAAGCCCTCTAGCTCTAGGAAGTAGAAAAGTATGAACCTGAATACAAATTTTTACTTCCTTCCTTTGGTACTTTGAAATTTCAGATCTAGCACTTTGCCTGAATACTAAATATCTATAGTTTCTAGAAAGGTTTTCCTCCCAAAATTTCCTAGAACTACATAAAAGCACATGGAAAAAACCACTTGTCATTCTAGACCTGCATCACAAAAATCAACTTTATGTTTCTCTCAATTAATTTAGAAAAAACCAAGTGTATTATTACAGTTGGTTTTTAGTTGTGAACCTGTGACTATGAGCTGTTTTTTTTAGAAATGAGGAAAGTGGCATAGCTCTTTGTAAACGGTTACATCCCAGGATCAAACTGCAGACCCAGCATGTCAGTGTGGAGAAATTAGTGGGTTAAGAGCCCGTGAGGCTCTTGAGGACTGGACTGGAACTACTCTCTAAGTTCCAGCTCTGCTCTACATTGATGGACTGAACTGATTTCTACAAAAATGCACATACATTTTGCATTTCACTGGCTACAGATGCCAATTCTAGTTGGCAATCACCAGATCTGTAGTGCTTTTTCATTAATTGAATGTACCTCCAGCATTCCTACCTGAAACATTGAGGCTTTATTAACTGATGTACAGCCTCTGCATCTGTAGGGGTTCAGCAGAGATTTCTAACAGAAAATGAAATAATTGTTTAAGGTGTAGAAGAAGGAAGATAAAACCCACAAAAGAACCAAGGAGAAGGAAGGGCAAAGAGCAGGAAGAGGAAAGGATGAACCCATCACTGTGAGGGGAGTGTGTCCTACCTCTGCCCTGACAGTCAGAGTTTGGTGTTTCTGGGAGCAGATCTGCTCTTTCAGAAGGTTTCAGAAAGCTCAGCCTGTTTCAGAGTCGTGGTCTGGGGGTCAGTGTTCTGTTTAACTCCCTGGCAAGGTGGATCAGCTGAAATATGGACTGAGTGCCCCACAGTGCCAAACCCCTTTCCCTTCCCTCCAGCTGCTCCTGTCCTGCTGCCTTTAAGGCATGAGTTCACATGGTGATGCTTTGATGGGGTGAGTTGTGCCATGGTGCCATAGCCCCCAGGTTTTGTTTCAGCCGTTTTTCCTTGGCCGAGTGCAGATGGGAGAGGGGAAGGAGCCATCAATAATGCAGGGTGAATTCCTGCTTCCCTTGGAGCTGAGGAAATAACACCCAGCTGGAACTGAGCGAGGGACACAGCACCCTTGAGACAGCAGGGCTGCAACTCCTCAAGGGGACAGCTCTGCAGAATTGAGTTTCTCCCTGTGGGCCTGATTTCTTCTCCTGCCCACTAGAAAATTGAGAAGTCAATTGGCCTTTTATCGTTGGGCTTGAAATGACTATTCTCTTTTTTTTTTTTTCAATTAATGTTTTATTGAATTTTGAGAAAGGTAGATTTACAACTGCCAGCTCAAAGGAGGGGAGAGAGAAATAAATATGAAATATTCAGGCTGGGCAGTGAGGAGGCTGGGCTGGAGCCTGAGCCCCTTCCCAGGTTCAGGATTCAGGAGCAGCCAGAGGTGACTGGGGGAAGTCACTGGTACGTGCTGCACTCCTGGGGCTCTGGGGGCATTCGGGGGCTTTTTCTATCGGAGGGTGAAGGTCCAGGCTAATGTTGCTATAGGGGCTTTTATTCAGTTCCCTTGCCTTGCCCACAACCATTTTATCTGGAGATTGTGCAAAAGCAAAGAGCACACTCTTATACAACAGTTCCTATGTGAGTAATGATTTGTGAAGATACCAGCTGTAGTCCAGCCCTCATGTGAGCAAAAATAGTTACAGGAATATTTGTGCTGAAAGCAAATAAAAGTAGTGACACTGAGGATCTAGTTTGTTTGTAAACTCAGGCATTTATGAAAATCAGTTTACAGGTGTCTATAATAATTGGCATCAATGCACAGTAACAATTAACTAGAGCTGTTTTCAACAGCAGGAGAATCTTATGGTAGCACTCAGAAAAAAGAAACTCGGGTCACCTTGCACGGAAAAGCATTGAATCCAGTGATAAGCATTTCATCTGATTTTAATAAATGTAATCCTGGCTGTTATGACCTGTGCCATCTGTAACATTATGCAATGTATCTGTTCTGTGCAGGAGATGTGACATTGTGTGAGAAGTGGCAGTGATGGGGACAGCATCTGATAGCTCAGCTCTGCAGTGTGGTGGCAGCATTCTTCTGCAATAGTAAGGCCTTTGTTTTTTTTTAAGATATAGGTTAATTTGCTTTGGCCTCAAACCCCTTATGTCATAGGTTCTGATGCTGTTATTTAATTCTCAATTTATTCTGTTTTTGAAATGGCCACAAGTGAGACAATTTTCTGGCTAAAAACTTTAGATTATAAGAAGTTCCAGACATTTCTGAGATGATCTGATAGAACAATTTGCTATGGATGAAAGTCTGGCTTCCACTTTAACAAACTGGAATTGGAAAATATTTCTTACTTTTCACATATTCTACATCAAAGCAAAAATGACTGTGATTATTTACCAAAAATTGGAGGCATATGTCAGGTTACAGTCTCCTAAAAGTCTCTAATATTCAATAAAAAAGAAATTGGATTCATCCTAGATTAGATGGTAGATTCTCTTTGTTTGAGCTGTCATTCTGCCCTGTTTTGGCAAGTTGTGATTAGAAAATGATTACTCCATCCTTAAAGTTTAGCTGCATACCTGAAAGAGTGTGGGCAGATTAGTGAGAACTGCTGTTGCTGTCCATGATAGGTCCTCACACATCTCCTCTGCATTCAAGGCTGTTTTGCCAGCACACATCTCTGCTGTTTCGTGCATTACATTTGGAAGCTGGGCAGAAAGGGGAGGCTGAAGATTCCCTGGCCTCCAGCATTTTATGAGAGCATCCTTCTAGCAATCAGTGCCTGTATGGGGTAAAAGCAGATTTATTTCTCCCTTGAGAAGAGAATCCAGCAACTTTGCCAAATGCACAATCTTCCCCTCTCAAACATTCTACTGCCTCTGAGGCCAGGAGAGAGTTTTCTTGTCTGGGGAGGGAGGAGGTGATGGCAGTGAACCCTGAACCTCAGCCTGGGCACCAGGCTGTCCCTCCCTGGCAGTGCCAGCCCAGCAGTGCTGTCCCCTCCATGGTGCCAATGCCCACACGCCCTGTCCTCATTGAGAGATGTTCTCATGTGTGAAATGAGCTGCTGCAAAATGTGGGTTGTGCCACTAAATCTCAGAGAAAAGTCTACTTTCACTGCACTGAATGTGGATTGAAAGAAGTCCAAATGTAGAGTAAAAACTGAGGTTCCCTTTTAGGCCAACCTTTTCGTTTTTTCTCATCATTTTAGATGGAGCTTGAGTCAGGGTTTCATGCTCTCTGCTGAAAAACTTTGGAGCCCTGTAAAACTGTGATCTCTTGACACAGTTTTGAATGGCCTTGCTCAAACACAGCAGGTCACTGGGAAACACTTCCTCCCAGCTTTTCTGCCCTCCTGCCTTTAGGGGAAGCTCACAGTTCCTGCAGCTTTCAGTTGGTAGGGTTGGGTGAGCTCCTGTTCAGGAGCTGCTTGCAGGTAATTCAGAAGCAAGGATTTAATGAACCCTCCTGACAAATTTCAGTATTTTCTGACAGTGTTTTTCTCTTCATAGACTGCCATGGGAAGCCTTCCACTTGAATTAACTAATCACTTACAATCTTTAGGTGATTCCCCCACAGAAGCCAGATTTCCTTATTGTAATGACTCTGAAGTACTTTAAATATCACATGACATTCCCCACATTAAATGGGTCCTACATCAGTAGAATTCTGAGTGTTTTGCTGAAGTGTAGTTGAAGGTTAACATTTGAGCCACGGAACCATCCACTGTGTAAGGAAGCAGGATGAGTGTTGGAGTTTCTCAGGGTTTGTTTTTTCTGGGCCCACAGCAAACCCTCACTGCTTGTTTGACAGGCAGATAGTTTCATGATTTCTGCACAACAGCTTTGTAAGGCATTCAGATATTTTTTAAATATGCTAACCAGGATGTTCAGAAAATTTGGTGAAAATAATTGCTCAAGAAATATTAAGACTACTTCTGGATGATTTATGAAGCTTCAGTCTTGCTGCTTTTGTTGTTGCTTGGATCAGAATTATTCTGAAGGCAAATGGCAGGAGCTGAAAATAATGTGACAGAGTGTGCTGCCACAAAATACTTCTAAGAATGGTGCTTGTGTAGTAGTAACAATATTGGGGCTCAGACATGCGCTACTGAGGTCAATGGGCTGGTAGAGAAATCTGCCTCATTTCATAACAAAGTGCTTTTTAAAAGATTTTTTTCCCACCATTTCTTTCCAAACCAGGGTTTTGTCATGTCATGCCATCACTGTGTTTTGGTTCAAGCAAAACAGAGTGTCACAGGCGTTGTTCTGCCCCTGTGCACTCCATGGAGAATTTGTACATTTTCTTCTGTGGCCACTTCCCTTCCCCTCAAATACAAACTTCTTTAGATGGAGAAATATATGTTTTGATTTTTTGTATATGGAAAAAAGACATATCAAGCTAAACCATTAAATGTTCATGCACTGAAAGAGATTTCACTTGCAGAATTCATTGCACAATATTGTGTCCCTTTGTCCATTTTGTTAAAGATGGAGCCTGGTGTTATAACTCCTTTCCTTCTGAGCAGATTTTAACTGTTAAATGCCTCATCTGAGGTTCAGGATTTATCTTAGTCTATCAACTGTGCTGCTGTGTACATGTGCTGCTGTATCACCCCCCTGTGAAGCTGGGTGATGTGTTACCATGATTTGTAAGGAGGACACAAGTATTTGTGTAGATTTCCCCCATTCAGCCTGGAAGTTGTACAATCACAGGTCCTCTGTTTAATAGAACAAACAAACAAACAAAAAAGATATATGTATTGAAAGGAAAATAAACTTCATTTAAGTCCTCTTTTTATGCCTTTTTACCCTTTGACCCACTCTGAAACAATGACTATATAGCAGTAATATGTGGTATTATTTAAATTTTATTGGGCGAGTATTAACTTTTATTTCAAAAGTAAGTATTAAAGATCAGGAAACAAAAGAAAACCCCTCTGCTGGACTGATGGAGAATTTATGGCTAAATAAATGAAAAGATCAGCTGAACTTTACAATGACAGAGGCTCAGTTGGTTAAAGCATGGGGTTAATAATGCCAAGGCTATGGGTTTGATCCCCATATGGACCATTCACTTGAGAGTTGGACTTGATGATACTTCTGGGCCTCTTCCAACTCAGACTTTTCTGTGATGTTATTTAACAAGCAGGACAGCTTTAAAATTTTCATATTACTACACAGTATCTGCAGCTATGCATACATAAAAGCCGAAATCAGAGTTACAGTGCCTGGTTTAAAAAGCCAATTGGATAACAGAAGGTAATATTTAAAACTGGGATCTGAGTTAAGACTGTGATTTTGGTGTTTGACTTTATGGAATGCAATAGTCATACATTCGGGGTGAAGCCTGAGAAACCAAGTGGGGAAGCTGGCTTCCCAGTGAATAATCTCTCTAAAACCTACAGATTTATTTGTGTAGTGTGTTCTTCCTGCCAAAGGATCTAGTGTAGGCACCTATGGGATTAATCTCATTATTAAATTACTGAAATTTTCTTTACAATGGCAGAAAGAAGTTGTCTTTGGGCTGAGATGATCAATGTTTGGGTCTGAGGCTTATGTGCAAATCCACTTTGGCAGTAGTTGCTGTTGTGCTGTTGTCTGTGCCAGCTCACAAAAGGCAAAAGGACAAATTTTCTGTTATGTGTGGCCTTTGTAAGTTCCTTATTTTGGGACAAAGAAAAGGAGAGAGGGTGCTTCCCTGCTGGAAGTGCCTCAGTGAATGGAACTATTGACTTTGCTAGGAGAGATCCAGGTTCTGATCCTTGCTCTGGGTAGCTCAGAGAGATGCTTGAACATGGGTTTCACTAACTGAGATGAGTGATGTAAACAGCAGTAATGGAGCTTCTGTCTCTCTTCAGAGCCTGTCCTCTGGACTGAACTGATCTTTGATAAATTTTAATCAAAAGCAAAAGCTATTCTGAACAGAGCCCATTAATAAGATAAAGTATTCGAGAATAATGTTGCTTCAGTATTTTACAAGTAATAGTAAGAAATTTATAAAACACTTTGGGATCCTCCCCCAAGCAATCTAAACAAATCTGTTATGCTAGGACTGCAGATGAAGAAGAGCTGATCTTTGCCATCAGGCTTCTTGTTCTTCTGTGTATCTGGGCAAGAGCAGTGGATTTAAGGAGTTTTTGTGAGGAAGGGATGGTGTGAAAAGTGAGGAATAAGGTCAGGGCTTAGTTTTTGTTACCACCTGCACAATCTGTAATGAGAAGTCAAACACAATGCTGCTGTCCTCATACAGCAGGAGCCAGGGCAGGGTCTCTTGCCGTGGTGTTGTTTTATTTACCTGTGTAACAGGACAAGTTACGAGTTTTCCACTAAAGCAAAGAGGAGCTGTACCTGGGCAGCACCAGCTTTTGGTGGTGGCTGGAGCTGTGGCTGAACCTCCCCCTGCTTGGTGTCAGCTCCCTGACATGGGTTCACATTCCTTCCTAGGAGTGACTGCTCGCAGAGCACACCGAGTTCACATCTCCTTGTAGCGCACGCTTCAAATGTACAGTTAATATCCAGCAGATACGTGGGAAGGCAAGCAAGCTACCTTTCATCTCATGTTTGTAACACAGAAAACCTTCAATATTGAGAACAGATAGACTAGAAGGTAGGTTCACATCTCTCAGCAAGAGAGCTGTAACTTAAATCTAATACACCTGATCAAGGCTTTCTCTCTGCCTTGTAGGTATTTTAATACAAATGTGTCTTTCATTTGACTGATTGAAGGTCTCCAACCTGCAATAAATGAAACATCTGATCCCCTTGAATCCAAATCACTTTTTCTTTGATTTTCTTTTACTTCTATTTCTTCTTTCTTTGTTCTATGGCTAGAGTCGAATTTCCCTTTAGAAATTGAAAGAATGTGTGTGGGTTTTTCTGCTCCTCTTACAGTGAGCCTGTGCAAAGGTCGAGTGGCTAGTTGACTAGCATATTAAGACAGAATTCATTTCACAGACAGTCTGTAGTGATGTGCTTTACATATCATTATCACGCTGAATTGAGGGAAACTGATTATACAAATTAGTTACTGTACATTATTCTCCAAAGCTTTTTATTTGCATAACCAATAGATTTTATGCAAAGAATATCCTGAAAAATCATACATGATCATGTGTAGTTGAAAGAAAGTTGTTATTATCTAGGTAGGAAAATAAGAAGAAATTATTCACAATTTAAGTTTAAATTATTGTGTATCATAATATTGAGTGCATCAATTATCTTATGCCAGACGTAGTCTTTAAAATATAATTCCTGTAAACACAATTGTACTTGCAATCTGGAGTGCTGGGAGCTGCTGATTCCAATGTTCTCTATAATTATGTCTTTGTATGAATCAATCAGTTTAAATATAGAGCGACAGTCTGTTAAAGCCATGACCTCCGTTGGGTTTATTTTTTCCTTGGGTAGTCATGTCTCTTTCCAGATGTCAGTGACATAATTTGTATGCTCAGCATTTCTTGTGCAGAGAATTTTTTTGGGGGGGAGTGGGGAGGAGGAGGGGAGGAGAACCTTCAGAAGGAGATGGGAGTTGGAAATATTAAGCTGTAGAATCATTGAAAGTGTTGCTTTTAAGCTCTAACTATAACCATGTTTGCAGTGAAGTGTTAACCCTCCTACACATGAACACACTTAGTCTTTGCGCAGATATTGCGCTGGGTATTAAAACGTATGTCAGGCTGGAGAACAAAGAGCACGTGACATTATGGACTGAATTCATAGTTACAATAAAAGCAGCAATGAAAATTCAATAAGGGGACTGGAACTAGCAGTGTCTTTGTAGTTTTTATCTCTGCTAGGGTTTCCAGAGGAGCTGTTGGTGATTAGGGGCCTCATCCTGAGCGTGTTAGCGAGCGTCGCTCGCAGCCCGTGCGCGGCTCCGGGCGCTGGAGCTCCCGCGGGCAGGACTGGGAGCACAGCACCCCGGGGGCTTGGCAGGGCAGGGTGGCACCCCACCAGGCATGGAAAACAGCAGAGCAGCCATTCAGAGTTCATTTTGCCTTTAGAGAACTTTCTAGGGATTGGAAACGTGCAGCTGGCAGAGGAGATGAAATGCTGATGTGCGCTGCGTATGAAAACTAGACTTTATGGTTTGTAGGTCCCCAATGTAAAACTCCTAAAAATAAGTCCTTAAAACAGTTGCAGCCCTTTTCACCATTTCATTTCCCCTACATTTCTGTGTTTGCAGTAAATACATCTTTGATGCTAAAACTGGAAGTATTTTATGTGCTCATTTTTCTGAAGGGAGACACTCACCTGACTTTAACTTCAATGGAATAAGATTGTGTTAAAAACACCAATACTTTGCTCTGACAAGATGTTTGGATGCAAGTCTGAAGCATTTCAGAAACGTTTCCTTTTTCAGTGAAAATTCAGGTTTGTTTTATGACTCACAAAATTCTAGTTTTGAAGAATAATTATACAGCACATTCCATGTTGTATAAGATGTTTATTTACATTTTAATTAGAAGGAATAATTTTATTTAAATATAACCTGTTTTAATTGCATTCTTTTTGCACCTATAAACTTTTATAGTTGTAGACACTGATATTGTTTTGGGAGTTTGTGAGATTACATATGTAATGCATGTAGTAATGTAGTTTCAAGGGAGCTACAGTTTTAGTTCTTTTAAACTTTCAAAGTAATGATCAAACTTTCAGCCTTTCGTTTGTATTTTTTCTTTGGATTAGTTTCAAGCTTGAGTGAAAGCCAGCAATTGTGAGGTAGGATGGATTTGACATTTTCTCATGTACCCTGCATACTATTTGCAGCAAGATTAGCATCAGAAGAACTGACTTAGATCAGTTGTCCTTGCTTATGCACATCCTATGTTTCTTAGATTTTTGGAGGGTTTGGGGGGGAATGGAGTGTGTGTGTGGTGATATTTAGTTTCCCCATCCAAGCCTACTGGATCAGCTCTAACTGGGTGTTTGTGTCAGAGGACTTGCCAGGTGGAGGATAAAGTGAAAGCAAAGAAGGCAACGTAAAAAATTAAACACTGGAATGGGTACAAAGGAGAACCCGTGTTCATGCTCGTCCTGAAATGAGCTAGTAAAGCAACATGGACTTGTCTGGATAGAAGAAGCTGCTTAAACTCAAGATTTAAATTACTTAATTGCAGTTATAGTTGTCCCCTGCTAAGCGCACATTCTGTCTCCAGTGTCATGTGCACCCACTTAAAACCTGTGAAAGCTGGAGATGTGAGAGACCAGGTTCTGTGCTTTAGCTTTTGTCTGGTGTGACTGTTAGCACAGAGTTCCCCTGAAACGCATCTGGGTAAGTTAAACCCATCACCCCTGTGACAGGAACGCTCACACAAGTAGCCATAATGTATTAGTTCTTGTAAAATATTTAAAGAATCTGGCCTTTGGCTAGTAGTATTTTTCAGATGCCATTTTGCTTTTAGCAGTGTAAGAAAAGTAACATTTTTGCCCTGAATAGCAGCTTTATTTTGAAATTAAGTAAATGGCAGAACTGCAGCTTTCTTCCTGTCCTGCATAAAACCTCTTTTAAGTTCAAAGTGTTCAGATACATAACTCTAAGCTCTCTCTTCCTGATGCTCAGTGGGCTACCTTGCTTTTTTTAAAATTCATGCCAGGGTCTCAGAGCAGGGCTAGCAACCTCAACGAAAGTAACTGCTGCTTTTATTTCCCCATGTCTTTGGTTCTCTTTTAAGGTCTCAAAAGACCACACAAACCAGCTGACAGAGCAGGAAGAGAGATGAAAGATGGAGATGGTAATTTTCAAAAAGAAATTGCGTTGCAACCGATGAGTTCTTTATGACTTCTACTTAAAAGCATAAATCAGCCCAGGTTCAATTAAAATTGCATCTAAATTGAACTAAATGAGCTTTTCCTGGTTTAGAGTTTCCTTATGGAAGTTTTGTACATCTCTGAATAGCAATTGCAAGGTCTCAGGAAGCTTAAACCATGAAAGCTCTGAGGAGGATTTTAATGCCCACTCCTGACTCCCACCTCCCCACCCCATAATTTTTCTAATATTGAAGGCTAAATTCTTTATGAAATACAAGTACAAATAGTGCTTAAATAATGACTGTGCTTTCTCTAAACATTGTCTCATTTATTCCTGCTGCCTTAGTGTTTTAAAATTAATTGTGTTTTTGTTTGGCTTTTCAATAACTTACTAAAACCCCTGAGATCTCAAGCATGATTGCAGGTATATCTAAAAGGTTAATTTTAGAGCAATTAGCAAACTCCCTTCCCCAGAAGTGAATTAGCAGAGGCTGGACAGGCCCAGTTGTTGCATTCAGTGAACTCTCACATTGTATGACAGGTTTCCATCATCTTGACTTGGCTAAGGTTTACTTGAATTAGAAGTTAGAGGATTGGCAACATGTTTTTGATGGAGATGTCATACCCTACCAAGACTGACTTTTTAGAGAGGGGTAAGAAAAAAAGTCACTGAAATTAAATTTTCAGTATGAAACACATGAGTCTGAGAAAATCCTTACAGTTTCTGCTGAAATGAGTGATTTCAGAGAAGTCATCCAGCACTCCTTTAAATCAACCAATAAAATCTTTCTTTATAGAGGAATAATCACATGGAAACAAATATTCGCCCTTGCAGAGCTTCTGAAACCATTGCCTGCCAATGGAAGCACATTGGCTCGTTTCTTACTTACTGCAAATCCAGTTTACATAAAAATCCAGCCGCCCAGAACTCAGCTAGAAGGGGCCAGTGTAACATGAAGGAATTTTTTGAGACAGAGACACTTTATAAGGAAATAAAATGCTTGCTTGCCATAGACCAAAAAGGACAGTGTAAGTGGAACACCTGCCTGAAAGGCTCTCAAGCAGTACAACTGCTGTCCAACCCCCATGCCATTCCCTCAGGAATTCCTTTGATCTGCCATGAAGACATCAGCCTCCCGGGCTGTCATCACCCCCAGGAGGTGCTGCCTGCCCAGGTACAGGTGCTGTGGCCGTGGCCATCCCCAGGTGCTCCAGAAGCTGCTGCTCTGTGAGGCTGAAACTCTCAGTGGAACAGCTGTGAGTGCCTAAATCGTGGGTTAAATATTTAAAAACTTTAAAAAGGAGAAGCTAGAGCATTTTCATAAGCAGCCTCTTTCCTCTTGTAATGCTGCTCACTAAATTAATTTGGCGCTGCTTTTGCTTATTTTTGAGCATCACAATTTCACCAGGCAATCAATTGTGTCTGTACCTTGCTGCTAAGATTTCCCATCTGGAGAGCAAGGCTCCTGTTGTGGTCTTCATTCTCTATGTGAGAGAGTGTGCTGGCTCACAAAGCAAAAGCTGAAACCCTTATAGAGGTTTTCTGTAAAATCCTTGGTTATGAGAGTTATTCACCTCCCTTTTTCCACACTGACAATACTGCCAGCTTATTGTAACTCCGAGGAGTTCCACCGATTTCACAGGGACTGCAGCAGTTTGCACTATGGATGAGGTTTCAAAGCGTAATGAAAGCACTTGTGAATCTGTTTTATTTCATGTAGCAATGGAGTAGGAGAGCCTGAAAAGCAGTCTCCCAGATGAGCAGGTGGCAGCTTTCAAATGAAGGGTAAAAAATTCTTAAGGACACCCTAATTTGATGGCTTGTCATGACCTGGTTCACAGACGCCACTGAGCATCAAGAGTGTTGGAGTGCTGGGGTCCTCCAGGACCCCTGGGAATCTCATTCCATACAGGAGGGTTGGGATCCATATGGTAAAATCAAAGTCCAGCCAGATGTAGCAGGAATTTGTACGCTACTACCCCGACTCCTTGTATCAATAAAGAGATGTTTTTGTAAAATACGAACAAACTACAATTCCGCTGGAATGCAGCAATTTTCAGCTCGATTGTGCTGATGGCACAGAGCCCAGAGCCTCGAGCAGCCGTGGAGGTGACACCTTCAGGAGCACAGCCTGCAGCCAGCTGGGGAAGGGAGAGCCCCTTGTCCTCACCCCACTTGGGACTGAATTGTGCCTCTAGATAAACAAGCAGGGCAGTGCAACTCTGCCCAATCGAGTTAAGTTGTGTAAGATCTGCTTTTTTAATATTTTACCCCTGGCCTCAAGAGGGTATTAAAAAAAAAAACCGCGCAAAACCACTTTTAAAAGCTTTTGAATTGTATTTTTGGACCTTTTTANAATACTGCAAATATGTAATTTATTTTGGGCAGATAAGACACGAAACAAATTCAAATCTCTTCCTTCTATGAGTGTGTTAAGAGGTGATGTCACAAATCTGCTGATTTGCTGAAGGAAATTTAATTGATTCTTTTAAAAAATGCCATTTATATGAAAATAACAGTTTTAACCAACCCACAGTATTTTGACACTTTTCAAATAGCTTTTCTGCCTAGTTTTGTCACAAGCAAAGGGAAAGGTATTTGAAAATCCCTCTAGTCTGGCCCTTCCTAAAGTCCTGCTTACTGCTCAGCACAGCCTTAGAAATTAGCCAGTGGTGAGAAATGCATCACACCAGAATGATGCATTCCTTTAGTAAATGGACTGAAAACAAAGTGGGAGTGCAGTGTTTTGCTTGTAATATGTTGATGAACCTGCCAGAGCAAAGCCAAACTGCTCTGACTTCTCTGCCTGTTGGAGCACAGCAGCCAGGACTGTAACTGAGACATCACAGGACAGGTGCTTGGAAATGACAGAATTTAAGGAAAGGATCATGGATCATGTGGCTTCCCTGTATGATCAAGTGGTTGATCCTTGGAGATTTCAACACTCTACATCCCTATTTGCTCCTTGATCGTGTGTTTTTTATGTTAATAAATAATCCTGTGGATTTGAAATGGTTTTTTACATAAGTAATTCATTTCTGTGCCTGCAACCCAGCAGAAGTCTAATTGAAACCTTTTAAAGGTTATTCCATTCAGAAGTGAGTTTCACCCTATTACACATAAACAGTACCAATCACTGTGATTCACAGGCATGAAGGGTGCAGAATCATCTCCCAACTCTCAAAACCTGTAATTTTATTAGTAAAAAGCCCCACAGCTATAAGCGAGACTGGTGGTTCTGCAGAGTCTGGGTGCTGCATTGCTTCTGCCTTTGTCCTTTGATTTTAAAAAATGTTTTATAGATATTAAATAAATCAAGAATACTGTATAAATTCTACGCCACACAGAATATTTAAAATCTTTTTAGGATTGGGCCTTAAGTATTACCTGGAGGTCTGTAAATATCTGCAGTGGTTTACTGCTGCTAATGCTGGAATTACATTTCAGCATTGACTCACACTTATGCTTTTTTGTGTTTGTGTTCGGCAGTGCAGTTCATTTGAAAAGTGCATAAAATATAAATATCCAAACTTCAAAGATGCTGTAGTAGAGGTAAATTGCCAAATGTTCTGTGATTTTCTCGATAGTTTTATGATAACATAAAGCCAGTGTTTCATCAAAGAATTTCTCTTCTTTGAGAAGGATTGCACCAACTAGATATAAATTATAAATCATGTTCTGTTTTACATGTGAAATGGGAGCTCTGAAGTGTATCATACTTGAGCAGATGGAGGCTAGGTGTTTTCATGTTTTTCTGAGCCTGTTTTGTTTGTGATGCCATTTTCCCCATAATCTATCCTTAAATTCCTTTGCATAGGGACAAGAAACTATCACCACGTAAATGCAATTATTGACAAGTGTTACTAGGAACAGGAACAATGAGAAAATCATCAGGAACACACTGCACCCCCCCCCAAAGCTCGAGTGACATTTGTAACACACAAGGAAGGAGCTAATTGAGCAGCTGCTCAGGCTTCATGACATCAGAGATTTTATTTAACAAAATGAAAGATCAAAACAAGTGAATTACAAAATGCTAAATATATATTTATTCAGTTAGCCAAAGGTGGTTTTGGTTTTATTAATTCTAGGAGCATTGCTGAGAATTGGTACAATTTAGAAAACTGGAAGGAGATGTCTTTGAAGGATGTTGCCTAAATTACAGCCTGTTTGTTCATTATTGTTAATAAGCACCATTTTATTGTGTTTACAAATTGCAAATTGAGCTGAGGTTTCTCATTCCTTTGATAGCACCTTCACTACCAGGTAATAATGTTAAATTCAAATGACATTTGAATGAAAAAAATCCCTGCCTCTGTATGCTTGCAAACTGCTTTTAAGAATGAGTGGGAAAGGCAGCGGAGGGACAAGTTTTGCAGAGCAGAGATGAGAAAAGGAAGCCTCTGTGTGTGGAACACAGGCAGAGATGAAAGCAAAACAACCCAGAAGCACCTTTCAGCCAAGGAAATAACTGGTGTGGGCTTTGCAGGCTTAGCTGAAACCAGCTGTAAACCAGGGATTTCTGTCATTGGTATTGACCAGACTTTGAACACTTTTATCAGCTGCATGCGTTAATAGCTTGTTAATGATTGATGCTGAGGTTTTTTATGGCACAGAATGGAAGTGAGAAATAAGTGTAAGATTTCGAGGTGACTTTTGCAGTCACACTTTTTGAGTAGCACTCTTTGCAGAATTTCAGCTGTGTTTTAAAACATTTATGCCTACCAAGATTAAATAGGCTACACTGCAACTCAGGACAGCACAGAGCTACCCGGGCTGGGCTGTGCTTTCAGTCCTGCATTGAGCAGGAATAATACAGCAACCCTCAAAGTGAAAAGCTAAATTGTAGAAGGTGATGCAGCTTTGCCAGAGTGTATAAAAGGAGGGTACAGTGTATAGGTGACTTGGCATGTGAGGCAAATAAATACCAGATTTCCTGAATGCTGTCTGAAGTGAGCACCTTGGTACAATGCATCATCCAGAACTTAGAGCTGAGCTCCCCATCAGCTGCACTGAGCCTTTCTGCTGGAGGTGCTGAATTCTGTGTGGTTATTTACCTCACATGTAACCACACTCCTCCTCTGCCAAGCAAGTTAAGAATCGACAGGAATCCGGAAACACTGAGTACTTGGTTCAGGAAAGCAGATAAAATGTGTAGGTGTCTGTAAAATTTAATACGCTTTTTTTTCCTCTGTTCACATTATTCCTTTTTACCATTACTGCTTGCCTGTCATAAATCCAATTAGTGAGCTTTCTACATTGCAATAAACTGCTTTACAGGAAGAAAATTTGTTTTGTGAGCAAAGCCTTTTTCCTAAAACACGACTGTAATTTTCTGTTTTTTTCACTGTTTCACAAAGTATTTAAATAAAAGCAAAATAAGTTCTAGCACTGCATTTACTGCAATGTTCCTTCTTTCTGCAAAATGTTTTTCCATTTCCCAGCAATTTTGTTCAACCAAAAATTTCTTATAAGGATGAAACAAATAGAGATAATACAAACAAAATAAAAATGGGAAATAGATGCATAGATCCAGCCCAGAATAGGCAAAACCTTAATTACTGGTGCAGTTGTGTAAGATGGGAAAGATCCAGGTTGAAGTCCCTGGTCTGAATCAAGGATTCAAGAATTTAAACCCAGATTTGTCACACTTTGAACAATTGTTCAAATTGCTACCAATTGTCAAACCTAGAATGCACATGACAGAAGAAATTCAGTTGAATACCTAAGAAAACTCTCCTGTGAAGGGGATTGTCAGAACTTATATTTTCTTGTGAAAGTTATATTTCCTAATATATCCTAATAGATATATTCTGAAAAAATATTATTTTATAGGTTATTTTGTTGAGCTATTTATTTTCTTTTCCTTTGACCAAGTGAATTTGGACTCATAACACACCAGAGGCTTAAATGCTTGCATTGGTTTCCACAGCCTGTGTTAACTCTCCGTGTTCCAAATGGCACAGAGTTTAAATACAGTCAGAAAATATCGTGAACCTTTCAAGACAGCTTTGGAATAGAGCAGCCCTTGCTTCTGATTGTCATCCTGAATTTGGGTTAATTTTTTTCTGTAGTATTGTGATAATGAGTAATTCTAGCAATTGGGAACCCTGCTGTAATATGTAAATGAGACTGGTGAACTGTCTCTGGTCACTGTGTCCCTTATTCTCATTATTTATTCATGCTTTTTTTTCCTCAGAAATAACAAATTAAATCTTAGGAGACTTGAGAGTTCAAAGGGTTGGTCATTAGTCTTTGCTAGGTCCAGTTCAGAAGAGCTTAGAACAGGAAACACCATTAAATTTAACATTTCAGCGTTTCACTGAGCCTAAATTCAGACAGCATTACCATTTTCCTCAAAGGATGTACAAGAGCCTATTGTATGATAAAAAAACTGATTTTTTTTCATATCAAGCCGTTATAAGCAGTTCATTCTGGTTTCAGAGACATTAGTAGGTTTAGATATTCCTTTATGTAGAATAAAAACCAGCAAAAAACCTTGATGAGTTTTCTGACTGCATCCACATCCCATATCTGCTTTCCTGACTGGTTCATTGCAGACCAGAGTTCTTACAAATGAGACCAAGGCTGCAGGGGAGTGATTTCTATTAGCAAATTAAGAAATGGTGTCTTTGAATATATAGTAATCATCACGAAAGTGCCAACTCTTACTGTAACATAGCATCAAAGAACGATGGTTCCTATTTTAAAGGAGATTTCTGTAAGTGCTGTTAACAAATGCTGACTCTGTAGTAGGAACTACTGTAGCACACGTACAAATACAAGGGAGGCAGAAGTGGCCAAGACCTTCCTGTTTGTTTTCAAAACTGTATCCTTTTTGCACAGTCTTTAGAAAACCTATTGTCAGCAGTGATGCTTCAGCAGTGCTCAGAGGACTGCAAAGCCTGTCCACCTGCGTGCCTGGGCAGATGCTGGGAGAGCCACGTGCAGGACAGTGACTGCTCTCAAGTCACCCCCCAGCATCCCCTCATCATCTCCTGCCTGTCATTTATTAATGCTCCAAGAAATTAAAAGGGTGGGTCATCATTTGGGGTAAGAGCAGACACATAAGCTCGCTGTGGGTGATCCTATCCAAGCTCTATTGAAAAAATAGATGCTTCTCATTTGCCACAACATCTTTTACATCACCATATCTTATTACACTTCACCAAAATTTATAAAATCTATGTTTCATGTGGTCATTTCAGGGTACATACCAATTCTCTTTGCTTGCCACGAGTAGCAAAATATTTATAGGAGAGGGAGGACAATAAAAAGTACAGCAAGCAAATGCTGCCTGAACTTGGGTGTCAGGAAGACCTGTGTCAGCTACAGTCAAGGGAATTGGAAATTTGTTGCAGTGCTGCAGGAGCTGGAGCCACAGCAGGGTCAGTGCCATGCGGTGGTGAGGGCACCTAGAGAAAGCCTGGCTCCAGCCAAGCCCAGCCTCGCAGAGAATCCCTGCTCCTTTGCTTTTGTCTTACCTGGGAAATGCCACTCCAGCAAAGTGTGTGTCTCCATTTGTGAATATAGAGCACCTACCTGGCCAAAAAAAAAGCAGGTTGTTTTTTTTTTTTTTTTTTATAAATTTATGATGAGCAGAGAAAAAGAGCCATCAGAGAAACAATTTGCTGTAAGTTATTTTTAACTACTGATAAAAAAAGTGGGTTTATTAGGCCATTAAAGTGTTTTCATTTTAAGAATATGTGAATTCATTGGGACTGCATCTGTTTTTCCCAGGTTTGCTGAGAGGAAACTGATAGAGGAGTTTTGAAATAAAGATAGAAGGTGTCTCTGATGAGCCAGCCAAATCTCCTTAAAAGCTGAGACAGTTTTTTCTCCAGTAGTCCATGTTAACTTTTCAAAAATATTTTTACTAATTTAAACTTTATAAAAATCCAGGTTATTGTTTGATTTATTTTGAGGGAGATATTCCCAGAATGTTGAAAATTTAATATGTATTTAAATGATAACACTGAAAGATTTTTTGGACTTCAACAAAAGAGCTGTTTAAAAAATAAACTCTACAGGTATCACTGTGTCTAAAGCAGAAAAAAAATTTTTTGTTTCTGCAGGACCACTATTAAGTATCATAAATTAGACTTTTAGCCAAAAAACACCAAACAAAAAAGGAAGGGAGAAAAAAATGTATTTGTATTCCATAAAAGCAACAGAGTAAAAGAAGGAGAACATGGCCACACACTCAGCAGTAAAAAAATATTGCCTGAATGATAGGCTTGCTTGTGAAAATGGTCCATGAATGTTTTCATGGTTGTGAGACTTTTTTTCTACTATAGTCATGCAAGCTGTGTGTTGCCAAGCTCCTGCTGAGCAACAGTGGAGGAATTACTGGAGCTCCATTCACAGTTTCAAAACTGTTTTGCATTAATGGACAGCCTGAACTGGATTTGGGTTAGGTTTCACTCTGAGCTGTGGCTCTCTCTCTCCACCCCCTAAAATAATAATAATAATTACAAAAGTATGAGACAGGACTAGCGTCTCCACCTCCTGTTCATAACTGAGCAAACCAAATATTATTACACACATTATTGAAGGGGTGAGGAAAGTTAGAGGTCATGAACTGAGCTGGATGAATAGCTGGAGGTCAGATCAATCACAGCCCTGTGTTTCATGGCTGAGGCTTCAGCCCGTGGAGACTGGGCTGGTTAAACTGCCTTCTACCCACTGATCACGTATTCTAATTGAAACCACCAATTAAACAGCTAAAAAAAATGTACAACAAAGGATTCTTCAGTGTTTAGTAGACAAATAACTAACATATTACTTTTTCCCTTTTATTAGTGTATGGGGAGGAGTGGAAGGAAGGGAAGGCATAGACATGAAGGTGGGTGTAGGGTTTGGAAATGAGGTAGAATTCAGAGCAAAATAATACCAGGCTTGTGTTTTAGCAGGAATTGTGTGAAGAGAAGCTAGTAGGGAGAGAGGGGAATTGTCTGACATGGGAAATAAGACCTTTTTTTGAACAATCTCTGAATGTCAATGAATAGCAAGGGATCTCACATTAGACACCCAAAAATTAATGCACATGATACTGCTGTGTCCCCTGATCTGTAGGATCAGATAGACACTTTTAATTGCAGTTTTGGAGTTAGATCAAAATGCTGGTGAACCGTGAATACAGAATGTTGCTAATGGGCTGGGAAGGGGAGAAGGTGGGATTTAGGGCAAACCAACCTGATTTGGTTTGCATCAGACCCCTTTGAAGTGGCAGCAGTTTGTAGCTGCTTTGTGTTTTGCATTGCTGCCTTTTCATATCTGAAGATTCAAACAATAGCTCCTGGTTATTATCCCACATATTATTGATTAAAAGCTTTGCCCAAAGACCTTCCATCTCACTTTCCAGCTTAGTGTGATTTACTTTTCTTTTTACTCCCTGTAACATATGATTAATGCTGAGCTCGAGAGTCCCAGTGAGATGAAGCAGAGTGTCAGGTAAGATTTGTCAGCTCAGAAGTATAGATTATTTTATGTTTCTCGAACTTTGTGGGCCCAGGGAACACAGATCTTGATTGTTAAATCCATCCATACTTTCCCTAGGGCTATAATATGCCAAAAACATTAAATAGCCCACTTAATACATAACCTCATTCTGTATGCTTGACTATTTTGTTTTTAATTTTTCTTCCCTTTCCAGGCTGCTCAAATGAGATGGGATCAAAGAAAAAAATTATCCTCACTGGATTTTGTTAAAATATTAATAGGTTAGGGTTGACTGGCTAAATTGAATATCTATGCTGATCTTGCTTGCATGTTTAACTTGTGCTTAGGAAAATATGTTTCCTAGGTGATAACCTTTTATGTACCAGCCTGACTTCATTGAAATGCATAGAGATAAAAATATGTCACACTCCATGGCCATGCTATTCTTGTGTGGCAGTGTGATTATTCAGATGATAATTGACCCCCACCTGTAGACAGCTCAAATTCTGTAGTCAATCATTCTATTTGATGTTAAAATATGTGAAAGTACAATTATATAATTTACATTACAAATCATCCTGAATGCCAGGCATCTCAGAACCACTGACAAACGAAAGGGAAAAAAAGTCAATAAATGAAGTGAATTACACCAGGCAAAGAATTCAACTTTTCTTATTTGCTCCTGCACAACAGCTTTTATGTGGGTGTTGTTGATGGAGCTCAAACAGATACTGCTCAGTACTGAAATCTGACTGCCTTTCAGCCCCTTCCTAAGTTTGGTGATACTTTCTGGATGAGAATACCTCCTTTCACCGAGGAGATGAGAGTCCTCACCAGCAGCTAAAGGGAGAATCACATCCATGTCAGCACAGATTGATGCACAAAGACAGTGGGCAGTGAGCTCTGCTCCAAACACCCCAACTTTTAAACTCTCGTCTCTGTAGACTTGCTGTGTATTTTAAAGCTGTAGAGAACAGTTAAAGAGAATGTTTGTAAGGTCACAGCTTGCTGTTTGTCACCCACCTGATTAAGGCCTGTAACAGAGTCTGTTGTCAGTCCTCAGATAATATGGGCAAAGCAATCTGAATAAACCCACATCATTCCTACATAGGAAATGTGGGCAGTGCTGGGCTGACATCACTGCTGGTTCATCCCAGTCTGTCTGTCTGAGATTGGACACAAAGAATCTGAATTTCACATAAATTTCATGGTAGGTAAAGATTTTTTAACCATGTGTGTTTCCTCCCCACATTATTTTGGATACCTCAGCCCCTTTACAGCAATATCCAAGATACAGCTGTAGGTAGTATAACAGACATGGAATATTCCTGAAATTTCAATGCTGTGCATTGTAATCCTCATTTACTTATCATTATTCAAAAAAAGGACCTACTTTTTGGGCAAATCATCCCCCACATCTGTACTGGTGCATTCCAGTCTGTTGAGCAAGACAGACCCAGCTTGGAAATGTGTAATCAATCTTGTAGCCAGAGAAAACTCAGTGTTAAATCAGCTGAAGTACCAAAAAGGGAGCATAGGAAGCAACACAAAATATTGCTGCTGGTAAAACAGAATTTAAAGCTTCTCTCCTGACTCTTTTTGTGCTATTTTAGACACTCCTCAGCTTCACATTGAGGTGCATAAGAAATGGCAAGTGTTAAGCATTTCTGTTTAGGTTTAAACCTGCTGTTATTTTGCATTACTGTACTAAAGACTTTATCAGCTGCAGATTCTCCCTCATAAATTATAATAATATATAAATAAATTATAAATCATACACAAGAGATAGCATTACCTGATTTACAGTCTGTCTGCTGTATAAAAATAAGTGCACTTCATAATCCAAATCTACAATTAATAGGTTAAGCAGCTATACACTAAAATTATTACAAGGCTTAAGCCTCTATATCTTACAAAGGAAGCAGACAAAATTTTTAATCCTGACCTTCACATTCTCAAATTGTAAGTTAAAATTCCTTGGAAAATAATGTAAAATTTTTTCATGATCTGATGTGTACTCTTCTACAAAACTGTGCAGAATATAAATATTTCTTCAGCTGTTATTTCTTTCATAAAGGTGAGACTTTTCATAGAACAAAACCAACTTATGTAAAATTGATAAAGTACCAAATTCCCAAGTACAAATATTCTAATAATGGTTCATTACAAAGGAACTGTGAAACAAGACAAAAAGAGAAGTTATGAAACTGGTTCAAACAGTCTGAACATCCCTGAGAAGAGAATAAAAAGACCTTACTCAAAAGGCTCTGGTTTAAAATGTGGGCTTATTCCTCTCTTTCCTGGCATTCTGTGAAACTTCATTTCTTCTCATCACTTTAAATCTGGGAGCACAAGTATCATCATTTTATAACTTGTCCCCCTGATGTGCTGCAAAGAGAGAGAAATACCCAGTGTTGCTCAAAGCAACTGGGTTACCCCCAGACAGGGAAATATGTATTTCTCACTTTATTTCTCTCTCTCTTTCCCCCACCCCCAAGGCTGTTTCCCTTAGTTCTTTTTAAAAATGGGCACTGCCAGCAGCTCAATTCAGCCCTGCCACGAGTGGCTGCAGTTCTTCTGCCCTCAGCAGAATTCCTCAGTCATTCTCCCAGGTGTGAATTTGGCCCGTTGTCTTTAATTAAAGCTCCAGTCTGCTCTCAGTAAATTTCGCACCCTTTACAAGCATCAAATTATGTTCTTCAATTAGTTGTATCTTTTCTTCTATCCTTTTAATTTCAGGCCCATCAAAGAGCTGGTTTACTAAATCAATTTCAATGGGAATTTACACATTGTGAATCATAATGGGATGCAAAATTGACTTGGCTAATGAATAGTTAGTGGCTTTGGGGTTAATAGTTTTGGGTTTTAGTCTCAGGTACTTTGTATTAAATTTAATTTTGATATTGCTTTAATGAACACAATGTATTACTTCTCCTTTTTTCACCCAGGCCCATCTGAGGTGTATTCTCTTTGCCTGCCTCAATTGATTTGCTTTATGAATAACTGTCTGAGATTTCTGTTTAAGAAAAGCACTTCTTCTTGTCCCATTTCTATGTGCTAAATATTTTAGTCTGATGTATAAAGTCTAAATGGAAAAGAGAGTGAACATTATGACAGAAGAAGTTACTTCAGAGGTTACTGCCTCTTGTTGCTTTGCACAGCGAGTCATGGGGCTGCTTTTTGCAGGAATATTTCTAGGAATTCACAGGACTCCTCTATGAATAAAAATAGGTAGGATAGCAATCTTGGTACCAGGGTATAGTGTTGGTATAAATAAAACACGTCACCACCTCAGTCTCTTTTGAGGTTCCAGTTTAGGGCTGTCAGTTTTGCCCAGGTGACAAAAAAAGCTCCCACAGTCACTGTCTGGTACAGGGGCTGGATTTAGGCAAGCCTGGAGGACGTGTGTGTGAAAGTTTCTGTCTGTGCTCTACTAGTTTTATGACAGAGATGTTATTTTCGAGTTCTAAATTTTCATAGCCTTCCAAGATCTATTTTTACATAAATTTTTAAAACAGCAGTACTTGGAAGCATAATGACTCAATCAATTTTGTGGTCATAGTCTTGGAAATACCTGCACTGTGATTGAAAGTGCCAGTCCCAAGACAGTCTATGTCAAGCCTACCAACACCCAGGCTCCACTGAATCAACAAATGTAGGATTAAGATGCCCATGAAAGAGCTCTGATCCATCTGCTGCCTCTCACTCAAGAAGGCTGCTCACAGCAGACGTTGGGTTTGCCATGATACTCCTCACCTGGCCTCACATCGTGTGCCATCACAGCCACACACCAACTTCTCGTGCCTGGGAAATCTTGTTAGGAGCTGCGACACTGCCCCTCTCACCCCTTGGCGTAAAGTTTATCCATTGCAATGCTGCCAGTTTTACAAAGACAGTCCATTGCTTGGTGTGGGCTATAGCACATCATCTCATGTCTTCTAGGTAGAGAATCTAACACTGAATGCTTTTCAGAACAAAAAAGACAACAGCTAATAATTTGTCACACTTTCCCAAAAGAAGCCTGCAGGGCTCTTTGCCCTTACTGAGAGTAAGATATCATTTTTAAAAATAAAAATAGCCAGAATTTTAACAGGAAGGATTTTTTTAGATGCAGTGGATAATATGAATGTGTGCTGCAGAGGATGGATCTGCATTCAACAAGTGTGGTTTAAGTTTTCTGAATTTAAACATATTGGGAATATAAACACAAGAGAAAAGAGTGACAGGTATTTAAGGGGCAACTCTGGCAGGATGACACATGAGATGACCAGGTGTAGATTTACGCATAAAAGCTCCTTTTGCCTATCTGAGGGATGAAGTTTAGGACTTCAAGAGCAGTAGGTGAAACAAGTTCAGCTACAGCCCAAATGTAGTAATCCATGGGTTAACTGTCTGACTTCCAGCTCCAGGGTGCTAGAGACGCAGAGACATGTGAGCAGGCTCTCTAAAGAGCCAGGTCATGTCCAGCTGAGCTGGACTTTCACCATGGCTGACCTGCTGCCAGTGGTGAGCCAGAGCTAATTAAGCCCTGCTGGACCTCAGCTCATTTATACTGAGGCACTGGAGTGGCTCTGCACCATCAGCTGCTATGTGTTCTTCAGTAC
Source organism: Turdus rufiventris (assembly GCA_013186435.1). Classification (NCBI taxonomy): domain Eukaryota; kingdom Metazoa; phylum Chordata; class Aves; order Passeriformes; family Turdidae; genus Turdus; species Turdus rufiventris. Next base: position 2,086,631 of record PYHW01010485.1, on the reverse strand, counting down.
CTATTTTTTCCAGTTTTTCCCATTGCATCCCTTGTTCTCATGGATAATGGATCAGATTTTGCAAGCAGGTCCTAAAGTATTTTGTAAAGGCAGCAGTGACTCTAGAGACCCTGTAGTGGCACATTTTCTAAACAGAAAGTCCCTGGAGAGATGATTCCACGCCTGTATTTGTCACTGTGTACCTGTGCCCAGCTGAGCACTCTGCAGGGAGCACTCTGTCTGTGCAGCCTTCTGGGAGGGTCCAGGCTGGTGTTTGCAGTGTTTCTGTACAGAAACCTCAATCTTGCTACAAGAAATGCTGCAAACTACACAAAACTCTAGTCTGTTATTAGTGGTTCTGGAGATTGCTTGTCTAGATCTTTTCCATATTTCTTATTCTCCCATCTCTTTACCTTGTATATTTATGTTTTTTAAAGATTTGTGTCAGATCATTATGGAAGGGAACCTAAAATATATCAGAGGCTCTGGTGTTTTTGTGTACACCAACTTTTTTTTCACCTATTCAGTTTTTTTGGGATTTTTTTTGGGTTTTTTTGTTTGTTTTCGTTTTTGTTTTTGTATTTTTTTCTTACAAAAGAGAAGAAAGATGACTGTGTTCAAAGAAAAAAAGTTCTTGGTAGAATTGAAATGTGATCGTTCAAAGGTGTCTACCCAGATATTTGAGAGACAGGAAACACGCTTGGATGATTGGTAGTGCCTGTGATCCTGTCAGGAAAAGGCAGCTTACAAAGTTGGGTTTGATAACCTAGGCTGAAGCACAGTTACTTTTGGGAATCCTGTGTTACCTTCCTGATGCTCTGTGGTAGTTGTGTGGGACATCAGTGTGCTGGCAGTCTGTCAAGTCTGTCTTTTTCTCAATGCTCCCTTCTACCAGCAGTCACCAGGTTTCTCTTCCTAGGGCCAGATCCAATACCCAATGAAGTTCATGGAAAAAATACCAGGATCCTATACCCTGCTGTGCTATATGAGCCAAAGCATGAGTTTGAGAGTCCACTATATCTGGTTCATTAGGTGCTGAAATGAGTTTTGCTAGAAAATAATGACTCCCTCCTCTGGGCAGTGCATTGCAGTTGTACGAGAGGCACAGTCAGTGAACTCAGCCCAGCTCCTAATTCTGTGCATTCACTCACTAAGGGCTGGATTCCTGAACTACACCAGCACTGTTGAAAGATTTAGCCTACCACAAAATGTCCTGAGATGTGAAGGGTGTGGGTTGTTTATTCAAAAAAAAATCTTTTATTAATGACCAAGTACAGGAAAGAATCTTCTAACATGAGTCTTAGTGTGGCAGTATGGGAGGGAAAAGTATAACCTGGAGCTCTGCAGTGAATGTGATTCTAGTATTTTAAAGTTCTGTGCAGTTTACTACAGGCAGTAGATCTGCACTGTTTGTGCAGCTCATATTCACTAATTGTCTTACTGACTCAGCTGCTTATCTTTGAGCCATTGCACTTAGGATGAACAGTGGTGCCATATTACTGGCATTACACATCAGGCATTAAAGACAATTAATGGGTTTTAACTTCTCAAATTACTTAAGAGCCTTCAGAAGAAATCTGGAGAATAGATATCATTTATTGGAATGAAAATGTCACAGTTTTGTGCTTTGGTAAATAACCTGTTCACAGAGATGTCTTACTTATCACTGTGGTATGCTTATTCATTAAGGGCTAATTGCAGAGGTCTCTAAATGAAACACTGCAAACCACATTCCACTCCAGTGCCAGTTTGTTTAAAGTCTGCAAAGCTTTATTATTAGCGCAATTTAATTATGAAAATGGCAACCATGGAGAATTCTGAACACATTCTTTCCCTTGATCATTAGTTACAGGGCAAAAATGAAACACTTCCAACAATGAAGGGTTCATATTTCAAGCTTATACAGTAGCTGCTAAAAGGCTATACTCAGAAAATCAATTTTATTAAAGTCCTTCAAGCACTAAAGGGACTTCCATGCAACTAAGCAATTTTAAAAACATGTCCACAAGCAGTGACTTTTTGATTCATGTTTTTAACAGGGTTATATTTTCACTGTTTTCAATATTGTCCCCCAAAGCAGGGTCAGAAATGGTTTGAGGGGGGGAGAGGAGGTGAGCAGAGCGTGTTCTGACATAGCTGTGACTTGCATCCTTTACCTTAAGGTACTTAAAAGAGGACTATGAACTGGAGCTGAGAAGCCTGTCATGCTCTTAGCAAAGCAGATCAAAAGTCAATGGTGTTTTCACCTTTTGCAGCTTTCTTTTGCAGCCCAGGAAATTAACTTTGGGGGACTACTAAGAAACTGTAGTTTATATATTTTTTTTTAAATAATGAAGCTGTGATTTGAGCTAAAAATAACAGGAAACTATTTTCCTAGAAAGGGAATGACATGTGTGGTAAAAGCATGAAAAGAGTTCATGCATTGTTCTGCTTCTAAAGAATAGGAATTGAGAGCTATGTCTGTATTTCAGGGCCTAAAATCACTGGACCAACAGAAAATTGAGTGCAAGTCCACCAAAGTCACTGAGTTGTACAGTAAATTATTGTCTTGATCCAAAGTCCTTTGATTTCCATGAATCATAACTCCCCAGAGCAGCGGATAACCCTAGACAAGGGTAAGAGTGTGAAAGTCTTACAGAGTACCCTGAAATTTTAGAGGATAAAAAAATCTTAGTCTTTATAGGCATGTCTATATGTATATCTGGATTAAAGTTTTCAAGAAAATTTAGGCATTCACACAATAATGCACAATATTTCCCGTTTAACACAGTTATGAACCTTGCATCAATGCAGTGAAGACTGAAGCAGTTTGCAGTAAGTTAGGAAATTAACAAGTGCATGCTTGTGTATGCATCCAGTATCCCAAATATTCCACACTGCAGCCACTGAGGTTAGTCCAACACATTTTATCGATTGTAACGTGTGAATTAATCCGAATTCTCCATGTACTTCACATTTAGCAGCAATGGATCAGTGAGGTCATTACGTTCATTTTTAAAATTATTTTTATAAGATGGGATTTTTAGACCTTAAGTCTCTGCTGACAGCAATAAATATCTATCATTAGGTATGAGTGATTATGCCAGGCTGCTCCTGTTCTGCCTGTGAAAGTTTGTTTCTTTCTGGGAGCCATAAGGAATTCAACTGATGAGGGAAAAAACCTCTTTTTAGTAAACTTAAAATGCATGAATCCAATTTTTGATCCTAATGTTGGTTGTGGTAATTTTAAACCACATGAGATCAAGCAGTGATACTGATTTTGAGAATCCTACAGCATCAGCTCTACTCAGGGCCCAGCTTTCCTTGGAGCTCAGCTGCAGCCCCAGGAGTGATTCCCTTCTCCAGTTCTCACCCCTTCTAACTGCCAGGGAAAATCCCAAATGCTGCAGCCAGGACCAAACCTGCAGGGGCTCAGACTGAAGCAGTCCCAGGTGCCAGGTCTGCACAGCCAGGTGTCACCCTGCTGCTGGGAGCGGGTGGGAAGGGAAGCAGTGTGAGCTTTTCCCTTGCTGCTGGCTGAAAACAGGGTTTAGCTCAGCACCGTCTAAAGAATTGTGTAGTTCTGGTTCACAGTGAAAAACCTTTGGGTTTGAAAAAGGTGAAGTGGGTTATGGGAGAAAATTATTTTTGACCTATGAATACATAACATTAAAACAAATGTTTAATTTCATTGTCAAGATCTAGATTCTCTTATAGAAAACACTTGTCAAGAAAAGTAAAAGAAAAATGAAGTCTCTACAAAATGGTTGTTTTACACTTGTTAGACTACAGAAGGATCATTACCAAAATAAAATATATTCACAAAAGGCTTTGATGTTCCAAAGGAGCACTCCCTCCAGCCACATCTGCAAAATCAAATAGAAAAATATCTTCCAGCTACCCCAAGTTCTTCATTTTACACAAGCAAAGAAGAGTGTAGCCTACCGAGGGTATGGCAGGAGGCTGAGGAGAAAAACCAGCGTTTGTTCCCTCCTGCTAAGGCAGAACAGGACCCTGGGAGGGGCCATTTCAGAGTTGAACTGAATGCAGCATTTCAGGACACATAAATTTCTGGTCACCTCTTTGCTTCCCCCCCACTCACTCTGCTGCTGCCTCTGTCTTCATCTGTGCTTTTCCCCTCGGTTAATTTATGTAAGCTTAGCTTGGCTTTTGCTACATTCTGTTTTCTGTTGTTGACATTATTGACCATTTTGGGTGGTGACAAACAACTGAACAATATCAATAACAATTTATTAGGTACTCTAATTAATGAATTTAGCCTGTGACCCAGCTGCAATCACAACTGTGCTCAGTGTAAGCCTGCAGACTGAGGAGTAGTACTCTCAAATTCAGGTGCTGTGCTCAGACTAAGCAGCCTATGAATTCTTGTATTTCAAAACACCAGGGAACATGAAAACCTCAGAAATTATAACAGTTTTGTTGAATTCATAGGAGTTGCAAATATTTAAATTTGGAACAAACCTTTCAAATAATCAAGTTTTCTAAAAATCATTAAAACCTGTAAAAGCATCTTTGTCATATTTGACTACTACATACTGTTTATTTCAGTCAAGGAACAAGTGAACTGATAGGAATATTGAAATGATGTGTTTAAAATAAGCTATTGTAGCTGAGCAATAAGTTTCATGTGAGATGGGCAAAAAAAATTATCCTGATGAGTTGCAATAAACTTTCACACATGGAGCAGAGGCAACTGAGCTGCAAGGGGCCATCCCCATCAGCCATGCCCAAGTGCCCCTGCATGCTCTTCTGCCTTCACCTGCCCCAGGTGAGGCTTTGCAGACCTGTTAAAAATCTTTATTGCTACACAAGTCCATTCCCAGAGACGTCATCATGGTGGGATAAAACCACTGGGAGGGGGAAAATGAGAACAGCTCCTTTCAGGGCTGGTGTGGCAGAGCCTTTTGTTGAGCTGCTGACTGGGGGCACCTCAATGGCTGATGCTAGAGGGGATCGTGTGCCTGTTTCCATACAGTTTTAGTGCATAAATAAAGTGCTCCCAATTTCTTATGGATTGCTCTGGTCCCCCTTAGAGGGGTCCTGAGTGTGGGCTCGGATCAGGCCCTCTAATTAAGGCTGCATGATTGCTGTTTGTTGTAAAAGCTAAGGTAGAAACCGGTACAGCTCCTGAGTTTCTTCCTTTACTTTCCCCTTCCTTGAACCCTGATGCCTGTGAGGGAATCCCAGGTGTGGGGCAGAGCAGCCCTGTCCTTTACCACTGCACTGCTCCTTTTCTGAAGGGCTGCTGGAACAGTAGAGAATTATTGGTTCCATGGCAGGTGAGATGGCAGAGAAGGACCCTGCTGACAGTTCTGTGTAGGTCAAAGGCATTTCACACAGTGTGTGTGTCTGGACATGGAGACACAAACTCTGGCTAAGGGGGAATTGCAGAAGAGGGTCAGTTTGTACTTTTTCATTCTCAGGAGCAGCACCTCCATTTCTGGGTCCTATTACATATTTCATCATATTCTCACTGAGCACATTTTTCATCTTCTGCGTTGCTATTTCATTGTCTAAGTGGAAAGGAAATTCAATAAGGTTTGATTATTTTTTTTGTTAGGTTTTATTTTTATCTGAACTTTCAAACCCACGATACTCAAGTGGATTAGAAATTCAGTGAAATAAGTTCACCTGGTGACTGGCTGCATGCATTCTACACAGATGAAAGCCCTGACCCTGCAAACTCACTCCTGTCAGGAGTCCTTGATCTCATGGTAGTCCTTAGGACTGCCTGGATTAGGAAAGAATTGCAGGATTAAGTCTTAGCAATTCATTTGAAATATAAGACATTTGTTGCCTAATCTTGCAAAACAAGGCTCTCAAGTTTTCTTTTTCTCTGAAACAATATAAATATTCATTGAATTATGAAACTCAATGGTCTCTTTCAGGAGATTGCTTTAACCATGTGCAATGGAGGCAGCTGCAATAAAAACTTGTATTATATTGTCTCTTCCCAGCAATACTGTAAAGGAATTTATTTACTAAGTAATGAATATATGATCCAAATATTTTTAAAATGCCCAGAAGCTACATCTGGAAAATGAAATAACAAATTCAGCTGTAGGGATCTGTGCTGCCCTTTCAGAGAAGTTTGAGGCTGTGGTTTTGGGTGGGATTGGTACCTGAACACAATGAGTTGGAAGCAGTGAGAGCTGTCACCTCTGGTGGCATTGCTGCAGGGAGCAGAGAGAGCCAGGGCTGTGCTGTGGTACTGTGTGTGTGCAGAACTGCTGCTCTTATGCAGCCAATTAATAAGGGATCTGACTCTAAACTCAGGGCTTTCTGCCTGATCCCAGTGCAGTAATTCAATCCTAAACCACTGATCAACTGCTCCCTTCTCAGAGCAACAGCCAGGGAAGTGTTTTCTGCTGGCAGGACCAGGCAGAGCCGTGTGTGCCTGCTGAGACCATTTGTCACTGCTGCTAATTTCAGTGTTCAAGGAGCCAGCCTTTCTCTGCCATGGTGCTTGTACAGAGTGGGTTTTGGGCTTCTTTTTTTGACAGCTATTGCTTCCTGTTTGGTTATACTTGTGAAATGCCCTGTGTGCTGTTGTTATTTGTGGTTATGGCTGTGCTTGCAGGCAGGTAAAGCAGAACTGGAAGGGAGGCACTGATCTGTCCCTGAAAGCAGCACAGTTTGGGGATTGTCATGCACTCAGGGAAATGCCTCATGTACAGAATGCAATGAACTAATTTTTTTTAAAAGGCTAAATTACCACGATCTTGATTTGAGAGCTGTGGGCCTCTCTCATATGTAAACATTTAGAAAAAAACTGTTTCTTGCTTTTTATTTTCTGTGCAATATGAGAAATTCGGGGGTAGTCATTGTAAGGGCTTGACTTAAATTGATAAAAACCAAGTACTTTATACCCTGACACTTCATCCTTCATTCACGTCACTGCTCTGCTTTTGTTTCCCAGATCAGTCAGAGTTAAATTCAGACTGTCAGCTATAACTTTGAACTTCCTGGCTTTTCTTACATGAGTACATGTCTCTCTTTTTCTTGTTTATATTGATCTTAGGATCTGACCTGTGAAAGAGTGATTGGGAGGCTACAGAGGCAAATTGTCACAGTGCCATGATGGGATGCAGCAAGTAGAGGGAGCTGCAGAATCAAGCACCTGCTCTGCTTTAGCTCAAGCCCCCTCCATGGGCTCTGTTACTCCTCTGAGGTCTGCACTCCTCCTTGGCTGCTGGCCCCAAGCTTAGCCCTGCTCTGCTTAATAAATAAAACTGGAGAAATCTTCATTACAAACAGCAGGCAAAGATACTCCTGAGACTGTAAAGGCTGAGCAGGCTTGAGACAAGGCTTGTAGGGCACAGGGCTGGTCAGAGCATACAAGTCAGAAGGCACACGGCAGTAGGAATTAATGATAAAAGAGAATTAATGATAAAAGCTGCACAGTGCTAATTGATTTGAGAAAAATAATCAGCACATGCCAGGTACCCAGCAAAATGAGCAGGCACCAATTGCTCTTGGTTACTTAACTTTCCAATACTGCCATCAAAGTAGTACATATACATAAGGCTGGTTTTGTCCTTCCCTACCTGAAAACAAAGCTGGGGGTTTCAGGCACTGTGTGTGAGGCTTGCTTCAAACCAGAGTTTGAACTGCTTGTTAGGGCTGAGCTGTTGTGAAGCCTTTGGGAAAAAAGCTTAATACATTCACTATTAGTCTAAATGTGCATTAGTAAATAAAATAGTATTCAAGAAAGACTTAATTCTCTTTAATTTGCACCAGTAAATTGTTTTCAAACATCAGATTGTGAATGCTTTCTCCTGCTAATTGAAGATGGTTTCAATAAACACATTAGGTTTATGCTGCAGCATTCTGCTTGATCCTAGCCTGGTCTCACTTTCCACACAGAGAGATTATTTTGAAAATACTCAGAACTACAGGTTCAGAGTTCACTGACATCAATAAGGTTTATCCAGTACCAGAGAAATCAAAATAACACTCCATAAGTCTAGCAGTAAAACAAACAAAACAAGAGGCTTCTGCTTATAAAACTCGAATTTTTGGTTATGAAAAGTATGTAAAATGTGCCCAGAGAGCAGAGCTGGAGTAAGGCAGGGTATTACCCAGCACAGCCAGAGGCTGAGCTACTGCAAACATGAGAGCAGAGGCTGTTTTGCCTGCATGGTTTTAAGTCTGTGTGGGTTTCAGCACCCTTCATAATAATTTAAACTTACTAACGAGAGAAATTAATTTAAACTAAACCACTAGATAATTTTAATGTGTGTATTTGATCACCCATTGTCAACAAAAAATTATTGAGATTAAGAAAAATGTTATATGTGTATATTGGGACAGTTGTTACTGAAGAGCAAAACTAATTTAGATTGTTCTAGCAAGCAAACTGGCAATGAATATTTCCCTGTGTATAGACAGTGGCTGCACTTAATCAAAACTAGTATCTTCAATATCTGTAGTTCTAACATCATATTGTTCTCATCACCAAGATTAGTAGATTTTTTCATAAAATCTTCAAATTTTAATTTCACAAGTTCAGAGTTCATTCTGAATGAGCGCTGTTTAATACCTACCTAAGATTTCCCTTTTCTGTGAAATGTTCTTCCCAGCACACTGATTTATTGCTGTAGTTGTAGAAAGCACATAAACACCACCAAAGTGAATTAGATATTTTCTGAAGCAAATATTAATGAAAGAAGTCATCCATTTTCAGCAGCTGTGCATATATAGTGGAAAGCTTCCTAAGACTGAGTTGATTTTAGGCATACACTGGATATTAGCTGAATATTTGATTATATCTAATGAAACCCATGTAGTTGTAGCTGTTTCCTCTGCAATCCCAGCTGGAATGTACTTAGTTCCATTCTCCAAAAGGGGATTGGTGTTTCAGCACCTCTGCACTGGGAATCAACTGGCCAGAAACTTTATATTTAAGAAGGGTCTGAGAAATGCTGCTCACAGAAACACCACGGGCTGTGGATGCTCTGGAGGGCATCCTAGGCAGGAGATAACTCCCTGCTCTCAGTGGGCTTTGCTGCTCTGACACCCACACCCGTGTCTGCCTCAAGCTGACAAAATGCTTTTTCTAGAGGCATGATGATCTTTTTTTTTAAGGCTGCTATTGATTGCATTCAAAAGAAGACATTTCAGAGTGAACTAGTGAAATTTCAAAGAGACTGAGGGGCTTTTCTGATCCAGTCTTATTCCCCAGCCTGCAAGCCTGCAGAGAATACTGTGTATTACTGAGATTGTGCTGAGGTCTTGGACAGGGGGTTTTAGTGCCAGTAAACAGGAGTAGCTCCATTTGCATTTCTCCTGATTTACATTGTGTAACTGAGCTCAGTATCTTTTCCAGGGATTAGCTGTGCCTTGAAAGTGCTTTCTCTACCAAAGCATAGTGTGTAACACGCTGTCTTTCCCCTCTTAAGTTTCTATAGGAGATGGCACCTTCTGTGCTGTCGTAAGAGCTCCACTGTTTGTGTTCGGGTTTTCTTGGAATTACTTGGCACGGACTGTGATCATCGCCCTTTTCATTCTCTGTATGAGTAACAAGGCTTGAGGCACAAAGGGCCTGTGTTAGAGGAGCTGGGAAGGGCTGAGCACACAGCCCTGAGCTCTGCCATCCCGAGCAAATCTGCGCCCTGTGCCCTGTGCAGCCCCAAACCTCAGCGGGCTCCGCGTGAGGCTCCCTTGGCATCAGCCTGGGCTGTACCTCCCCTTAGGAGAGTGCAGCTACAGGGACTGGTTTCCTTTCCTGATCCCTTGGTGAGGGGATTTTTTGGTTTGTTTTTAGACCATGACACCTCTGTTAATTGAATGGGGCTGCAAATGAGGACTGAATTTGTAAGGCAGAGAGAGCAGGAGGAATTCTGCCTTCGCTTCCGTTCCTGGCATGTTTTCCCACCTCAGTTCCTGACAGCAACATGGAAGAAATTTGTGCACTGCTGACTTGCCCAGAAGCAAAAATTCTTATTTTTTTTCACTAATGCTTTATTTGAGTGTAAGGGATTGGTTATGTTCTGCAATGGCATAAATGCCACATCAATAGTGTTCATTGAGCGAGATTATTATTGAGTGGATCAGATAAATATGGCCTACAAATGTGCTGATTTACTCCAGCTTGTAAAACAAAACAGTTTACGTATACAATTTAAACATTCTTTCTCCTTTTTTTTTGCCCTAACCACATCCCTTGTGTGCATAATTGAGATTTCCTTACCACCCAGAAGATAGCAAGGAAACTCCTCGGGGTTGGGGCTGTGCTGTAAGCGGGTGCAGCTGGGAGCGTGGCTGGTGCTGCACACCTCCAGCAACACTAGAGAGCAGGCTGACACTGCTGTACTGCTGCCTCTGCCCTGCAATCTGCTGGAAATGTAATAATTGCTCTTCTATTCTTTAATAAACACACGCCACATCACACAGAGAAACAAGGTGAGAGAACGAGAGAGAGGATATTGCATTCTTCCACAAAGGGTGGCTCAGTTTTATTTTATATGCTTTTTTTTTTTTTAAACCATCAGAACAATTCCTGCTATTCTAAATTACTCTTCCATCTTTCTTCTTGTTCCCCTCCTTTTAGTTAAATTAATGTATTGATTAGAGCCCATTAGTGTGTAATCGATTGTTAATTTGACTCATCTTACAAATCATGTTTATCTTTATCAATAAAAAAAATACATATTTCACATCTCGCTCTTGCAATAAACTGACAAAAAGCTGGGCATCCAGAATTCAGGTTGGAGCTCCTGCTGCAAATGTGAAAGTACATACTGGGAAAACTTACATTTATTTAAAAATATGTATATAATTTGTAAGAAAATTGGTATGGAAGCAATGGCAGAAGTAGGATGAGTAGACAAATATGGGGAAAAAATGTGTGACTTGTTTGTTTGGGGTTCTTTTACTTGTTTTTTTCTGAACAGACAGGACTGGACATTGTGACAAATGTCACTGAAATATGGTGTCCAGTGTGCTTTGTGTGCTGGTGCTCTGGCACTGATCACTTGAGACAACTCGTGCACCTCACATTCTGTGGTGGTGTCCTTAGGATGCTGCCTCCTCCTGCACTGGCTGCTCTGCAAACTTCCCAGCTGTCTGTAGCTTTCCTTTCTGATGTAGCAAAAAATATTTTAAATACTGAATCAGTTTTTTAATTTTGAGGCCAGAAGGCACAGGATACTTCTCAAGGCCAGGGGAGCAGATTCTGCCATTCAGGCAATAATGATGGTGCTTTATACGGGCAGGATCCATGCAGATACCAACTAATCCCCTGCACTGAGGCAAGTGTAGCCAGCGTTATTATCCCTGTGGTACGAATGAGAAAGTGAGAGGAATACTTAGCAGAAGGGCATATATTTATATCAAAGTTAGGATAAGAAGTTTAAACCAGTGAACCTTTGAGTATAGTGGGTAGTTACTGTTAAAAATTAAGTGTTGTTATTTGCGTCTTTTTAAAAATTGTCTTTTGGAGAGTACAGCTAGACATGTTGTGGGTTTTTTCCACTGGTATTTATAGTAAACACTGTGTAAAATAACTGAAAATGCTGAAGATGGCTGAAGGAGAAGAGAGAAATGCTTTTAGTGAAATGTATTGAACTGTTTCAAGCAAAAAATATTTCCTTTTCCCAAAAGTCTGAAGTATTTTCAAAACAAGAAATTTTGAAATATCATTTTCACTTATGAATCTTACAAGTTCAATGAAAACATTTTAAAAGAGACATAGAACTAGAAAGAGTGAATGTGTAGAGTCAGCTTATTTGAACACAAACTCTTTTCAATTTTTTCCCTTTTAATATTTTTTGCTCCAGACAGAAGAACCCCCCGTGGACAAAAATTTAATTTTCCGAGAGTTCTTCTATAGATGGCTTTCTTTTTCTCCAAGTACATTTCAGCAGCAGGCTCTGTGATCTTCCTGTGCTGGATAGACACAATCCATGTTTCTCCTTGTAGGAAGTATGGCTCTTACAACAGCTAAAAAGTGAAGGCCAGGAAGATTTGCAGAAGCATTCAGTTTATTAGTCCATAATCCACATTGGAACAGACGTCAGTACAGTGCAGATAGGCTGTGCCTGTGTGGACACAGTCAGATTAGTCACTAGCAAGCCTGCAGGGCTGAAATTTCTCACCAAGAGTGATCACTGGGGAAGTTAGAACATGAAGGACCAAACACAGCTGGAAAAATTGGGTTTTTCAGTTCAACCCTGTAAAATTTCTGTAATGCAATCCACAAAGCAGCACACTCTTCAGACCTGATCCTAAATGGAGATGTTGGATCACATACAGTGTTGTCCAGGGAAATGTTGTGGGAATGCCAGAAGTTTTAAATGAGAATAGTGCACAAGTTGATGAATTTTCTGTAGTTCAGGCTAATTTTTGCCCAGCATGTTTCAGTGAAGGAACTGAGTCTAGCTGTAGTATGAGTTTTGTTGATCAGGAGGAGAGAACTGCTGAGTCTCTCATCCATAAGCATCCCTGTTCTCTCTGCTGGAGCAAACCCCTCTGGGTGCTGCCTTGGCACCCTAAAGCACCACAGGCAGTGCCTGATCACTGCCAGAGCAGCTCTGGGGCTCTCCATCAGGAGCTGAGGTTTTTTTGTCAGGTGAAAAGTTCTGAGTTCTGCAGGTGGGGCAATGCAAAAGTCCCTTCTGTGGTTTGTAGGAAGTGTTGGGATATCTGTGTGGTTTCACTGGATCCAGCTCTTAAACATTCTCACAGGTTCCTTATGGAAAGGTCTTTAATTAGCACTTGCAGAGCATTGAAATACCATGACACTGTGCTGCTACTAATGAAAATAAACCTGGACTTGTGTTCCTTGGTCTGTTGACATCTGCAGTCATCAAGTCTGAGCCAGACTGGGAGCTGCTGCTTATGTGTAGGTGAAACTGCAGTGCCTGAGACAGAGCTCAGTGCCACCAGAGCCAGCCTGAGCCTCCAACATGGGGCAGAAATCCTTGGGGCAGTGACTGGTGCTGCCCATCCCTGACAGGCCCTGCTGGGCTGCTGCCCTTTCTTCCTTGGAGACCACCTCAGCCCTGCCATGATGGCAAAGTTGAGGATAATTTAGCTAGAATATTATTCACAAAACGGTGATGATGAGAAGAAAATGGTAGCAATGTAGCTGTGATCAGTCTTTGAGTTTAAACTGGTTTTGGAGCACCAGGATCTTGGCCAGTGGCTTCAAATATTCAGTGTTTCAGTTGCATGGGTGGGGAGGGAGCCATCCTACACATGCCTCTGCCTGAAGGTGTTTCTTGCCATCTCCTTATGTATGGGACTTGCAGAAGAGGAAAATCCAAATTGTTACTTCTCATCTTCTTGTATTGTAGTTATTTTTTCCAAAGATAAACAGATAAATATGTAATACCAAAACACTTAACTTGGGTGAAATGCGGGAGGAGGTGGGGAAAAAGGCTCCACGAGCTAAAAGAAGTACAAAAATATTTGTTCTGTATTTTAGTCTTTTTTATTTCCTTTTGGCTTGTTTGTCTTGTGGTGTTAGCAGCATAGGCCCTACCAGTTTTGCTGGTGTGTATTTGTAACCCAGGAATGTTTTTTGGCAGATGTAAAATTAGAAACAAATTTCATGTGTTCTGCAGTGCCCTCCAGTGCTATAAAAGACAGGAACAGAATATGTGGCTTTGTCAGGATGACTCCAGGAAACCACAAAGAAGCAGAGATTAGAAACGAAATTGGGGAAATAAATAAATAAAAAGGAAATAACTCCCCCAGCAGATGTTGCACAGCTTGGGAGGGGAGTGCAGGGCAAAGCCCTTGCTGTGAATGGGAGCAAACAATGGAGCCCTTGGTGAGACGGGAAATGAGTACGCGTGATTTGGGGTTGTTTGCAAATAAGTGGTTCCAGGATTTTGAGGTCTGATGATGCTCCAGAATTTACCTGTCTGTTTTCAGATGTGAATAAATAAATGCTGCTCCCCTCCCCCCGGCAGGATGGGAATGCTGAACGCTCGGCCCATCAAATTAAACACAGGCAGGTTTTCATTTCCAAGCCTGAGCGTTTGGAGATGATGGATGGTGAGATATATGTCTCTATAATGAAGGTTTCATTACGAATTTTTTTAAAAGTGCAACGTGGCTCTTCATTTCCAAACAAGAAGTGCCATCCTCTTTCTTGTAGCTCTTCGATCGAATATGTGTGAAATTGCCAAAGGAAATGATCAAATAACTACTGAATATATTGATTTAATATAAAGTTATATTTGCTTCATTTTTACTGCAAAGCTTCAGAAAATCAGAATGAAATAATGAACTACATAAATAAAAATAGGGAGGGATAGTGTTAGGGTGATTAGAGGTAAATGATCACTGGGATAATTTGGTTGCAACTATACATGAAAATATAACTGGCTTGTCTCTGTCTTGTTTTACCACGTTGTTCACCTGCAAACAGCCAGGCGATCAAATTGTCCCAACTGAGCACTTACAGAAAGTCTGAGTAATGAACGTTTAGAAGCCACTCATAATTAAGCAAACAAAGAAACCAAAACACACCTACAAACAAAACACCTTGGGGACTTTATGCATTGGATAAGAGTGAGTTTCCCAATTGCAATAAAAATACTGTGGAGTGTTTGAGTTGATGGGGAGTCACAAAGAGTTTATCAAGACTCTTAAGCAGAAATGTTCTCCAGAAGACCTGAAGCATCTGTAGAATTGGTCCTGTGTGGAGAAGGTTAATCTGTATTTGAGGGAAGCAAGGCACAGTGGAAATAGCTGCAGTGCTAGAGATGGGCTATTGCCCCTGAGTGCCAGCTGGCTGTGAGGGGGATGTGAGGGGCAGGGCAGTGTTAGGGGTCATCCAGGGCAGGGGCACTGATCCAGCTGTGAACGTGTGAAAATGGAGCCTCTGTAAAATCATCCAGTGATTTTCCTGCAATTACCAACTTGATTTCATGTTAACTGCTTTTCACCTTTCCTTCTCTCGATGCTTTCCCAAGGGATTTTTTTGTACTTCGCTTTGTACATGTGTGTGCAGTATCCAAATGTCCACGTCCTTAAACCTCTCTCTCTGTCACTATAGATGTTGCCCTCTGAATGCAAGAAGGATTTGGGTGACCCGGTCTTGCATGGCATCGAAATGTGAGAGTTCAAATAGCATTTTGTGATTTTTCTGGTAATACTGTGCGCAGTGCCCTTCCCCTGGAGCTGGAAGAGTTCTAGGAAAGAGGGAGAGTTCTAGGAAAAACCTGGTGGCACCACTTTCCTCTGCCCCTGCAGTGCTGCCCCCCATTAAAAATGCATTATGCACTAACGCTGAGAGGATATATTAAAACCACCCAGACAGCTTTAAGTTCTACATTCGAGTGTCAAATGCATCTGGTAGAGAGCTGGGCTTTTACTGGGGCTGGGCATGCTTGTGAGCCACTAATAATTTTTCCTTTTTCTCTTTAGTGGAGTCTCAGTTCTACCAATCTGAAGTAGATCCTGTGCTTTAATGTGGACTTTCTCTCTTTACCCATCAGTGGATGGAGTGATGGATTTTTATCTCAGCAGGAGTTCTCTGTGCTGTTTCCTGCAAAGGCCAGTGAAGAAACTGGCTCCACTGAAGGAGTCTGGCAGGAGCCCCTGTCTGACCTGCACACAAACCCTCTATGGACCCAGCCCACTCCCTGCTTAAGCACTATATTGACAGAAACATTAAAATTCAGCATCTGATTTTGCCTCCAAATTTTCTGTTTTTCTCTGCGAGATTTTCTCCACTGAACACTTTCTTACCCTAGGAGGAAAGGATCCAAGTATTTGACACTAATCTTAAAGAAGTTTGATTTTTGGCTCTCTTTGAAAGTTGATTAAATGCAGATTGTCATGCCACTCCTTTTTCAAGAAGCAATAAACTGCACTACTGTCACTAGGACAATGTATCTCAGACCTTCTTCCACTGCTCTGGCATACCCAAACCTGCATTCTACCTCAGACATGCAAGAACCTGTGGGGGAAAAAAAAGTCTAATAAGAATTAGATGCCTATAGAATTATAGTCTTGATAATATGTATATGTATATGTATATGTATATGTATATGTATATGTATGATAATAATTAATCTATAATAATTAGAAGCTTGCAAAAGAGACCTGGGTTAATCAGTACTGCATCAGAGGGAATATAAGGAATTGGGGAACATAATTAGCAGACAAGACCTTTGGCTGACAACTTGCCCTTCCCTTACAGCAGTGTCCCTCACCAGGCCATTCACTCTCCGTGGTAGCATGAAAAAGTTTATTTAAAGCTCTCTTACCATGTTGGCAATAAAGAGCTGTAAATCCTTTATGCAGATGGAATTGCATCATTGAAATAGTGTTTAAGAGAGGCAGAACAAGCGAAAACATCCTGAAGCTCTTTTATACCTTTATTTCTGTGACTGGAGGGCAGCTTTAGAAAAGGTTTTTGTAAAAAAAACAAAAACAAAAACAAAAACAAAAACAAAAAAACCAACAAAAAACAACAACAACAAAAACCAAACCAAACCAAACAAACAAAAAAAAACCCAAAACAAACAAAACAAAAAAAAAGAACCTCACTGAAAAAAGTTTGGAGTCCTGAGAAAATAGGTAAATAGGTAAGACAATCCATAGTGGACTATCATAAAGATACCATTATGGTCATTTTAGGGAATGCATATTTTTGAGTTCTCTGAAATGCATATTCTGTACTTAGGTTCTGATAAAGTTAATTATTTACAGGTAAAGCTATAGTCTGCTTCCAAGTCAGTATTACTTGTTTTTCTTGTACTAATAAGAATCCATTAAGTTTCTAAAAAGGAAAATTTATCCTCTCATGTGAGGTACCAATGGGTGGAAAACTGTACCTGAGACCACAATTCTCAGAAGTCAGTAGGAATTAGAGCTCTTTGAAAAATGAAACCTCACTTTTCCTTCCAAATGACTGGGAGATGATTACTTCTATACCTAAATGACTGTAATAGACCTGTTCTATTTTACTTTTTTCAAAACATGCCTGTATGTTGAATGCTGTGTCCTGAAACTGCAAAATTAAATTACTGGAACTTCTTGAATTTATTCTCATGGTGCTCTGTTCCCTCCTGGTCACTGTGATGCTGGTGGTGTTGCCACTACCACCCACAGCTGTCCATCGAGCCCAAAATGAGCCTTTGAATCTCTCTATTCTTGTGAAGAAAGCATCCAGGTGAAATGCTGTAGGGCTCCAGCAGGGAGGTATTGCATGTTTGTAACACAAAACTTGGATTAAGTCATTCTGAGGGGGTAGCATTCCCATTAAGGGTGGTTGGTAGAACTTGGCAGCGTGTCCAGCGCACGCCTGGAATTTGGCTGTTGCCTGAAACTCCCCGGGTGCCTCTTGGGCTGCGCTGCCAGAGAGAGCAATTGAGACCTGAGAGACCTGAGAGCAGGCAGCTCCTTACCTGCCACCAGGCAGGATTCAGGGAAGTGGCAAATGCTTGTCTTTTTGGGTTCAATCAGAATGTGCTTGTCTGCCAGTCTGTCCTGAAAGAACTGACAAAAGCTGTGGTGCTTTCACCCAAAAGAGTTTTGGCGGTTTATGGACTGTCTTCTGGGAATGGCTTTACACACCAACATTGTTATTAACTTTACTATTATTATTGTTGTTATTATTATTACTTCCAGAAGAACTTGCCCTAGATGATCCTTTGCATCCCAGAAGAATTTAAGAAATAAGTTTGGCTACAATTGGAATCCTCTGCCTCAAATAGAAACTGCAGCACTTGGTGCTATTAGTGAGAGCTTTGTAATTGTGTGTATGCAGAAGCTGCTGGAACTGCCTTCTATTCAGGCATTCCCATTTCATGCCCAAAATTCAGTTGTTGATAACACAGATGAACAATAGCTGTTTACTTGTAATTAGAGGGCTGTGGGCAGCGCTCTCCTGCCGTGCTGATTGCAATCTTTTCCGGTTCAAAAATACGTCTGTGCAACAAATCCAACAGTACTCGTAGCACAGGATGGCTGCTGGGGGTGGAGGGTGCCAGCTCCTGCTGCAGTGCAAATGTGGCAGCGTGGAGAAAAGGGAGAAAGGTTGTTATCCCTGAAGCTTGCAGCCGTGGGCACCGACAGGGTGGATAAGAGCCAGCATGAACGTGCCCAGCTGGGTTACAGCCTGGTAGCACTGTCCTGTGGAGACACCTTCTAGCACAGTAAGCCCTCTGGGACAAAGTTTGCTTCACCTCAACTAACACAGGTGCTGGGCTGGAAGTGCAGAGTGTGTTCTTGTGGAAAAAAAGGAGATTTTAAGCAACTATCAGAGTCCCAGATGAGGTCATCTCATGCAGCCTCTGTCTGAAGTTTTAACAGACAAGTGTCACTGTTGGCCATAGACTTGTGTGTGTTTTGAACCCACAGAGGCTTTACAAATGTGCACATTCATCTTGTACATGTTCTTCCAGCTCTACTCCTTGTGTGATGCAACATGACCCTGTGGTGGAGCCAGTGAAAAATGCCCTGCCTGCTGCAGGGGAGTTTGTGTGACACTGCAGGAGCTGGAGAGAGCTGCTGGCATGAGCTGCTCCTCCCCAGGGGACAGAGCTGGCAGGACCTGCTGAGCCCTGCCAAAAAGGCAGATTTCTTCAGCAGCTTTCCTCTGTGTGTCGTAGGTTGGAGCTCTTTGGGCGCAGGGAAGAGCTGCAGCTGGTCACATGCAGACCCAGCTGTGGTCACACCCAGCTCCTCTGGACAGAATTCTCCATCTGCTCTGCTCAGTTGCTACTTCTAAATAAAGTTGTACATGACTGTTACCGACACTATTGCAAACTGTTTTCCCTTGCAAGGAGATTTTTGTCTTGGAATTCTTTAAAACCTTTCAAAAGCCTCTGTTGGTAACTGAACTAACTATTGCTTTCATTTGGTTAATTTTACTATATAGCAGAATTACTAATTTTTCAATGTTTGCTCTTGTAAATAATGATTTTAATAATCCCGTGTTTTCTTTGGGAGTTTTTTTTTTTTTTTTGTTTCAAATCATAAATGCATGTGTTTAGTTGACTGAGGAGGAAGTACATATTTTATTAGCTTGCTCCCAAGAGTGTAGCAGAATATTCTCCTGTCACAGGAATTCCTTGGTCTGGAATTTTTAGCAAGACTGGAAGAGAAGGGAGAGTAGGAGAGGAAGGAGACACCTGACTATCCCCTACCTTTGGTAGGTGGAAAGGGAGCTCTGGGATGACAGTCCCTGTGGTAGCTTTTTGAGGAGAGCTTTAGCATAATGTGACATATTTTCCACTTCAAGTAGCCAAGAGACAGTAAATTTAAGATTACCTTAGTTTTTTTACAGCTTCCTGAGTTTTCATGTTTCCTTCCAGTGTCTCTCCTTTCCTTTGTCATCTTGTCCCTCCTGGGATATGCTGGAGGTGGCAGAGCAGGGTAGAGAGAGATCAGGAGTGTTTCTGGATGGGGTGCATGGAGTGTGCTGAGCAGGCTCCCACTGGTTCGTGTGCTCACTGCACAGCACAGGAGGCTCCAGCTCTGCTGGTCACTGCACAGAGCCCTGGGGAGCTGGCAGACCTGGCCCTGCCCAGGGTGTACAGCAGGACCCAGAGCTGCTCTGGATTAATGCCCGTGGGCAGGGTCCACCCTCATCTCAGTGAATGCAGAGCCCTCAGGCTTTGCTCACTGCCTTGCTCCCTAATATTGTGCTTTCATTTCCTGCTCTTGCATGGCTTACAAAATCAATTAAAACTGGCTGACATCTGGAGCCTTTAAAAAAAAAAAAAAATTAGTGGTATTCCTGAACTCCTTATTCAGAAAAACCTTGCAAGGATTTCAAAGGCATGTTCCACAAGGGCTGCTGGATTGGTCCCTATAGGACATTGGCTGGTGCCTGAGAAATAAAGAAAAGCCCTTGACTATTAGCGGGTTCTGCTGTAATTCAGAATAATACCAGATGTTTCATTATGTATCAGCCGGCAATAAAACTGCTTCTTTGAGCTATTGAACAAAGACAGTTCGACAAAAGAAAAATTAATGTCGTGTCTTTGATCTCATGTTTTAAATTTGTCTTTTATAAATAGTGATGGGTTCTGGTTAAAAACACTCTAACAATTTGTTAAATATGCAAATGTCTGAAGTTTCTTAGCAACAGAACAAATAAGTGTTTTTCTTCTAATATAATATGTATGCTAGTTTAGTAAGCACACAATAAGTTAATTAGGCTGCGGTTAGGTATTATTTGTAAATGTCATATTAGCATGCTGTTTTGTTTCTTTGTTGCAACCAAAAGCCTCAAACTCACTGATGTCACTTATTGCATGTTGTTTTTTCCTCTAGTTTTGAAATGAGTTTATTTTTTTAACATACTTGTGGGCAGAGTAATGATTTATTGAGTTGTGTGTTTATTATTGTTTTGCTTGGTTGTAATGTCTCATTGTCTTTACATTGTTAGCAATGTTAGAGATTTTACAGGGAAATTCTAGGAAAGTACACATTACATGTGTAATAAAGCTGCTGCAGTTTACTGTGATTAATGTCATTACAATGAATACCAAATGAATTAATAATGATGGGGCCATTTAATTTTAAAATGTTGGCATTTGTCTAAGTGCTGCTCTGAGAGAGGGTGGAGGAGCTTGGCACAGTAGGAATTGGACAAAGCAGGATTTTTGCTGCCAGCATCCAAGCAGCTTTTTTTTCTCCAAGCAGTTACGGTCAACTGTTAACATATTCACTGCCAAGCAGATTTATCTAAATCCAGCGAACCTTTTTCTATGACAGTCAAATTTCACTTCAGTCGGGTGTTTTCCCCCTGTTCTAGCAAGGCTTTCTTCCAATAGCTCTGCTACTTCCATGGTCTTGCTGTAGCAGGTGGGAGGACATTCCAGCCAGAGCACTTCTGGGTCACTGGTAAAGGTCAGGGATGAGCAAACATATTCCTACAAACAACCAAGCAAGAAATAGCTGTCTCATGAAAATTATTAAAGTTTGAAGCATTCTGATCAAAGCACATTGCTAATCCAGGAATGCTTCCCTGACAACTTTGAAGCACATTTTGCAATGTCTTAATCTGCACCACAGTGGTCCTGTAGTGCTTCGTCAGTAGGGAGCAGTTTTAGATGAGGGTTTTTTTCCTTGATAAAATACCTGGAAGAGCAGAGTAATGAATTAAGGTAAAAGCACTTGGAGGACAATGGCTGATCATACAGGGCAGCTCGTGCAAGTTGCTGTGTCCAGCCAGATGAGGCCAGGCCCTGGAATGGGACAAGAGATGCCTGAGGAGAAACAGCCTTGACTCTGTCTGTGATAACATTTCCGTCCACATCTAGAGAGTTATTTTTGCCGTGTCTGAGCACTTGGAGATGGATTTTTATGCTCTGTGCATGAACACTCATGCATGCTCATAACGTCAGTTTTCAAGTGGTCAGCAGGAGTTACCCAGCAGATCCTTGCTGCTTGCCAGAGGATGAAGGGATGAAGGCAACCTCAGCTTTCAGTTGCCTTCTTTCTCACTGGATCATCTCATTTTGCACTAGTTTACATTGTCTGGAAAACCATTAGCAAGACAGTCACTTCCTATTATCTGCAGAGACCAAGTGCTATAAAGCTGAGTAGACAGTTCCATGAAGGAAGGTAAAAGGAGAAATCCAGCAGAAGTGGGATCTGAATGTCATATTGATGGGAATGGAGAAAGTGGTTGGAAATGACTTGCCTCCCTAAGGTGTTGAGGTTGCAGGAGTATTTGACAGAGGTTTTCCTAACAGTCTTCATTGTGTACATGAGAAAATGCTGCCAGGAAATGCCTGTAATGGTACAATTCTTTTAAAAAGAAGCTGGGAGAGGGGTATAGATGCACCACCACAGTTTACCAGGGCTGATGAGGTGTGATGGAGTTCTTGGGTACAGCTCTAGCAGCAGTATAACATTTGTAACAACAGTATAACATTTGCATCCCTATCAGCTTGTTGCAATCTTACTGCAACATCCCTGGCAGTTGAAGGTCATTGGATTTCTGTTTCTTACAAACATTTCATCCCATCAGCAAACTTTATTATCCTGGGAGAAAATCCTATGAGCATCTAGATTAGCCCCCTCTGTAATGCAGGACATAGATTTTGGGTTTATGTTTTCACTGAGGTACCCACAAGCTCTCAGTTGATTTAAAACATGTTGAGTGGTTTATTTCCTAGGAATCCAGAGTACATTGAATGATGGACCTCCTTCCCAGTCATCTGTTCACTGTATTAATTATCTCAACCAGTAATTTTATCAAAAGCTTTTAATTTTGGATGAATCTGAAGCCTGTGTTGCAGGTTGGCTGTTTTCCCTCCCCAGGGACCATGGAAGGGCCCTCCACAGCAGTCTGCATGTGTTTGTGCAAGGGTAACTCATGCAGATCAGGTACCTGCCCTGTGAGGATGGAG